>CM052221.1:6091395-6266013 GCA_028454225.1 Lasioglossum leucozonium | reverse complement strand
TGAGAGAGAGAGAGAGAGAGAGAGAGAGAGAGAGAGAGAGAGAGAGAGAGAGTAGAGAGAATGAATACGAAAGAATAAGCGTTTATCAAGTAAGGTGAAGTTGTGATTAATGTAGATTAAGAGCGCAGGGAGATGGAAATGAGCAGGAAGAGGAAAGAGGAGAGAATGTAGATGTAGCGGTGTAAAGAATCGTAACACTGAGGGTTACATTAAAGTAATAGTTCAACTGACCTTGAATGACCTTAAATAATTACAGTCATTGAATTCGTAATGAAAGGGAATAACATTGTAGATGTTTAAAAAAGGGTGGTTCCACTGAAAAAAAACAAATGAATCGAAAAATACATTGAGATATGTATCAACGACCATTGCCTCGCTGAAAACACCGGTTCTCGTACGACCACCGAAGTTAAACAGCGTGGGGCGTGGGCAGCGCTTGGATGGGTGACCGCTCGGTAAAAAGCCTCTGGGTGTTTTTCACGTGTTGTTGGTAAAATAGGTGGTTCGGAACCCACCTTAATAAAAAGTAGGTCCCGCTGAAATTGGAAATTAGGCGATAGTATGAAGAGTGTTAAAGGGAGAGAAGTTGGTAAAATGGATTTGAAACCCTGAGGGGACCAAATATCATTACATACATACATACATTCAGATATGTATAATAACATGGCCTTCAAATGACCATGATCTTTGAAAATTAAACACTCCGGATAAAATAACATTTGCAAAGAATTCGCCTTGCGATACCATTTGTATTGCATCAAGAACATTAGTTCTGTCATCACAAAAATAAAGGAGATATTTAGGTGGCCACATTTAGATGGACCGCCCCGTACATAAAATCTACAATTGTATATTTTCCGTGGCGTTCATCTAACGAAATAGTTTTACAGTTTTCCATTAATTCCGATTTCCAGAGCACCGTAAATCCCGAACAACGATGCAGGGTAGCATTAGCAGCAGCAAGCCGATTCACAGTGGAACGAATCTGTCGATAGAAGTCAGGCTCCAGGCTTCGCTGGAACAGAAGCTACATTTTAAACACCTCGTGGAACAGAATACAGAGCAGTGTTTCGCTTAGGCGAATCGCGTTTCTCGCCTCTTTCGCGAAATAGTAAAATCGGTACCCCTGGTTTTAGTGTTCGAATTAAGAAAAAAAACGAACCAAGCTTAAAATGAACGCGACGAGACTGAGAAATGGCCGAAAGCGCGGCGATTAAAAAGCGACGAATACAAAGACGACGGAGAAGAATTGATCGTACGGTTAATTCGATGTCGCGAACGGTTGCGACGACGGTCAAGCGTCGAAAGCCGGCGGGCACTCCAACCATGATCTTCTTCGCTGAAGCTCAAAGCAGGCTCGCCTTTGAAGCGAATTTCGCTGGGGGAGGAGAAAGAGTCGTTTATCCTATAAACAATTTATTCGATCGCTGGCCGGTTTCCGTGTCCATTTTTCGCAAACAATTCGGTATCCGCGGCTCCGCTCAAGGGTTGAATAATCTGTATCGGCGGAGTACAAAAGGGCTGGGGCATGTTATCATCCGGGCCGGTTTGATTATTCATTCGCGGTCCGAGCGACGACAAAACCTCGAATCTGCTTTCAATTCGCCTCGAATTCGCCTTTTCGGACGCGGTCGGTTCTACGAGGCTCCGGCTCCGCGGCTGCCACGCCACCGCCGCGCGCCGTATCGATTCGGACACCACCATTGCCGCAGTAACATCCCGGCAAATTGTTTCTTTTCGATTAACTTAATTCCGCGGGACCCGTATCTAGCCGCACCGCGAGAGGACTCTACGCGAACCCGCCCCTAACCCGCGAACGCTACATGTATAACTCTCTCGGGCCTGCCCCGCTCCGCAGATCCGAGCGTACTCTTCTCGCCCGAGCGCCGGGCGGCGCGGCGCGGCGGCCTTTGTTTCGAATCCGAGTTTCAGCCGATTAGACGCGAACACTTTCCCGCCAGGATCCTTTTAAATCCCGCCAAAGTATCGATTATCGACGCCACTCCACGTACCAGTCAGAAGCGATTCAACTTCCCATCCCGGGCGGCCATTGTTCCCCGGCGCGCAAGCTGATAATCAAACAGTCCCCGCCGCGCTCCGCTAATGTTAGCCCTCGGCGCGAGATGCGACATCTGTTTGTTTGCTCGGCTCGGCTCCGCTCGCTGTGATCGCGCGGACATTATTCACCCGTCGTCGTTCCTTTTAGTGGAAGAAAACTTTTCGCATCGTTCCATCTTCGAATGCGATAATTTTTTGCAGACGATCGATGCTGCGACGATGATTTTTTATTTCGTAATTATTGAAACGACGCGGTGATTTATTAAATATAGTAAACGCTCCTTCCTAGTACAACAGCTTTTTGATTTATGACTGCGTCTAGATATCGGGCCGGCCCACAGTGGTTTAAAACGCGAAATTTAGTGACATTTCGTTATAACTCTTGAACCGTAAGAGATATCGGCATGAAATTTGCACTAAAATTCGTTGAAAAAATAGTCAATTTTAACTGTAGACAAATACAAATTTTTTTATTTTGTTAAACAATAATTTTGAATTCATTTTCATTGATATTTTTTAATAAATAAAATTTGTTCAAGTATAATCTTCCAAACTATTTTTGACTTTCTAAATATGTATTTTATATTTACGTTTTTTTTTCATACATGTAATGTTTTATAGAATACGTAAAATATAAATTCGAGAAATCTTTTTGCAATCAACGCATACAAAATGTACCGAGATGGTAAAAACGCCTCACAAGCGTGTCAAAAAATATTTTTTATAATAATTAATAAGAATTATAAATAATTTTTTCAATTTAATTGTATTAAAATAATGTCCATACTAGATATCACGACCTTTGTTATTTCGTATTATTTCATATATGTGTTATGTGTTTATAAAAGATAAAGATATCAACAAAAATATAATAAATATAAAAGATAAGTCACTTAATCTTACCATGACGTTTTTAAATTGATGTTAACAATGAAATACTAAGAAACTCGTAGTCAAGTTATATTATTACCGTTCATTATATTTTTAACAATAAAATTAATAGATTAATTATACTATTGTTAAAAATTACATACTTATTTTTACTTTTAATGCAATTGCAAAAATAATCATATTTGGTTGGTATTTAATTACTTATGTATTACTATGTGCGAGTTGCTATACGTCAGGTGACACGTCAAGACGGCTTTAAACAATAATAACTTGTGATATAGGACGAGTTAGGAAATGATTCTTGCATGATTTTATAGAAGAAAGTATGCTGAAAATATTCCATTTTGTCAAATTCTGTGATCTCTTACGACTCAAAAGATATTCCTTATGAAGTCTTAAGAATTTTGAAAATTTTCTTCATTACATTTAACGAAACATTTGTAATACATTACAAATACTAATTTTTGGTTAATAACGGTAAATTGTAGCTTAAAGATAAACCTTTGATTTAAAAAAAAATTGGAAAGAAAATATTAAACGGGATCGTCAGGGCATTTTAAAGAAGAAAAGCAATTTTCCCATGAGAAAGACTATCTTTAAAAGTTCCAACTTTAACTGTTTGTTACAGTAATGATTTTTACTAAATTGTATTAATTTTTTCATTTTCTAGGTTGATGGATATTTAGAAGGCAATAAACGTTCAACAGATATCTATATGAGACAGTTGGTTTTTGGGAAAAATGTCACTAAATTTCGCGTTTTAGACCACTGTGCGCCGGCTCGTTGTTGTCTGCGTGAAATCGCCGCGACGAGAAGCTGCGTAACATTTATCTGAAATTCGGGGATCGTTGTACAGATTCACTAGCGCTCACGCATATTGCCAGTCGCACTTGCTAATATTCGATCTGTCTGGTTACGCGCAACAGACAACGTGACTATCATATCCGAACAGAGGAATCGTTCAGAACATCGGAACGCGGGTAGCCCCGTGAATCGCGCGCGTGTACCGACAGAATGCAAACAGAACACGGGCTACAACACGAGCCCGGCTTGTTTTCAGCGGCGTCGTTCCGGAATCCCATTTAATCAGGGAATCGGGCGTCGCCTGATCAAAATGTTGCGATCGGTTCACAGGACACGTGCGACGCCCTGTAAGTAAATCTCGAGAAGCAGCACGACGCCTTCGAAGTACGGATAATTGCGACGTCGAGCATTCTGATAGTCATTTTTGCTCTGCTCGCGCGGTGACGTCAGTCGTGACGCGACCGCATTATTATATATCTACATATTTATATATATGTATATATTATTCTATAAGTAACCTGAAATTCATCTTTTACACGTTTTTCTTCCTGCCTTCGCGACTTAAGCGATTATTTTTTAAAATAATGCTGTTTTAAAAATTTGTATTATTTTTATTACCTAGCCATTATTAATTTCAACAAAAATGTAGGGGGTGCTACAAAAGAACTTAGCCGCAGGGCGCCTTACAAGATTATCTTTTTAAATAAAATGTATGCTGTTTAAAGATTTTTTATTATTTTTATTACTCGAAAATTAGCCACTATCTTCTTTAATAGGTTTTACAAGGTTATTCTTTTTAAATAAAATTGCTCAAGTGCTCGTAACGACATTATTGCTTAACACTAAACGTACCAGTGCCGGTGAAATAACAGGTTTCATAATTTTCATTTTACAGTTATCGACATGATCATTTACATGGTAATTGATTCGATAAATCTTTTTATCCAAGCACATATCGAAATAAAAATTGCATAAAATCTAAATGAACAGAGCCTTCTCATTTTTATGAGCTAGAACATCTCGATCGCTCTTAGCGCTAGGTAGCGTCTAGCGTTAAGTGGCCGCCATTACCGCCTCCTCCCCTGTGTAACCTAATGTCTTTTCTCGAGGGCCATTGGAGCAGTATAAACGTCGTCGCGAAGCTGTTGACAGAAAGTTTCACCGAGCAACGTTCTGTGATTGCGTCGTTTTTTAAAGTTCGATACGGTGCAAAGAAGTCCGGGAGAATAACGGCGAGCTAAACAGCGACGCAGAGAACGGCGCGTGTATCGACACGCTTGCCAGATGTACGAGAGTTCGATTCGAGAGTGTGTACGAGCTGTAAGTGGTCTCGTGACGAAGACTCTCGATGGCTGCTGGACGACCATCGCGCTGGTGGCTATGCCCGATATGCACCTAACCACTTTTATGTTGGGCGGGGTGGCCAGGGGGAGGGTGTTGAACTTTTCATCTCGAACTTTCGCCGAGGCAAACAGTTATGCCGGCAACTTTTTTAACGGTGCTCGTTTGAGCCGGTGGCCGATGAAAAACCGCTGCTAAAAGTTTCCCCATCAGTGGCAAGAAAAACGAACGGTAACTATTCTTTATATTAAAGCAGCTAACCAACCGAGTTCCATAATTCGCGAGGGGGTGGAGCGGGGGCAGAGGAGGGGAGGGGTTCTCTGGTTATTTCCTATTGTAACCACGTTTCTCGTCACGGAGCCCCATCCACCTTCCCCTTCTTGATCCTTGTTCGGTTAAACGTTCGGAAGCCCGGCGAGACGTCGATCGTTAAATGTGTTTGAACGCTTCCGGCGCGGTGCCGGCCTCCTCACGGAAAATTACGAACCACAACAAGAAGATCCTGCCGAGGTGTTTACGCGGCCGGGGTTTCATTAACGGAACATTTCAATCTCGAGAGGTGTTCCCGTCAGCAGAATAGCGACGCGGCTTACCACGGATCCGCAATATGATCCGTTGATCCAGCCTAGTTCTTCCGGGACAGGAGAGAGAGAGAGAGAGAGAGCCTGTTCCCCTCCCCCCCAACGCTCCACCTGAGAGCTTGTCATTGCGTAAGTTGATTCTGGCTCTCGATCAAGCGTCAGTTTCGCTTCCTCGGGGCAACGCCTCTCGGTCTCGTCGCGAAGCAGAATGCACACTTCTATCGAGGGTTTTGCGTTAACACTGAACATACGTTTGCACTGAAAGCGATGAAAATATTTTAGCATAGACAAATGACAAGGCTCTATTTGTTTAGATTTTATTATTATTAGTTTATTATAAACGGATCTCTTACGTAAATGTTTACATAATAGGAAAAAGAATTGCCGCGCAATAACGAAGAAGGGACATGCGCAAAAACTAAACCTACGTAATTGTGTTTTAAAAGTGTGTAAAGATCCGCTGAAAAAATTAATATGATTATACAGGGTGAATTTATAATATGTCATAAGTCTGCTCTATCGCGTGGTATAGTTCGATTTTCCGCTGGACCCTCATTTTTTGAGATAAATTCAAAAATATCGTCAAAAGTTGGTGCAAAAGTGGTGTCTCTCCGTCTTTAATGATCGTTTAAACATGTTTAAACAATCATAATGTATGAATATTGGATATCACTGTATTCGGGAAAGTCCAAGGAATCTTTTGCTGTAAAGATCAATCTTCAAAGTTGAAAAATATGTATTTTATGAATTTCTTCAAAGTTGAAAAATATGTATTTTATGAATTTCTTCAAAGTTGAAAAATATGTATTTTATGAATTTTATGAATTTCTTCAAAGTTGAAAAATATGTATTTTATGAATTTTATGAATCTCTTCAAAGTTGAAAAATATTTTTTTTTTTGAAACTCAAATCTCTGAAAAACTGTGCGTCTAGGAGAAAAATTAAGGACAGATTCGGAATCAGCACAAAAAACTATAAGAATTGCATAATGAGAATCGAAATCCCCCAAAAAAGTTGAAATTTGTTGGACAGTGTAATAAGCAAGGAGAACATTCGTGAGAAATGCCCGAGGATGTCGAAAGAGAGTAGATGACGATGTACTATACAAACAATTGATATCGAATAGTGTTCAGTCATTTTTTCGAGGACAATTCCGAGGTTAGGGAAAGCGGGCTGTAAACTGTCGACTTGGGAAATGGAAAATCGCACAGTGGGGTTATCTCGGGTCGGCAGTTAAGTAATGGCGCGGGTCAAGGTCCGCGGATGAGTGACAGGCAAGGGATGAGGTCATACTTTATCGAAGGAAGCGTCCGGAATATTTCTCTCCCAAAATTGATATCTCTCGAGCATGCAATATTCTAAGAAAGACGCTTAACGAATTGTGTGCGTACCATTCGGTGCAACTTCAAAAAAGTTGACCGAGCTCGACTGCACACTAAATGCACATTTCATAAAACATACAGCAGATGTAATAAAGTGGACTGTGTACGTATGCTTTGGCTGTTGTTTCCACTTGTTTTCGCGTGTTTAACGAAGCACGAATACTCCCGAGTCCTGACCGACTGCGATTCGGTTCTGTACGGACGTACAGTCGGTGACAAAATTAGCCGGACGCTCTTTGAAAACTAATAATTTCTTTGAAATTCGACGGAAACAGCTTGAATGTTCTTTCGGACGTGTAATAAGATTTTCTTGAAATTGCTGTTGAATTTCGATAGAATCGATAGAATTTTTTATCTATGAACACTCTTTAAAAACTAACAATTGTTTACAAATTGGACGGGAACGTCTTAAATTTTTCATTTTATACGCGTAAAAAGATTCTTTTGAAGTTGCTCTAGAATTTCGAAGGAAGCGTGAAAATCACGAATTTAACTATTTATCTGCGCCCGTTTAGCGCCTATCTGGTTTGCGGAGTTCTGAGACTACCTGCGTTGGCTACCTGAGTACGTAGTCGCGAAAATGATTTTCCTAATGTAACGGATAGCCTGGAATCCGCGAAGACCTTAACTGCAGACAACCACAATGCGTCGTTGTGTTCGTGATTGCCAATTAACGGCGAGGGAAAGGAAAGACGGATCTCGAGAGAAGGGACAGAGAGAGAGAGAGAGAGACAGAGAGAGAGAGAGGGAGGGATCGAAACTCCGGCAAGTAGATCGGATCAGTTACTAGTCTAACTAAGCAAACGACGCGCGACGGCAGACGTCTAAATTATGGATCCGCGGAATCTTGTGTGCACCGGGTAGCAAACCGGTAATCCCATAACTCCGAGAATACGCATTGAAAAGCGTCTTCTGCATGGAGATCCACCCGGCCTAGAGCTGATACACCGGTCTCGCTGAAAAGCGTGGCGGGCCGGGCGGGCAAAGGTGAAGGGAGGGAGCAGAGAGAAGTAGCTCTTGCTTCTTTCACCCGAGGGAATTGTGGTTAACCGTACGGAATCGGTAGTGTCGTGGAAAAGAGGGTTGTTATAAGCGGCCTACACCACGCCCGGCTTGGCCCGCGAACTGGGGCGATGTTACCATCGTCGTCGTCGTCGTCGTCGTCGTCGTCGTCGTCGTCGTCGTGGAATCGATATTTCTTCGCTGTTACTGAATTTTATTCTCCGGGGAAACAGGATAACGTCTAAACGCCTCGATCCCGCGTGACTCTTCGATAATCAGCCGATCATTGGATACCACCGCTTTCCTACCCCCTGCTCCTGGCCAGATGAAAAGATGGCTAACGGGACGTTACGGGGGTAAAACGGCGGTCTCATGCTATCTGCCCGAGCCCATCTGTTAGGTAATCCATTTAAAACCAGTAATATTTCCACGTTTCGCGGTTAATTCGATTTACTTAACCAGTGGCGAAACTACAAATTTTCGACACCCCCTATAATTTAACCGTTTGCACTTGAAGCTATTTTAACTAGAAAATTAAACATTTCTTCCAACCTGGAACATAATTCCATTCTATATTTTTTTTCTTCATTTGATCAATATGAAATTGATATAATAACTCATAAAATACTTAAATGTGTAGTAGTTGATTAGATACTACCTTATTTAATAATGTAAACAATATTTTGAATAATGGTACAGCAATTATTAGTGGCGACTCTGAGGGTTCATTTAAATTAGGGATAATATCAGTAAAATCAGAGCAAAAATTTTTGATCCCGCGTCGGGGGGTCTTGCGATATTGTAGCTCCGCCCCTGTCCTTAACCGAAACCGGAAACCGAATGACGTGGAACGTATCGGCACAGTATGTCTCCGTATCAGTGAAAAGTTCGTGACTCAAATTTTACTGGTACAGTGTGTTCTGTTGTAAGAACGATCCCCGGGCTAGACTTGTCCCCTACTTTCCCCCTCTACGACGTCATTCCCCCACGCTTTCGCCCGGCACGTGACGCGCTTCGTCACTGCTCCTGTCTCGTACTGCCAGAGAGAGGGACAAGGAGAGGGTAACTTTCCCCCCCCATCCGTGCTCCTTCCCTTTGTCTGACGACACTGCTGCCAGTGTTATTGTCATCTCATCACAATGCATATACGTAGACAATGATTTTATGCATTTTTGATAATAACGAGTCGATATAATTTGAATACAGTTAGAACATCGGAAGAGTTTAATAATACAACTATACAATTATTACCACCGTTATTAAACATATTAACAAACGAAATACTTTTACATCGCATCCGACTTTGCTGCAATTCTGTTAATTCTGGATAATCGAGGTTCCAAATCGCGCCGTGTCTGGATTAATTTAGATCAGAGATAAAACTGTCGAACATCCGCCTAAAATAAACATTAGCTTGTCTCAAACGTTCGTTTCAGAAATGTAACATCCGCCTAAAATAAATATTAGGTTGTCCCAAGAGTAGTTAAAAAAAAAACCAATGGCATGATTAAGAAATGGGAAGTTTAAGGAATAATAAACAGAAGATTGCGTTGTTCGTGTACGCTGACGTTATCCAACAATATGGAATGTACAGGGTGTATAAAAATTATATGTCACGAATACTGGATCGGTTGAGATTTGTTAAAAAAATTGACCACGAAATTAACTTTGACCGTTTCTTTTAAGGTTAAACAATTTTTTATCGTATCGTAAAAGTCTCACAGGAACAATGGGTCTCTTTTAAAAAACAACTTTGACGTTTCAAAAACTAATTTCTTCCATATGTCTATAGGGTGTCCCAAAATGGAATAAACGTGGAGGGAATGATTCTACATGAGAAAATAAATTGACAATACGTTAATGAAAAATTCGTTGAAAATATGAAAATAAATGTTTTTCATTTGACGCCTCGGTTTCAAGAAGTTAATGTTTGAAAATTCAGCGAACACGCGTGCTCTTGAATGGCGATCGTTTGACGCGTCTGTTCATGACCTGTTAATTCTACTTGTTCCAAACGTTAGGCACGCGAAGTTGACGGATTTTTAAAGTGAATTTTCTCGAAAACGAGGCGTCAAACGAAAAAATTTATTCTATATTTTCAATTTATTTTCTCACGTAGAATCATTCCCTACACGTTTATACCATTTTGGGAAACCCTGTAGACATATGGAAGAAATTAATTCACGAAACTTCAAAGTCGTTTTTAAAGAGAACGGTTCACTTGAGATCCATTGATCCCTTGAGACTTTTGTTCCTTGCGATGAATACGATAAAAAATTTTTTAACCTTAAAAGAAAGGGTCAAGGTCAATTTTGCGGTCCAATTTTTTAACAGATCTCCATCGATCCAGAGGTATAGAATCCCTGCACGGTATTCGTGACATATAATTTTTATACACCTTGTACACGTAGTGAAAGAAACTTTTGGGACAAGACAATATTTATAAAATCCGAAACATATTCTCCCTGCATGTTCTCGCGGAAGTTCGCGACGAGGACAATGGCGACGAAAATGCCCGAAGGCAATTACCAATCGAGTCCATGTTCATAGCAATCTTTTAACAGCGCGCGAATGCTGGTCGGCTAGACCGAACGCTAGACAAGACTCTCTTATTGGACTTGATCGCTTTGCAAACTCCGCCGCTGGCGTGTTTGACATCGCCTGGGTCTTATTCCACTCGCCGAATTGTTCACAGTTCCGCAAACTGTGCTCCGCCGAGTCTGAACGGTGCTCGAGGACCGGCGGCGGCCGCCTGCTGCTGCATTTATTACGCGCGGGAACGCCAGTGTAACATGTCCGACTGTACACCGGGTCTCATTCCGCTTCGCTTGCCGTTTATAGACGTTCGCTCCGCAGAGCGACCGCGGCTAGATGTGTCCGATCACGTATGACTCTAACTCCGCAACCCCGTGTTGCACGCCGGGTCCTTATTCTACGTCGTTGGTCAACCATGAGTTGCGCGCAACTTAGCTACTACGTACAACCATACGCGCAATGCATAAATCCCGTCCGAGAGTGTACAACCTGTGCACAAAATATTCGGATCATTCCACGCGAACACCACCGACACTTTACGGAGTGATGTTTCGGATTTTGTTCAAATTTCAATATGTTGATAACGAATCTCAAAGAATCTTTCGATGTCTTGAAAATTGTTGATTTCACAGACATGGAAAAAAACGTTTTTCATCAAATCATAAGTTTAGAACTGTGAAACCGATGAAAACTAGGTTTTGCCAGCTTATAGTGAAAACATAAGTGTATCTACTAAAAATATTGTCGTTTGAGAAAAAACGTTTTTTCTCACAATTTTGCAATTGTTTTAAATGAATGCAGTGACTGCATAGCAGGTCACTTTTTAAAAAATGAAGATATTGCCCCAAGTGTCTTCTTTACGAACATATTTTCGAAAAGATGTGGACATTTGAAACTTGACGGAATTAAAATTATTTGAAGTAAACGCTGCACCGCAATGTACACAGCCTCGGACGGCCGCTGGCAATGCACATTGTCGGAACTAGTCGATTGAACAGCGGAACTGTGTTCGTATTCTTGATTTTTTACGCTAAATATCGTCGGGTGTTTCTTTCTTTCGTAGAGCAGTGTATACAGGTTGGGTCGCCACATTTTGCCATCTAGATTTAGAGAGTTTCAGGTGAAGTTGAATGGTTTTGAGTGGGGCACATTCTGATGGTACATTTTTTTTGTAGGTGGACGTGTAAAGGACATATGAAGGTCATTAATGTTTTTTTATATGGAATCGTATATTTTTTATTGCATCAGCTGATGCTCCTTCATATTCTTTACAAAAAAGTATTAATCTATTTGTGTAAAAAAATCATTAGTTTAGGAGATATTTTTATTCTAATTTGTTAGGAAGTCTCGACTTTCTGATCAATATTATGAATTCAATGTGATAATGTAGTAGGAGAGCAAGAATTATCAATGTAAATATTTACATTTTCTGTGTTGATAATTCTTGCTCTCATACTTATTGTGACATTTAGTCTCTGTTACGTCTCTGATACGGCGAATACTGCGATATGGTGAATTATCAGTTCATAATGAAGTATTCTAAAGAAGAAAAGATAGACATGTTATCAATTTATTTTGACGCTGGGAAAAGTGCTACACATGCAGAAAGATTATACGCTGAGCCTCCGACTACAATGGCCAATATGAGGGATCGTATCATCAATGAGTGTAACAAAATAACATCAGATGCACTACGCACTTCTGATGCATATGGTTGCCACATTGAACCTTTTCTGTAAATATTAAAAATTAAAGTAGACATTACAATTAAAATATCTCCTAACTAATGATTTGTTTACACAAATAGATTAATACTTTTTTGTAAAGAATATGAAGGAGCATCAGCTGATGCAATAAAAAATATATAATTCCATTTAAAATTCATATGTTCTTTACACGTCCACCTCTCAAAACCATTCGACTTCATCGGAAACATTGTTTGCTATGCGTAATAATAATGACGTGAATCTAGATGGCAAAATGTGGCGACCCACCCTGTATATTTTCAAAAAAATTTTCTTCCGGGAGTTCGATCCAGCATCGCGGTAGCGGAAAAATGAAAAATCGCCGGGCGATATTTCAGAGGGGACAGGGACACGCTGGAAACAACGGCAAGATTATCTTCTTACCGTGGAGCAGCGAAAGACTTGCGGAGAGCCTGGGTGGAGGGGGGAGGGGCGGGGCGGTATTGCTAGCGGAAGTCGAGGACTGTTACGGACGAATCGTTCTTCGCTTGGAGGATTTGGTCGCTTTTTAATCGACCGGGTTCGGCCGGACTACTCCCTCGTGAAAATAATGGAGTTGTGAACGTGTCATCTAGAAACGGAAGCCGGACGGTGGTACGCAGACGTATCGGACTCCCTCTTCTCGACCCCTGTGTATCCAGCTTGTATCATTCGTCACGCTGTAGAAGTATCATTCGTCCTCGAGGGAGCCTCGACGCGGTGACGTCACCGAATAAATCCAAAATCAATTTCTACGGCAACGAACTCGAGCCGGCGCGACGCGACGCGATGGTTCGCTATTCGTGGGAATAGTCTCGACGTTCTCGGAGCCTGACCAACGCCTCGCTCTGTCCGAGGGGCATGCGACAATTTTTCATCCGTTATCGTCGTCAGCGACGCCCCCGTGACAACCAGCGACATCCAGTCGGAAAGCGCGTACGTTGATGCGCTCGAAAAATCCGTACAGAGATTTGTAGCTTACCGAACGATTTAAACAACAACATTAGGAACGAGGGATGGAGAAAATTACTAGAATATACACTCTTCTCATTAATTTTCTTATGTCTCGCGTCACTCTCTTTGTTACGTACGCCTGTCTGCGTAATCGTCAGTCCGGGCTAAACTTTCGCTCGGGGGAGCACAAATTTTCCACTTTTCTAATGTTATAGATAAAAAAATGATCTATCCATGCCTTACTACGTTCAATCTTTAAAGTTAATCTTAAAAATCGAACATTTCATACGTTACAACCTGATACCTATTAATTTTCGGCATGTATGCACAACAATCCGATGTTGAAATATTACAAAATGTGTGAAAATATCGATCGTATTGTAAATCAATTTACAAATTGGTGATGCAAAAATTTTACAGTGTATTTACATTTCGATCTAAATTAAGATCGTCTTCAGAATTTTTACTATAACTTGCGTCTGTAGGAAAGGTTGAATTAATAAAAAAGATATTTTTAAATTTGAATGGTGATTAAACGAGCTAAAAATATATAAATGTTCAAAGTTGAATATTTATATACTTAGTAAAAGTAAAAATTCTGAAGATGATCTTAATTTAAATCGAAACGCGAATACACGGTAAAATTTTTGCAAAAGGCTTTCATAATTTTTCACGGTCGAACTTTTGCGCCGGTACCAATTTGTAAGTCAAAATATTACATTCAGAAAAGTTGAAGATTTCTGGTCTGCCGAAGTGAAAGTTCATCCTCGGTTCGGCCGGGGGTTCATCAGGATCTGGAGGACTTCCGGGTGAGAATCGGGTCGGCGACCCCCCTAAACGTTCGGCGAGGGGCCGGACGACTGGATTTCCCGGGATACGCGTCGCCCTGAGTCGTCTTCCAGTCAGATGCGTCGTCTTATTTCATGTTGTACCTCGTCCACTCCCCGGAAGAACGTACCGCGTCGGTGGCTGCGGCGTATCCGGGCGGAAATCGTTGCTCCCGTGTCCGTGCCGCGTCGTATTTCCCGAGGGCCATGTCGATGAGGGAGAAACTGCATCCGGCGAACATGCCCGCGCAATCTTGGCCCTGGTGGCCCGCTTTATGAGCCGAGCCGTACGTACGATGCTCCTCCGGCTCGGACGAGAACAGCCGCTTCAAAGGGAACCTGTTAGGGCCAATGGGGAAAAAAAGAGGGCACTGAAACGTTTCCGGTGTCGCTGGCCCGCGAGGATACTTCCATCCGAGTCGCGGCCGAAGGGCCTCAAAAACAGGACATCGAACATCCACCGTTACACCCGGATCTCGGCTATTATCGTTCCAGGTTACTCTCGCGCAAAACCACTGCCAGCCATTTTCTTTTTACTACCGGCACGCTCACCGGCGATCCCCATTCTGACGACTCGGAAAATCATTTCCCGATATCTTGGAACATCACTTTCGAATCAATAAAGTACGAGAGTAGAAAAATCATCGAGATCCAGAGGATCATGGTTACTTAAGGGATTGTGTACAGGGTGTCGCGAAATTATACGTCGATTTTGTCGAGAATGACGCGAGGAACCTTTCGGAAAATTGACTTTGAACGTGAAAAATTTTAAATCGTTAAACGATTAAAAAAATTGATTTTTGGGGGGGGGGTGTTCCTTATGTAACTTTTTACTAAATCGGGGATGCAGCGTCGCGCTATTGTGTCCGCGACATGTAATTTCGTGACACGCTGTACACTTGGAAAAATCGATTTCCGGAAACTGTTTCTTTATCTGAAAGTGAATGATTTATCCCCTCCCCTCACAAACAGAATATTGAAACAATCAGTTTTCCCAGCCGTCACACTGGTTTCCCCTTTAATGAAATTCGTTTCTGCCCATCTCCGGTTACTTTGCTCGTCGAGTTGAGATTATTCTGAAATCCTATTGATTCCCGACCGAAGCCCACCCTGAAATTCAACCGTGAAGACGGGGACAAGGACGAGGCACCCTTCGCCGCGCGACTGGAATCATTTTTTCGTTTTTGCTGGTTCAGAGTCTTACGAGAAGGATATCCTCATCATCTCCTCGACCAGAGTGTTCCCTTTCGGCATCAGCCGCTGGGAGGCCTCGCAGAGTGCTCGCAGCACGCACGCCCTGCCGTCGAAGTTCATCCTGGAAGAACGCACGAAATTAGGGTGGCGGATCTCCTGGAAAATTGGATATTAGGGGACGCTATTAAGCGGAAGAAGAACGGTTGTTCGATTGGCATTTGCTCGTTCGCTGGAAGCGCTCGGTGAGACACAAGTTTCTTTACTTTGATGATTTGGTGTTTGTTTTCAGCATTTAACGACGCATTTTATTCCGTTAGCGTTGGTTTATTGTCGTTTAATAAATTAAAAATAATAACTGTTCTTAATTTTCGTTGCGTAGAGGGTGAATCGCCCAAGACGCGAAAATCTTTTGAAAATATTTCGGATTCTTTGTTGTTAAAATTTGTACTAGACAGCGGATTGTTATGCAGAGGAAAAATTGTCTACGTGAATTACAACGAATTAGAGTGAAATTTTTTGTTGTTAAAATCCAATGTGTACAAAAGCTTGCGCAATTCTGTCAAACTTTATATACATTGACGTATCTTTGAGAACCATATTTGCGATGCGAACGTTAGGCGACTCAGCCTGTGGGAACAGAGTATCGAAAAATAATATAATATAAAATATAAATAATATAAATATTTGTCCGTGTGACGTCACGTAAGAATTTTTGGCTCGTCGAATGACCGTTTCTCAGCCTTCTAATAAATTAATGACAATAATAATCCGCGTCACGAGGCATCGTGTTGCCGGCGCTTCGTTGGTACACGGTAAACGCAGCGATACGGAAGAGGTTTCACGTGAAATAACCAAGGAGGGCGTATTAATGTATCCTTTTGCCGTCGAACAGGCGTCTCGTTAGATGTGAAAGGGGCGGCACGGTGTATTCTTATCTGGCCGACCTTTCTTCCAGGAAGATTAAAGTCTTCTTTGAGGGGAACGTTTCAAAAATTCGTTTCGCCTCTCCAATAATTTCACCCTTGATTTGAGTGGCCGCGCAGAAGCTTGCCTGCCTGCCTGCCTGCCTGCCGGCTGCGATCGATCGATTCTTTTAAAGTCTTGTCCGTCGGCCGAAACGAGCGTCGTCACAGGATCGACGTTAAAGCGCAATGTAAGTACCATTGACAGGTCTCTCTGTCGGTCCGATTGGCGGAAGGATCCGCAGTTCCATGCTGATGATCCGGTTCCGGACATGGCGGCAGAACCGGAAATGGTATTTCTCATGCTGGTGACATTTTTCTGGTTAAAACGAGCCCGAACATAACCCCATTCGAAGCATTTTCAATTGTTCGATTCACGACTTAGCGGAACCCCCATTATTCGAATTCCAGAGTTGGGCACTAATTGATTACATAAGTAATTAATTACATCTTCAATTACATGAGCAAAAGTGGACTACATTTTCAATAAGGAAACAGTTGAATGGTTCAAAACATAAAAATAGTGGTTTAAAAGAACAATTACTGTAATTGTAATTGTTAGACGCAATTACAATTACTGTAATCGTGTTAAGTAATTGCAATTACTTCTTTCAATGACTGTAATTGTAATTTTATTTCTGCAATTACAATTATCGGTTGAGCCAAAGTAATTGGAATTACAATTACATGTAATTTCATTTCTTCAATTAAAAATTACAGTAATTGGTAAGTAATTATAATTGTAATTGAAATTACTTTTTGCCCAACTCTGGCCGCCACTGGATCTGACAGTGGAAATTTCTGAAGAGTTGAAATTTAATAAATAATAAATATTTCCTAACATATGTTTTTTGTTTGTTCATTTTAGACATTTCCATTGAGTAGATATCTAATTTTTTTTAGTGCCATTTCGGCGTTAAGTAATTGCAACTACCAATTACAATTACTTGTAATTGTAGAAATAAAAGTACAATTACTTGTAATTGCAGAAATAAAAGTACAATTACATGTTATTGTAATTGTAATTGCAATTACTTTGTCTCAATCAGTAATTGTAATTGTCGACAACAATTGCAATTACAGTGATTTGACAAGTAATTGCAATTATCATTTACAATTACATGTAATTGTAATTTTATTTCTGAAATTACAAATAACAGTAATTGTAATTGAAATTACTTTTTGCCCAACTCTGCCGAATTCTCACGTGTAAACGTTTCCCGAGACGAGTTCGCTGACCTATTAACGCTTCCAAGGTCAGTGAAGGTTATTCAAGATCATTCGGTGCCGTTCGAAATGTAGCTTAGCTGGACAAAGCCACGCCCACCTACAGAAGATTTGCTACCGGTAGATGTCTCCCGCGAATAAAATTGAAATCTTGAAATATTTTTTATGTAACGAGCTATACTATGTGACATTAATTCTACGTGTACAGTGTATGCAACGCAGTTCCTTGTTCTAGGTTTCCATTCAATTGTTCGGTAGCCAACGTGTCAGTTGGCTGACAGTGGAGTACCAATTTAATCCAACAACAACAGTGAAATATTGCGGAACATGAACAAGCAAACCGCTAGTGGAATACATAATGTTTACTTCGATAGGGACGAAACAGAGAGAGAGAGAGAGACAGAGAGAGAGAGAGAGAGAGAGAGAGAGAGAGAGAGAGAGAGAGAGAGTGGGAGAGCCGGAGGAAGAGCATCTACACGATCCTATGTAATAAGGTCGCGTTCTACGATCGCCAATCCGGCTAAATGTCCGCCATTAATTCAGAGGAACTGTTTTGAAAGGGTGGATGGAGGTTCGCGGGGCAGTGGATCCGAAGAAACTGAATGGAATTAATGCGATGCTAAGCTTGGCCCGACGATCCCGTATGTCCGTGTTCTCTCCGGATCGCTTTATCTTGCGTATCATGGTTTCCCGTTGATCGTGTCGCGCAACTCTATCGATTCCGAGCGACCAAAGTTTGCCCACGAATCCTCGTGTGCGGATCCGCGTTGTCGCTGGCCGTCCGAGCACGCTTAAACGGCCGCAAACAGGGATTCCGTTCGGCCCGGCTAGCTCCAATCTATCGCCTTCCACTAAAATTCGAGCGCTTCTCTTTGGGATTCTTAAAAAAAACTTCTAAAACTACAGCACGTTTTCCAAGGTGGCTCTGTTACGTCTTTGATCGTCAAGCGATGCAAGTGCCTTGCAAGATTATTTTCTAAAATAAAGTGTATGCTCTTTTTTAAATGTTTATTACCTTTATTATTCGAAAATTGGTACTCTAAAAGGACTTCGCAGCAGGGTGCCGACTACCCTAGGGCCGGTCCTGGCTTCCGGTGGCAAGGGGCAACCATAAGAATCTCTATTGAACATCTCGTTTCGAGGTCCTTAATAAAATGTCTGAAAATAATATTTTTCGAGTTGGCCTTCCCCATTACGTCTTCGATCATCCACGATTCGGTAGGGGTATCAAGCATAAGAATCTCGATCGAAGGTCAGCCGTCCATAACGGGGGCCGCAACAAGTGTAAAACTTCGGCGGAACGTTGATTCCCAAGCGCGACCTCGCCGTTTGGCGGAGTTATGGTTTCTTTGAATAAATAAACAAGACGGAGGGCACGCGAACAAATGGCGCGGCATCCACCACCGGCCAGAAATTGATTCCAGACGTTGGCGGAGGCGTATAGCGTTACGGCGGTTTGCCGAGGGGTGGTACGCGGCCGGGTGTTGGAGCTGCTTAAGGGCAGCATGAATCAGAAGGTGGCGCATGGCGCCTCAACTAGCGCGGAACGTTGCCGTAGCAGCGAGCTGGGTCGGGGGATGGGTGGTTTCTGAACGAGCTTGGCAGACCATTTATCTGTTTCTGGGAGCAGCAACCGTGGGGGGAAATGGTTTCCACTATCCCTCCGTCCCCCCTCCTCTTCGCCAGCACGCTTCGCCCATAACCAGATTTATATACACCGCCGCGTGGAGGGCGGCTTGACTATTTTCGTCGGGAACTTGTCATTGTCCGAAATCAAATTGGATACATGCAGACATCAGACAGTTTTTAGAACAGAAGAATCGTTTTCGAATCACTTTTGCCATGTACAGGTTGTATAAACTATATATATGTCACGAATACCATGAAGGGATTCTATACCTCTGGATCGATGGACATCTGTTAAAAAATTGGACCGCAAAATTGACCTTGACCCTTTCTTTTAAGGTTAAAAAATTTTTTTTTGTATTCATCGCAAGGAACAAAAGTCTCAAGGGATCAATGGATCTCAAGTAAACCGTTCTCTTTAAAAACGACTTTGAAGTTTCGTGAATTAATTTCTTCCATATGTCTACAGGATTTCCCAAAATGGTATAAACGTGTAGGGAATGATTCTACGTGAGAAAATAAATTGAAAATATAGAATAAATTTTTTTCGTTTGACGCCTCGTTATCGAGAAAATTCACTTTAAAAATCCAAGTTCGCGTGCCTAACGTTTGGAACAAGTAGAATTAGTAGGTCATGAACAGACGCGTCAAACGATCGCCATTCGAGAGCACGCGTGTTCGCTGAATTTTCAAACATTAACTTCTCGAAACCGAGGCGTCAAATGAAAAACATTTATTCTCATATTTTCAACGAATTTTTCACTAACATATTGTCAATTTATTTTCTCATGTAGAATCATTCCCTCCACGTTTATTCCATTTTGGGACACCCTAAAGACAATGGAAGAAATTAGTTAATGAAACGTCAAAGTTGTTTTTTAAGAGAACGGTTGACTCGAGACCCATTGTTCCTGTGAGACTTTTACGATACGATAAACAAATTTTTAACCTTAAAAGAAAGGGTCAAAGTTAATTTTGCGGTTAATTTTTTTAACAGATCTCCACCGATCCAGAGGTATAGAATCCCTCCACGGTATTCGTGACATAATTTTTAGACACCCTGTACACGGTCTAAGTAAAACAGCTTACAGACGATAGGACCTCGTGTTATTCTCTATGTAGATGGCGTGCACCATCTGTTCGGATGAAATTAGAAAGTTTTCAGATCAAAAGAGTTGCTTTCGAGTCACTTCTACCATGTACACGATCTATGTAAAACAGCTTACAAACGCCGTGTAATTCTCTAGTCCGTGAACTGTCTATTGTCAACTACGCATAGGCACGTTACAGGAGGATTAAATATTTTCTGTTCTTCGCGCCGGCAGTGTTCGATGCACTTAGATATCCATCGACTCGGATACAATCAGCGTCCCCGATCCAACGACAGCGACGTTTTACCGAAACAGGCCAGCACCGAAATACATCATCGCGGATGACACAGGAAAAAACTGAGACGGTCCGACAGCTATCCATAAATGCGGCCGTGATCGTTCGATCACGATCGCGACTACTAAAGCCGCGCGTTACATTTTATTACACGGCGTGCCTCTCGTTCCGGGCGCACTTCGCGAGAATTTATTCGTCGCTACGATTTTGAAATACGGGTTAATGGACTCGGCCGTAGCGTCGCGTCGCGTCGCGTCGACCGTAAATGGAATCCCACCTGAACACGTTCGAACGCGAAACGAACTCTACATACTGTCCCTTAACTTGTTACGCTCTGTCACGGAATTCTACTTGTTTGACTATGGCACGATTCGGTTCTGTTCCCTGCTTGTTCCACTCTGAGAATCTTCAATTCCGGCGGAAGCGTTCAACTTTGCGAGGTAAAGGTAACTTGCGCGCGTTAAAAAATTCGTTTCGACATCTCGCAATTTTATAATACGTCCTCGAATAATGATATTTATTCACTTAAGTAGATGTTTTTTAATCTGTTAGTTTAACACGTTTGTTACCAGCATGGCCGGCCCAAGGCACGACGCAAGTTTTTAAAAGAATTTTCGATTTAAAAAAATTAAACTCTAACAAAATTAAATGAAAGATTCTTATCGATCGTAAAATGTTTAAATAAACTTTGGAATATTTTATCGGCGCAACGGTTCGATCAAATTTTCCACCAATAGAAAACAAGTCTATCGCGAACGTGGTCTGACGACGTAACAGATTCAAATCCGAATCGTAACGTTTGAGGTTTACAAATTATAGCTACTATACTGTAGAATTTGATCGAACCGTTGCGCCGGTAAAATATTCCAAAGTTTATCTAACAAAATTATTTTCAAATACATTATTTTTTAAAATAAATTATTTTCAATTTCAAAAAATTGACCTTTAAGTTATTTTTTAAAATTAAATGTATGCTGTTATTCAAATTTTTATTATTTTCATTACCCGAAAATTAGCCACTATTGTGTTTAAAAAAATAAAGGGTCGGGGTGCCATAGAAAAACTTCAGGGCGCCGTCTACACTAGAGCCGGCTCAGGTTACCGAGATCACGTATATATGCAATATAATTTTCAATTTCACGTTTCTTTTTTTCGAACAACAGATATTTATTTCAATATCTGAAAAATATATACTGGCGGACGAGACGGCGCACAGTGGACAATTCAAACGAAATCGGCGACAAAATCAAAGAACTTTCTATAGAAATGAGATAGAGCGATGAAATTTTTTAAAAATTGTAACTGAAACTTTGTAGAATATGGGAAAACAGGGAGATTATGATACGACCGTTTCTTAACATTGATAAAATTCGTTAAACTTGTACAATTTCAAGAAAATTCTGGTTTTTCAATACCACGTGCGGAAAATTTTTTTTTAATTAATACATGCTATGCATCATTACCCGTAGATTTTTTCACGCTGATTTCAAATCTGGTTTCAAAATTTGTCTACGACATCAGGATTTTGCAAAAAATCTATTTTTGTGACAAGAAATCAAAAGATTTCTTTAGTTTCTTGTCACAAAAATAGATTTTTTGCCAAGTCCTGATGTCGTACACAAATTTTGAAAGCAGATTTTAAATCTGCGTGAAAAAATCTACGGAAAATGATGTGTAGCATGTGTTAAAAAAATTTTTTCGACGCGTGGTATTGAAAAACCACAATTTTCTTGAAATTCTACAAGTTTAACGAATTTTATCAATGTTAAAAAACGTTCGTACCATAATCTCCCTGTTTTCCCATATTCTACAAAGTTTCAGCTACAATTTAAAAGAAATTTCATCGGTCTATCTCATTTCTATAGTTCTTTGATTTTGTCGCCAATTTCGTCCGAATTGCCCACTGTGCGGCGTTTACAACGAAAACGATACTTACGCGTTCATGATGGTTTCAAGCTTGCTGTAAAGGTCCCTGCGATGCCTCCTCTGCAGATAATAATAATCGGGTTTGTAATATTTCCTTTTGCCTGGCTTGAAGTGATACTTGTCGTAGCTGCTCCATCCGGGATAGGGGACAGCGTTTTCGTCGAGCAGGTTGCTACCGTAGCTGCCGTACTTATTAGCAGGTTTCATTTGATCCTTCTTGAGCTGCAAAAACGGCTCGAGGATCGGCTTGCTCTCGTTCGGCAAATCGTACGAGATACCCCAGTTCACTCCCTCCGTGAAAATATCGTCCGGCGTCAGCGTGTGCATGGTCATGCAGAGCGCGATCTGCGAATAATGATCGGCGAGAGTGCCCGACAATTGCTGTTGTCAACAATTTCTATAAATTCCGCCGGTTTGTAAACATCGCTGTTGTCGGTTCAACTCTCGCTAAGGGGGTAATCGTTTGTGTTATTACAATATTGTCCCGCCGAATTGCATATGGGACTACGTTTTAACTCCTCGCGGACGATTAACGCGGATGCCTGCACTACGTTACCCGAAACGTTCCCGTTGATGGGCCCGGTGATTTGTTCACTCGCGCTTTTGCTACCGTTTCATTTTATGCGACTCGAGATATCAATATTTCTTTTTTCTACGAAATTTTTAACTTTAACTTTCCCATCTCGATGGAACTGTATGCACTGTTGTATACAATTCTAACTACAGGCACAAACGAAACATTTGAAAATTGTGAGCTTCACTTTTTTTTATCGAAGTTCCGAGCAATTTTAAAATATATTTTTTACGCATTAGTAAACATATCCTTCCAACATCTAAAAATATACTCGAATCGTTCGGCCCTATTTTTAAAAAATTGGTTTTCAAAGGGTGTTCACTCACTTTTGACTCTCACTGTACACATTCAATAGATACTAATAGATAACTTTAATAGATTATAACTAGACAGCGGATTTTACGCATTCATGACAAAAATCAGTGAAACATTAGAAGAATTCAAAAATATTGTTATATTATTTTCGACCTATTAAACATATTAAGACAGAAAAAAATTTCTATTTTACTTCAGTTTGTCAGAAATCCGGTGGAAAGTTTTTATTTTACATAAACATCCGCTGTCTAATTACAACCATTGTTACATTTCGGTCGTTTGTTTTTGCAGAGGTAGTGCGCAACGCATGCTCGTGATTCAGGTTCGAGTAATAATTCGTCCCCTGAATCATTCACCGTTCCGCGCGTAACTATGTATCGACTTATATCAAGATCGCTCGACGATCACGACGTGAATCACGGGGACACGCATCGACGGTAATAATTTACAATTTGTACGTCGCGCGAAGTACCGCGCACAACGGAAGCTCATGAATGTTAGATCGTAACAATTCATGTCCGATTCAACGTTTCATATTGAATCGCGTTTCGCGCGTGAAATATTAAAGATCCGATAAACTGATACGCGATCCGGGAGGCTTGTCACGTTCGGAAAAAAACGCTGGGAACCGGGGCGACAGATGGTAGACGAAATTTTTGTAAGGACACTATGATTCACGAAAACGTGATCATAGAATGACCATTCTCCGGTCGCGGTCAGTGACAATAGAATGATCATTCTCTGGGCGAGACCAGTGATCATAGAATTATCATTCTCCGGTCGCGGTCAGTGACCATAGCATGATCATTCTCTGGTAGAGGTCAGTGAACGTAGAATGATCATTTTCTGATCGAGGTCAGTGCCCATAGAATGATCATTCTCTGGGCGAGACCAGTGATCATAGAATTATCATTCTCCGGTCGCGGTCAGTGACCATAGAATTATCATTATCTGGTAGAGGTCAGTGAGCGTAGAATGATCATTCTCTGGTAGAGATCAGTGAGCGTAGAATGGTCATTATCTGATCGAGGTAAGTGACCATATAATGATCATTCTCTGGTAGAGGTCAGTGAGCATAGAATGATCATTATCTGGTAGAGGTCAGTGAGCGTAGAATGGTCATTTTCTGATCGAGGGCAGTGACCGTATAATGATCATTCTGTGATCGAGGTCAGTGACCATGTAATGATCATTCTTTGGTTGAGATTAGTGATCATAGAATGATCATTCTCTGGTTGAGATTAGTGATCGTAGAAAGGTAATTCTCTGGTCGACTCTTTTGTCCCTAATGTGTATCTAAAATTCTAAACAGTCACGAGACTAGCCAGTGGTGAAACGTTGGCTAGTCCACGAGCAACTGAAACAGTGACCTGCTGAACCCTGGTTTCGTATCAAGGTCACGTCCATTAGTATGATCATGAAATTACTCAACATTTTTTTATGCAGATAGTGTCCTCACATAGAAATTTCGTGCACTTCGCGAGATGATTCTACTTACGGAGAAAGTGGAACCCTCCGGAAACACAACGTAACGCTTCCTCCGCGACAGTGATTTTCCATCGCCGGGGCCGGCTCGCAGATCGCTCGTAAGTATGCACAATATTAAAACGAGGAGCCAGCAACCTGCGTACCGATTCATGGTTGTTCTGAAAAGAAAGGTGAAAAGTTACCATCCCCTCGAGGAAAATTCAAAAGGCTCCTCGAAGGAGGTGACCTGGATCGCTCGTGCCGCGCGCAGCCCAGCCCAGCCCAGCCCAGCTCAGCCCATCCCATCCCGTCCCGTCCCATCCCATCGCATCCCATCCTATCCCTTTCCATCCCATCCCATCGCAGCCCAGTCCTACTCATCCCCCCGTCCCAGCGGAACTTTATTAACATTCAAAAGCTAGAAAAAGAAGTCGCTCGAGCAAACAAGCCAAGAGACAAGAGCGAAAGAGGAGGGGGTACTGGAACACAGAAGGGATGAAGAGAAAGAGAGATAGATAGAGAGGGAAGAGAGCCACGCCACCGTCAAATCAAGCGGAGATCCGCGTTCGCGTTTCTCAAACTTTCCCGTTATATAAATAACGGAAATGCTTTGTTCCACGCAGCCTCGAGACAGCCGTGACAGGGCTGGTGCTTGCCGGTAGTGGGCTGCAGGGCAAATCTCGGCGGACGCGCGGCGGTCTCTCCTCCACCCGATCCGCGACATTCTAATTACCGCGAGACGAATAATCGAGCAATTACCAAGTCGCTGCGAAGTTATTCCTCCCGTCGTCGTTTAACGAGAATCGAATGAACCGGCCGGCCCTGTTTCGGGCCGACTCGGGCCGGCCCGAACGAACGTGTTTCATCAGTGCCCTGACCAGAGAACGACCTTTCGTCGGAACGGACATCTCATTAATCCGAGCTCGACTATGCAACGAGCAATTCCCCCGACAGTCGGAACGGGGCGCGGAATTGTTTTATTTGTCCCACCGCGAGCTCCGACCCGACCCGACCCGGCCCGAGTCGCGGCGAGTTGTAAAGAAATTACTCCTCGAATAAATCTCCTCATAGTCCGCGGAGAAATTGTTCGACTGAACGCCGCCCTTGCACTGGAACCTTCTTAGGGGAAGCAACCCTTCGTTTCGACTGATCGAGATCAAGTTCCAGGCGGAGGACGAACAGTTCCGTCGCGACTGTCGTTTGAACAGTGGCTGATCCTTCAATGGTCCTGCAGTGGAGACTCGATTCTTCATAATAAATTCAGTCTTGAGAAAAATTTGTTGACGATTTTAGATTTGATTCCGAGTTTAGTGAAAATTTTAGAAGGTATCCTGGTTATTCTTCCGACGCTTGTCACAATCCTGGGGGGAGGGGGGTGAGACTGAGGTGTACAGTCATTGCTAAACAGCAGATTTTATGCATTTACGACAAAAATTAGTGGGTGCAAATTAAAACAGTAAACACATTAGAAGAGTTTCAATTTTTGAATTAACATCGTTTAATTTAAAAGTTTTACAAAAACTCAATAACATATTTGCTCCTCTATTCCTTTTCGCCATTTTTGAGGTAACCTATCATGTTATTGAATAAACCTATTATCATTCATTCCAAACACAATATTATTTCCAACAACTTGATCATACAAAGAAAATAAATTTCGCTCGAATTTATTACAATTCAGGTAGAAATTTCCGATTTCGCATGAAGATCCGCTGTCTAGTTGTTATCGTCCTGAAATAAAGATCCCCGAAGTGCACCGAAGCTTATCCGACTAACCGCGACGAGTACGGCACTGCTCATCCGCCATGAACCACGGTAAATAATCAACGTCGAACGAGCGCAGTCGCGAAACAACCGGCGAAGACGGTGCGCCGCTTTGCTCGCGACGTACGAACGGCAAAAAGGTGCCGCGCCGTTTCTAATAAATAAATAAAATCGACGCGATATATCGCCGACGCGAAGGAGAGTGGATGCTGCCGGGCAATTGCGCCGTTAGATTGCATAGTTGGCGAACGAGCCGCGATTTCTCGGGTCTGGCTGCCGCGCCGGCTGCATCGTCGAGGCGAGCCACGTACGCGCGACTTTCCGGGAGGGATCGTCGCTAATTCGTCTCCGGAATCGTTCCGATCCGTCTTTGGATCGCCGGAAGAACTTGCCGGGCCGACGATATCGGCCGTTTTTTCGCTCGTCCAACGCGCGCGGGCAGGGAAAATGGCGCGTTCTACTGTAATTGCGCGTCGATTCGTCCTTCGGTCTCCCCCCGCCGCCCCCCGTGGGACACGGCTCGACATTCGCGTTCAATCTCCTCTTCCTTCATCTTCTTTTTCCCGTCCGCGCGTACTCTCCTCCGTCTTCATTTCGTATTCTTTCGGTTTCAGCCCCTCCTCCTCTTTTTTAATCCTTTAAGTGCGCATTTTGATGAGGAACTTTCTTTCTTGGCAGCTCGAGTCTCTCTCTCTCTCTCTCTTTTTCTCTGTTCCTCTCTGTCTTTCTCCCTTTCGCGCTTAACACGGTAGAATAAGGGAAATCTAGATGGCTCGAAAGATTCCCGTCTTAAAGAAGTCCCAACCAGAACATTTCCGCCGGCTGTATTTTATAATTGAACTGGGCCGAGTTTAACGAACAAAGTTCCCCTCTAGAGTTTTACTACGTTCCCATGGAGTCTTCCGGTTGATTCTCCTTGTCGCCGTGGAGTCCCGCTGAAAAATGCTTTATAAAGGTTATCATCCTAAACGTCGTCGCGTCAAATACCGGTGGAGGGAGAGCAGTTTCGAAGAGCCGTCTCGAGACTGAGCACGGGAGGAAATTGATATTCTCACGTCGGATAAATTATTATACAATCGAATGACTCTAATCGCGTATTTATTGAAAAGAATATTTCTTTTTTGTTAGTCGACACTTTGGGCTTACCAAACTCGAAAATCAATTTTGATTACAATTATTTTTATTATTCCTCGGCTGGTTTTGTATTGCGCAGTGGCCGAACTACAGTACGGCAAGTCCCAAAATTTTTGTAATTTCGCTAAAATTATCCTTGATTTAGATTAACTTAAAAGTACACTGACAAAAACAAGGATATCTTTGGTGATATAATTTGGTTTTTTGTGTCAAATTTTAGAGGATTGAGATTTTTCGTTGCGTCTTAGGACGGAGGATTGTAAAAATTCAATTAACGCAAAAACTAGGTTTTTTTCTGTCAGTGGCGAAAATTTTCGCCCCTCTCCGCTCCACGCAAAATATAATTTCGGGCCCCCAGAAAAAAACAATTTGTGTTATATAAATAAAGTTATATTACACAAAAAACCAAATGATATCAACAAAGATATCCTTGTTTTTGTCAGTGTACTTTTAAGTTAATCTAAATCAAGGATAATTTTAGCGAAATTACAAAAATTTTGGGACTTGCCGTACTGTAGTTCGGCCACTGCGCAATACAAAACCAGCCGAGCAATAATAAAAATAAAGTGTCGACTAACAAAAAAGAAATATTCTTTTCGAGCGGGCCGAAAATTTGTAGTTCCGCCTGAGCGTCACTGAGCCTAAGTATTGGGACTACGGAGGGCCTCGTTTGGCCTTGAGCTGATCCGCGAGACCTCTTGCGAGGCAAGGACATGTTCCCGGAAGTTCGTCTGTTAATAACAAATTATCTTCTCGACTACGTTCTGTCTAATCCGGAACTCGGTACCTTCGTTCTTTGATTATTCCGCACCTGCGCGCCCCGCTTCTCCGTCGACGGGGCGAGAGGAATTCCAGCTGTGTCGTCGCAAAAAAGGATATTGTCGAATTCCTTCAGGGAGCTAGCGTCGACGCTTTCCGTCTTGTCGGGCCGAGCGTCGATCTTTCCAGCGTTCGAGTGTCTGCCGTTCTCGTGATTACCTCGCGCGAAAGAATTGCGTTCGAGTCTCCGGTCACGTGAGAAATCGCGAACGTTCGACTAGGTTTGTTAAAAAATCCGCCGATTTGTCCATTACGCAGAGCGTAACGTTTTATTATTCCACCTCCTCGGCCCGCTTTCATTCGCGTCTGCCGAAACCGTTCGGCGATCGTGGTCCAGGCGTTTTTAGAAAATTAAAAAGGAACGTTGCAGTTGTTGATTGCCGCTGGGGTTTCACTGGAAATCGACGAAGTGAGAATTGCGAGCGGGAACATCGCTGATTCCCGTTGTCGTCGTGCGGGGGGATAGTCATTTGTTGAGTAAAAGCTCCATTCGAGTAGAGCGATGTTCAGTCGTCGGAAATCATGATCAGCCGGAATTCACGCGGTTCGATTTCACGCTATATGTATTTCTCCGTCGAGCTCGCGTTTCGATCGCACGGATAAGGAGCCTGTGAATCCTTGATCTAAGAAAACGGAAATCGTAGGATCCGGGAGAATACTTCTTAACCCTTAAGTGGGCGCGCAGTAGCACTGAGTGCTCCGTTTGTAGTTTAATGTAGTACAATTTTTATTTCTGCACGCCCCCACATAACCTACGACTGTAGTGTCATTACACTAGAGCCGATATGGTTTTCAGTTATCCTTAGGTACTTTAAAGTTATGGACGTGTTATTTATTTGACATAAAATTTGTGATATACGTAGTTTTAAAGGATGGTGCACAAAGTGCTCCGCGCGCCCAGTTATGTAACAAAAATAGACGCGCCCACTTAAGGGTTAATTTTTCTTATTAAAATCGCACTGAACATTTCATCTGTATTTAGTGGTTCATTTGTGGGAAGCTACGGAGCCGATGACGTAAGCTATCCCGACTTACGGCGCTCCGGTCGCCGAAACAGGTCCGGACAGGCCGGGTGGGTCGAGAGTGGATGACGTAAGCGCCTACCCCCACCCAGACAAGCGCGATGTTATATATATCACCGAAAAATTCAATTTTATTTAATTTATATTTTATAATATTTAACAATTATATTAATTAACTTATAAAAATAGTTTAACCGCTGATGCTGGCACTAATTTTACCATTATTTAATTTAAATTTCTTACTCAAACTTACATTTATTTATAATTTTAATTTTTACTATTTGAATATTAATTTTTTTAATTTTTAATTAAATTTTAGCCTGTCCGGCGATCGGAGCGCGATAGTGGGGGTATCCGATTCTACGTCAGCGTGGCGTACTTCTTTGCTGTTCTGGTAGGAGATCGTGAGGATGAATGCGAAAAACAATAACAAGCAATCTGGTACAAATGAGGAAGTGCACACGACATTCGATAATAATTTTATTATCATCTCAGCAGAAACGGTACTGTAAACGATGAGATTCAGCCTGTACAGCTTTCCACCAAAAGGAAAAGCAGAAATGAGTACGGAAAATAATTCGAAAAAAAGAGAAGCGATCCCGGAGGTAGATCGAGAGACGGGGAAGAAAAAAGCGGAAATAATAGAACTTAGCTAACAAATAAGGCGGTGTACGACGGAGACGCGGTTGTATAGCGAGAGAGGAGAAGCACTGGCATAGAAATAATTAACGGAGATAGCGAGAGAGGGAAAACGGATAGCCGAGGAAACGAGGACGGAAGAAGAGACGGGGTTCTCGGCGAGAGAGGATTAAAAAGGAGCACGACGACGACGGAATTACAGGGGAATTATGTAAATTGATATAGAAATTATGTAAAGGGACAAGCGTGTTCGATGCGGCCCGCCGCCAAGCCGGAGTTCTCGAAACGAATCGGAAGTTCCCGTTCGTTCCCGCGAACGGAGGATCTGAGGGGCGGGGGGGATGTCGAAGGGGAGAACGGGGTCCGCCGAAACAGCAATATCGACGGAGTTCGATAACTTAAACAACGGAATCCAATCGCATGTGCTGTGATTTAAATTTGGACGAGGAGCGTGGCGAACGTCAAATCGAATGAAATTCCAGTCTGATCGAATCAGAACAACGCTCCCGTTTCCCTGGGAATCTCCTCGGAATCTATTAGACGAGTCAACACAAACGATTGAAATTTCTCAACTGCTTTCCACTCTCGTTCGTTCGTTCGTTCGTTCGCTCGCTTCGTTCGTTCGTTCACGATGTAACATCCGCGCACGGAAACACCGGAAACGCGATTCGCCGACTACCGAAAAATATTTCACGGCCGTCCGGAGCCGAACGCGTACAAATATTTACTGTACAGTGTACATTAACATACCGTCTTCCGACGCTGCTGCTACCACGCGACGATTGTAACGTGTTTCGCGGCGATTAACGGACGTGTACATCGACTACAACAAAATCTATTCGAATATATAAAAATTCTCTACGAATAAAAATAATAAATTTAAGAGATCTCGTTCGGGAATTTTCCGTTCGACATTTCCTGTTTTCATTAATCTTGGCTGTGGTTACTATACGCAGAGCGAAGGTTAACAGTCGATGTGCATGTCCGTTAATTGCCGCACGGTCACCGCACATTAAAAAAGAACGGACGCGTATAACGAGCCTAAGCGTGTGTAATCGGTAGACAGCGAATGTTTATGCATTTATGGCAAAAATTAGTTGGTACAATTGGAAACAGTAAAAATATTGGAAAAATTTAAAGATAGTGTTATATTATTTTCGACTTATTAAACATATTTAGAAAGGAAATAAATTTCTATTTCAATTTGTTGTAATTGACATGAAAAATTTTATTTTGCATAAAGATCCGCTGTCTACTAATCAGTCTCGACAACATTCTCAACGCTGAACCCACTAATTTGAAAATTTTATTTTGAAAATTCTAAACCCTTTACGGTACATTAGTATAACAGTAGTGTCTCCGTAACTATCGTATCGTCGGGTCTGCCGAGCGACGGTTCTAGCAGAGCTATCGCGTTCTTATTGGAGGATAAAATGTTCACAGTTACGGTGGAGATGTTCGTGACAGTTACGGAGGGAATACCGTAAAGCGGTTTAGATGTTTTGCAATTTTTTGACGAGATGTGTTCGGATAAAAAAATGTTTGTCGAATCAATTTCCACGTAAGCAGCTTCGTTGTTTCAATAATTGCGGAATGAAAAATAGAAATCGTTTGGCCGACAGTGGTAGGGTCAGCGTGAATGTTTACGTTAACGGAACGACGTAATCGTAGCATATTTGGCAAAAATTACGTGCGCTCGTACGATTGGCTGTGTCCACGGAAGCTTTTCAATCGGAGGCCAGATTTTATTTCCGTTGTCGGAGCAGATGATAAAACGCCTCTCCGACCGCAAAATTATCTCCCTTTCGAGCGGACATTTCGGCCGGGCACGCAACGAGGGCCGCGCGTTTATTGCGTCGCCCAGAGACATTTCGCGCCGCTCGTTTCTCTTTCTCGCGCTTTTTTGACGGATCGCCCCGACGATTTCCGAAATTGTTTCGGCCCTTGAAATATGGTCGTGGCCTGGCGAAACGATCGATACGGTCGTTGCCGCCGCCGCCGCGTTCGCACCGGAGTCACGTCTCCGGTAACCCAGCCGGAGGGACCGGAAGCGATGCTCGCTCGAACGATACTCATTATCAGAAAATTTCCTACAAAAGCACGACTAATTTCCCCTACAACGTGGCGCCGGGGATGGAAAGATACGATGTGTTCTGACGAGAAGTAATCGGACCAAACGGATTTAAATCCAGCACAAGTACATCTGTTGAAATCGGTAGACGTTCGACGACGTCCTTTCGACGAGGAAAGGATATCGTTTCGTCTGTCGCTCGAGAAAACAAATCCCCGTGGCGAGTATCTCGGAGCGGGGACGATCGATTTTCCCGGTGGAAGTATCTTGTAATTCAGCTGGGTAAACTCTTTAGGAAACAGGAAATTGTTAGTCGGTCGTGGAAGAGTGGGCGGAGGAAATTGTGATCGATAGGTGACGATACTGGAAAACACGGCGGGCTTCGAGCGGGCCGGCGCGGCAGCCTTTTGACGGCGGGGCAACGTGATCACACTTATCGGAGAGGAAACCCTGTACCGGTATTATCTCCGTAACTGTCGTATCGTCGGGTCTGCGACAGTTCTATCAGAACTACCGTGTTCTTATTGGAGGATAAAATTTTCACAGTTACGGTGGAGATGTTCGCGACAGTTACCGAGGGAATACCGTAAAGCGCTTTACTCGGTCCTCCCTTTCTTTTTATTTTCTTCTGTCCCTTTTCCCCGATCGTTAAAGGCCGCCCGAAGAAATATGATATTGCGATCATTCCGTCGCTCATTCGTCGGATTCAATTTACGGGTCGGGAGGAGCGCGAAATTGATAACGACGTCGCGCGCCGGTTGATTGCATTCGCGATGCAAATTCTTCGAGACGGAGGTCGATACAGCACCGTCACCTTCTCGTTCGGAACGACTTGCTGCCATCGCCCGCCAGACTTTCGACTTCCGGTTACTTTTAACGAGCGCTCGAACTCGACGCAGGATCTTTGACCATCGTCCGAACCCCGCTCGGAAATTAATGACGGTAGAGCTCGCCAGACATCCGAGAGATCAGGCGAAAAAGATTTCCTCGATTTTTACAAGTCAACTTCCGTTTCCTCGTTTTTCCAGTTTACTGCCGGCGATCACGTTATTAGAACTGTCTCTACAAATTGACGACTTCACCGAATCCCCATCGGACACCATCTTGGCTCTACCGGTTTCTCAGCAGTCGGTTAAAATTTTTAGCTAGCGGCGAAGCAAGTTTATTGAAAAATATGGAAAATAAAATTGCTACGTAAGAATTCGGATCTAGTTATGGCTGTCATGAAATCGACGGATGCGTCCATCGTCCAAGGGATAAAATATAAAATCATTTTGAAAGATGTCTGTCTAATTTTAAATTACATTTTTCCTATATTACATAGCAAACGAATCCTTCCAACACAAAAAAATATCGTCTTTTGATTCAATTTTAAAAAAGTTACTTTTTAAAAAATTATATAAAATCTTTTTTGAGAGATGTTTGAAAGAAAAAAAATCAAGTCGTTTGGTTCAATTTGAAAAAAGTCACTTCTCAAATATTAGTGAATTGGCCGTAAGACGAACTGTGTATGCGAAACAGTAAAAGTCAAATCAAGAGACTGTGTTCGGAGGCAAGTTAATTTTGCTCGAGAATCGTTTTTGTCTGCCATAATGGCGGCAGTGGCAAAGGCTCGATTGCAATCATCTAATAAATAGCGGAAGGTCGCGCGATCGATTGGAAATAAATGTACTCACCGGTGAAGCAGCCAGTTTCTCGGAGTCTCTTCGACGAATGACAGCTGGTCTCGCTGTCGAACGACCGTTATTATTGCAGTTTCGACGTGGACCATTGTTGGGTTCATTAACATCTCCCACGTTCCTCGGTTTATTTGACGAACGGTTAGCAGGGCTGATGGCCGAGCAGAGTGTCGCGCGAGCACGCTAATCACCTCGACCGCTATGGTTCACGTTCGCGGGCCGCCGTAAGCTCTTCCGTTCGCGAAAACGGCCAGACTCGCCGTTTGCCATCGCAACCGAAAGATCCAGGATTGGGACGGATTCTCGAAAATTTACCGGAAGATTCAGCGAGATGTCCACAGTTCCACGTGGTAATTTCTTCGTCCTTTGAATACAGTTTTAAAGAATAATCTGACTCCAGCGTCGAGAATCCCGGAGAGCTCGACTCACCTTGTTCCGTCGTAAAGAAATCGACAACGAGGGTTTGTCCTTCGAGCAATTTTTATGGCACGTTCGTGACTAAAGAACTTTACAGAGGATTAAGCAAATTGTCGTCACATCTGGCGACCAAATGAAACGACGAGCAAAAACGGTTTTCTACCGTATTAGGAATTACAGCGTGCCATAAACATTGCCTCTCAAGGGACCCCCCTAATTGGGAAATACGGTCCCAAGTCTCTGCGAGTCAACCTTGAAGAGAGGGTCAGGTATACATCTGCTCCCGCTTCATGGTAAAGCCCACTCGGTTCCGTAAAAAGAACACCAGACAATGCAATCGGCACTGATTGGGGAAATGCAGAGGCAAGAACCAATCAGAACTGCTCTTGAACTGCAAAACCAAGGCTTACCTTCTCGCGCAGATAGAAAACCACCCCCTCTTACTGGCGAAGAGGGGGCTGAGTCCTCTAAAAAACACGTTAAAAAGATTAATTTCAATCGCGCTTGCATCAAGTTCTCTAGTTAACATCTCGTTTCTTGTTAAGCAGTTTCAAGAGTCCGCGAAGATTGCAAACTTTCCGGTCACGTGTGATTCCTGGTCTCACGGGATAGGGAATCGACGCCTAGTCACGCCTAATCGCACTTCGGACCTGGTCGCACGAGATAAGGTTCCTCGAAGTCGGATCGCACGAGATCCAACGCCGCTCACCACGTTGGACCTGGTCGAACGAGACGAGGATCCACGAAGTCGGATCGCACGAGATCCCAGCGTCTAAGGCAAGACCTGCTAGACAAGCCTTGCTGACGAGTCCACTAGCAGGTCTGGGACGAAACGCGGTGTTCTCACCCACAACGGTGATCGACACAACATAACCAATCAGTTACCTAAAATTAATTTGGCGTGTAACAAATTCGGCAATAGTGAAATCGACGTTTCCACGCGTGTTTAGAATAAACAGAGACTGTAAATAGATAAAACAACGGTTCGCGTGTAGTGCAACACTATCGAGAAGAAACACACATGGACCCGACGCGACGCGATCTGAGATTTTCGTGTTCCCGTACTCTCGTGGTAATCGGTCGGCGATAAAAATTCGAGGGATAAATTGATCGACGCGACCCAATGCGTCATTTGCTTAATTCCACAGAGTCGTACTAATGACGGGACCAAGCGCCGCGCCGGTTAATTACCGTGCACGGTCTAGCGTGACAATATTGAACGTTCCGATTGAGAGGACCGGTCGATTGGAGATTGCCCAGGCTGCACTGTCGCTTGTCGGGCCGGGGGCGCTCTCGTCCGACTTCGTAATTTGTATCGAAAAAGTTAAGAGGGGCTTGGGATCCTCGTATCGCGGACCTGTCGATACGAACACCTCGGAGCCGTGCGCTACGGAAAATTGGGTCGTGTCGTTCGGGAGCAGCCCGTCGGGACTCGTTCGCCAACTTTCGCGAAAACAATGAAAGAGTTTAAAACGCCGGGGCTGGGGAAATGGGCGAGGCTGCGGGCCGCGCGGCGGGATTCCAGAGAAATTACCGTCCGTGGATGACGATACGTCGGGAACACCACCGGCAGCACGGTTCTCGGGAATTTTCAAGTCGATCAGCCTCGTGTCTGCAGGCTTTTAGACCGTAAACTTCGTCTCAGATTAATTTGCGAATCCTTCGAACGTTTTCACCATGCTGCGGCCACGAATGAGAAACAAGGTGGAGGTAATCTCTGACGCAACGTACAGGGTGTATAAAAATTATGTCACCAGCACCATGGAACACCAAGGATTCTATACCTCTGGATCGGTGGAGATCTGTTAAAAACATGGACCGCTACATTGACCTTGACCCGTCCTTTTAAGGTCAAACAATTTTTTTATCTCATCGCAAGGAACAAAAGTCTCAAAAGAACAATAGGTTTGAAGACGACCGATCTCTTAAAAAATGGCATAAAGGTGGAGGGAATTGATATTTAATTGGTTGAAAATAATATAACAGTGTTCATAAATTCTTCGAATATTTTTACTGTTTCAAATTACACCAGCTGATTTTTTCCATAAATGTATAAAATGTTGTCCAATGATAATATTACGTTTCTCTAACGTATTTGTTTATTTATTGACATCCTGTGGAATTCGGTGGTTCGCTGATTTCGGAAACACCCTATTTAATTTTGTATTTTGCATTAGGTTCGGGAAAAAGAAATCCATTATGTTTTTGATAGATGGCTGTAGTGATCGATATCTCGTAAAGTATCGATCAAACAATTTCAGATTAAAAAACTAAAAAAATCAATTCACTAAAAAAATTCTTTTGCTGTGTTTTGTTTGGTTTATTCAGTTGTGAGTTACAGGGTGTTAAAAATGGAAGTCAACGAAGAGAAAATTCGGTACATTTTACAGTTTTTCGCCAATAAGGACCAAGACTTCTATGCGAGAGGCATTATGAAGCTACCTTTAAAATGGCAACAAATTATAGAACAAAACGGTGCATATTTCACCCAAATCGGACAATCCGAAACATGTTAAATAAAGTCTTCAAGTTCACGCAAAAATAATGGATTTCTTTTTCCCCAACGATTGTTTTACCAACATATTTGTTTACTTACTGACACCGTCTAAATGAAAACAAATTTTAAAAAAATTCCGGCTCGACCGTGGAATTCGGCGGTTCGATGATTTCGGAAACACCGTGTACACCGAGACAGTGCCGGTACCCCGTAATCAGCCAGCAACCCTTGCGTGGCCCTCGAAAGTTTCTCCGGGCGTGTGCGTGAAACTTGGCGTGATTAGACGTCCGTACGTTCCGCCGCGTTCCCGTAATAGCTGTCTCATGTTACAGATAAATGTTTAAACGGTGTCTGAAATGATCGCCAATAATCGTAGTCGGGGTGTGTCGATTATCTCGTCACGCAGCAGCTCGGAAGCCAACAGAGCCCCGTCATATTCACAGGCGTCGCGGCGCGGCGGCCGGAGAGAACGGTAGATGCGTCGCGACGTTGCGTCTAGTCCCGTCTCGTCTCGTCTCGTCTCGTTGCAACCGCTTAACCAGCCGGTGCTGGTCGGGTAAGGCTGTATGTTCCGAATGTATATTAACCGCTTATCCGATTCGCCCGTCTCCTCGAGCTGTTGCGACGTTTACGCCTTCGGGGCTTCGAACAGAGCCAGGATTTTCCCCGGGGCCGACGAACTTTGCCGATGACAAGGAGGGGGATTTATGAGAGGCCAAGATAACACGAGCGCAGCAGTCCGTTCGACGCGTCTATCAGCCCTCGAGTACCTTCGCCGAGGTGTATTTTAACGTCTGCCGGGGGTTTGTTGTTTGCGATCGACCCGGCACGATAACATTTTTTTAACTATATCAACTACCCGGCAGCTCGGCTGTAACGCCGCGCGATTCTTCCTCTCCGATTTTCGCGAAACTTACCGAGGTTTATAGAGGAGTTTAACACGAGGGTTTTTGTACTTTTCTTTTCCTTTTTTTTATCGGCCGTAGATTTAAGAGCCGTAACCTGAATTCGATTCACTAGCACTCGCTATCGAGCCCTTTGTTATCCACGCTTCTCGATTCTCGAATCGGAGTGGAAAATACAACTTCGCAGCTTGAATTCTATTTCTGTTTTTAAGTCTGCTTGATGTTTTAATCAAAGATATATTAGTTTGGGGAAAAAGAAATTCATTATTTTTGCGTGAACTTCAAGATTTCATTTAACATGTTTCGGATTGTCCGATTTGGGTGAAATATGCACCGTTTTGTTACTATAATTTGTTCCCATTTTAAAGGTAGCTTCATAATGCCTCTCTTATAGAAGTCTTGGTCCTTATTGGCGAAAAACTGTAAAATGTACCGAATTTTCTCTTTGTTCACTTCCATCTTTAACACCCTGTAACTCACAACTGAATAAACCAAACAAAACACAGCAAAAGAATTTTTTTAGTGTGAAATGTCACCTTGACAACGAGCATAAATCTGAAATTGTTTGATCGATACTTTACGAGATATCGATCACTACAGCCATCTACCAAAAAAATTATGGATTTTTTTCCCCAACCTTATATTATTATTATTATTTCTGTAGATTATCGCTCGTTAAGAAATTACTTACTTACTAAATTATACCAACCGCGTTTCGGGTGATGTGAAAAAGATTTTCTTACATATCTAATCAGACCATTGAATCATACCAAAACGGTTTAGGAAACCGATCTGGCAAAACCATCTAGAACAATTCTTAGTATCTTACAAAACGTTTAATTTAACCTTGAAATGAATATTAATGTCGAACGCCGGGAATGCATAAGCAATTCCATCAATATGCATTAAGCGAAGTTATGTTGGTTAAGTTAGTTATGTTAAAGAAGCTTTGATGAAGATTCACAGACATCACCACGATGGTAAACATATTTACTATATGAGAATGTATAATACTACAAATGAAAAAATTCGCATGACGTTTTACAATAAAATGTAACTGTATATCGTTCACAAAGTATTCGCCGATAGATTAGAGATTCTGCCAATACAATAAATAATGCCTTATTTACAATACTGTTCGCTTCTCTTCTTTGTAATGTTTATATTCAGCGTGATTGTAGAGCTTAAACATTCCGGAGAAATATAAAAATGTCTCTGAAATTATCGATTGTGAGGAATACATAAATTATGAGTTGTGAATCAATTATGACAAATATCAGTAGATCAACTGTAAATCTTGTATCTTGCAATTACCACTAAACCTATCATTACCGGCCGAATGATCGTTTCTAGATTTTTTATATTTTCCAATTATTTGAATTTACATATGTAGGATTTTAGGAAAAATGAGCGAACCGCCGCGCCAGCGGGAATCGAACCCGGGCCATTCTGCTGGTAGCCGATCGGCTAACGCGCTCACCCACGGAACCCTTCTCCCATTATTCCCAATCTCCGTACGGTATTTTGTTGGTCTGGGGGGTCCTGATCCCACACATATAATGAAAATCGCAAAAAATCTAAATAAATTCAATTGCGTCATTTTTATATGGCAACGCATGGTAACCATTCTTAGTATTTGTTGAGTAAACTCCTAATCGATCCACCGATCGATCGAGCTACTTCGAAACTTGCACGTGGTGTGCCGACTAATTAGCAATACTATGCTCGAAGGACCACTTCCCTCAAGGGAAGAATAAAATGTAACAATTGTGACAACAACAATACTGTATTTAAAAATGTGGACTACGAGAGACTCGACTGTCTGTACAACGACTACGTAACTAAAAGATTTGCTAGCTTCACAGTCGAAGAGAATCTGCCCGAAGCTCGCAGGACCAGGATGAAGGAAAGCTCATTTTTCCCTCTCCTTTACAACATTCAACGGGTGGGGGTGTCGTTGGAAGAAGGGAAAATACAAAGAGTGATCGTCTAAAGATCTGGTCCATGGGTGGGCCTCGGAAAATAACTAAGTGTCGAATTTCGACGCCGAATCGACGACGAGACCACATGTCCATAAACAAGGGTTCCTTGTTCTGAACCAAATCGCTATACAATATATCTTAAACAGTATTTAGTAGGCTCAGTGTTAATACGTCCGTTAGTAGAGCTGGAAGGATTGCGAGGTAATGAAAAGTTCGCGCAGTAAACACGTGTTTAATTCGATGAAAGAATGGCAACCCGACGCGAGTTGAAGTCGAACACAAGAACATGAAGTTTCTTCCCGCCAACAATTCGCTGTCAGCTGTCAGTGTCCGCGTACAACTTAAATAACAGCAGTCTTAGAAAAGAGAAGGGACACGAGTATGCTGTGTGGCAAGGTTCGCTGGTCCTATACGCGATGTCGTAGGAATCGGTTTTCGCTGTGTTCTCGACATTGCTGAAACATTCAATTTCACCATTTTTCTTCGATCCTCTTGGCTAAGGAAGAAACCGGGCGTGACTCTTACCTTAGTATCAGTCGAATAGCGTCTTCGACGAACGAGACACCCGGAGGACTCAACAACGTTCTCGCCTCGCAGATCGTTCTCAGGACACACTCTCGTCCTGGCATGTTCTGGCTGAAACACGGGAGTCATAAGCAATTGTAACTTTATTGTCAATTCGAATCCAACGATATCGGTGATTTTTTAATAGAGGATGTTTATGCATGTGTGGACAAAAATTAGTAGGTGCAGTTTGAAACGGTAATAATATTAGAACAATTTAAGGATACCGTTATATTATTTTCTACCCATTAAACATATTAAGAGAGCGAATAAATATTCATTTCACTGAACAATTTGTTCTAATTCACATGAAACGCTTTCTATTTATTTATCACGTCTATTTATTTATTGGCTTGTTTCAAAAATAATTTCTCGCTCTGGGTGGGGGTAGTCGATGGCGTAGATTCTACGCCGTAGAATCATCGGCTACCCCCACTATCGCGCTCCGGCAGCCTGTTCGGACGTGCTGCAACAGGGTTACGTCATCCACTCTCGGAGCGCCACACAGTGGGCTATTCGGACGAAATCAGCGACAAAATCAAAGAACTTTCGATAGAAATGAGATAGAGCGATGAAATTTTTTTTAAATCGTAACTGAAACTTTGTAGAATATGGGAAAATAGGGAGATTATGGTACGAACGTTTTTTAACCTTGATCAAATTCGTTAAACTTGTACAATTTCAAGAAAATTGTGGTTTTTCAATACCACGCGCCGAAAAATTTTTTTTAACACATGCTATACATCATTTCCCGTAAATTTTTTCACGCTGATTTCAAATCTGCTTTCAAAATTAGTCTACGACATCAGAATTTTTCAAAGAATCTCTTTTTGTGACAAGCAGTGGGGGTTGTTTGAAAAATAATTTCTATCGCTTTATGAACTCGCGCGAACGCCAAATTTCGGTTACCTGTCCATAGCGGCCTCGAAATTAGCATAGATTTCGCGGCGGTGTCTCCGCTTGATCAGCCAGGGCTTCTTGAAGAAATACTTTCTCTGAGGGCTGTCTTGAGGCCGTATGGGGAAGATAGTGTCGAACTCGAAGTCCAGGTACCAGTTGCTGGGCAGTGGTAATTGAATGGATTGCAGGTTTGACACTGTTACCTGAATCATACAAAACGCGATTCGTACCACTCGTGTTTATAAGTCTTACAATATAATACTGATATGAGATATACTGAAATGTACATTTTTACGTAAGGCAAATATTACGTTTAGGGGAGGCGCCTCGGATAATATGGCGTCAAGGTCAGCTTTCTAAGTAACCTCCAAGAGATTTTAGCCGCCGCGCGTTTTTTATTAAAATTTTTTTTTTAAATTAGACACCTAAAAGGTTTTTTGCTATTATCCCGGAAACTAGAAAAGCTGTTCAGTATGTTGTCCTTGACGACATATGTCAAGGTCGAGGTAATTCGAGGTGCGTCCCCTAAACGTGATATTTACCTTACACAATACTATTTTTCGAAAATGACGACGATTTCTTCATGACTGCACACATATTTAATTTTAATTTTTAAATTTTTTGCCCCCACTAAGAAAACTTCCTCGTTTTTTGATTCACCAGCAAGAACTAGATCTTTCCGTTTTAGTACCGAGGACAACGTTCGCGAGGTAAACATTTCTTTCGGAACGATTAATTCTCGACAGAGCAGAGTTCCGCCATGTTATCACACGGGACTTTGCGACCGAGCTACGTTGCACTTCTTGTCCCCTCCTCCCACCCCTCCTCCCTGGATACACACCGGCGCACTATCAAAAGACGGATAATCACGGGCAGCAGCAGCGCAGCCGGACGGTTCTTATCGAGATTAAAGACACTGGGCGCCGATATCTCGGCGAGGACAATGGGTCCCCCACCGAAATCGCACGCGCACTTACCACGAAAGCGCTGCCCTTTGGAAACGTCAGTCGCCTCCGTCTGGAAAGGGTCTCCGGCGACCTTTGACCGGTACCGCTTGAGATGGTGTCATTACGGTGATACACTGGGTCCCCGGGGGTCAGCCCCAGGAGCAGCAGGATCTCGCCGAGAATCAGGACGAGCCACCGGGCTCTCATTTCTTGGAATTACCGGCTGAAATCAGCCGTTTCGCGGCGCGGAAGACCTCAGACCTCTCCTGGGAGCCGCCGGCCGGAAAACTTTTTCAGGGAAGCTCGGAGCATCTTTCGCGGTTAATGCCGAGCCGCGCTCGCTGACGTTTCGCTCGCGGACTGCCCGCTGCACACCCGTCCCCGGCCGCGCGTTTCTCACGGATCACGCCAATGGACAGGACAGGCGTGTTTGGCCATCGAGTTATCGACTCCGAATGGTCGCGACTCGCTGTCACGCGGACACGCGATGCTAATGCGCGTGCAATTTTTTTTTTTGCCAGAAATTGTCCGACGCGACGCGACGTTAGAAGCACGCAGACGGGAACTGGTCCTCGGCGGTTGTTCGCGGTTTCTGGCCATTTTTCGGCGTTCGAATGATCGTGCTCTCGAACAACGCGAATCACGAAAGAATTATTTAAACACATTTTATTCGAATGACAGCGCCGCAACCGCGCGACCCTTTGTCGTACTATTTATTTTCGGGCACAGTAATCTGAACTGGTTCAGCCCGACAAATTCTCACGCGAGAGAGAAACGAATTGTAACACCTTTTCTTCTATTTTTACTTGGAAAAGAGTAACTTGTCCCAGTTCCCAGAATCACCCAGTATCATATGCGGATATCCTGTTTGGGAATATTTACTTCAACGCTTAAACATTGAGGACTGCGGATATTTATGCAAAATAAAAATTGTTTGCATCGATTGCAAGAAATACAAATTGAATTTACTTATTCCCTTGATGATTTTAATAGAGGAGAATTTTTATATTTTTTTATATTTTTCAACAATCTTGAATTTCATCCATTAAATTTTGCCATAAATGCATAAATATTTGCAGTCGATTACGGAAGAACGAAATTATATTTTCTAGAAGACCCCTATATATTGAAGGATTAATTTTAAAAAATTTCTATTATTAATATTTAGACAACGGATATTATGCATTTAAGACAAAAGCGAGTAGGTGTTATTTAAAACGGTGAACACTTTTGAAGAATTTATAAATATTGTTATATTATTTTCAACCTGTTACACACAATAAGAATGAAAACAAATTTCTATTTCACTCGAGTTTGTTGCAATTCAGGTAAAAACTTTTTAGACCGATGAAAAACTGTAAACCATTGGTACAAAAAATTATTGGACTCTCTCGAAAATTAGTATTCCCATATTTCTCGTGCCGTTGAATATAAATATGATGTAAAAGTGACACAAAACAAAATGGCGGATTCAATATGGCGGATGCGCAACACAAAAAATTATCGGACTCTCTCGAAAATTAGTATTCCTATATTTCTCCTGCCCTCGAATATGAATCTGATGTAAAAACTACAAAAAACAAAATGGCGGATTGGTAATATGTAGCGGTCGGGTATGTGAAAATAATACTTAATCCATCATTCAGGTAATTTTAACCATATGGTAAATTTCTTTTCTGGAGAAACGTATTTCATTATCAGAAGAACCTGAAAGTAAATAAAAATGATGCATTAATCATTCGAAAATTTTTTTTTATTTTTTAAAAACAATAATAAAACAATAAAAAAATTCTATAAGTGGAACCATACAATGTTTATTCAACAAATTTTGTTATATCTTCTAAATTTATCGAGAAACATGCTTGTAACTAGTATCGTGAATACCTTTGCGTCACAAAAATGGATCGCATAACAAAACGGGCAAATTCGGGCAGCTACTTTTCGAAATAGATTAAGCTACATAGTGTCTACTACAAGCATACAGAAAAATCTCAGTGGAATATTGTGGAATATACAACTTTTAGTATACATTTATTATCAGCGCATCAAAATTTATCTTCGTCTTTATAGATAGTAAACACTGATTAATATAAACCCAATATTATTATTATGAATAGTACTTACTTCCAGGAACAGCATCCATTGCACACACAAAAAAAATTCACTTCTCTTAAAATTGTAACCGTCACACTTGTTTTTTGGGACCGTAGTTCATTGCACGAAAACTGCGTGACGAATGAACGCGATATTTGCACTCCTCCCATTTGGCAGGTATACATGATAAGATCTTTTTACTTTTGGTTTCCCATAGAGTCATTACCTGAGTATCCAGTAAGGCAAAGGCCATACGCCTAACCGAAAATTCATTTTTGCCATTTTGGCCACGTTTTAGCGATTTCCGACCACTGTGCGGCGTTGAATCAATGAAATCAGGCTCGGGTGATTAGCGGGGGCCAATCCGAGGGAAAAAGGGTTCGAGAATGTCTGTCAAACGTGCATACCTACTATTTTTCGGTCCGTCTCGGCGAAGAACGATTTCAAGCTCGCATTCCAAGCGACTCGTCGAGATTCCTGGATGAGGGCCGATCTCTATCCCCCGGAACCGCATCGCGCTGTGCAACGCACGAGATCAGAGTGTCCCTAAATTTCGCAAATCTCTCGAAATATATTCGACGGGTCGACGTCTCGCCGCGTTATCCAATCTCGAGGAATCCTGACCATTTCCGTTGGTTCCATCTGCGGGGTAATTTCACCGTTGGGCCTGCGAAACCCGAGCCAAACCCCTCCGCTGTGTATCCCCTCTACTTTTTCTTTTCCCTTACAGGCGAATACATCCGCGGGATAGTCTTCTCGAGGAGAGTCGGGAGAGAGAGAAAGAGAGAGAGAGAGAGAGAGATAGAGGGTGAGGCAGTGATTTATCCAACGTCCGGGGACGAACTGATTTCGCTTGTCCAAACCTGGCCGATGGCCCTTAATTAAACGGGTCGCTGCATTTTAAACGGGGACGGGGAATTCCCGAAATTGCGGCCCGGCCAATACTTTCCCGAATAAATGAATCCTTGATGTTCCGGCCAAACGGGTCGTTCCGCGGAACGACGATAATCCCGAGCAAAAGTTTGATGCGCATCAGCTATAGTGTCGTGTCGCTTCGACTACGTTGTCCCAGAAAAAAACCCCGGCGCGAGACCGAAATTTATTCTTTCTTTTTTTTTTTGACCCGTTTGCACCAACGTTTCGTAAGTATTTGCACCGTTGTACGAAAAATATTTATACCGGTGGTCAATGCAAGGTAGTCGGTCATCTTAATTATTGATGTGCTATGTTTTTTAAATGTTTTGAAATTACCATTTCACGCGTTCACGACGAAACGGAGTAGGCGAGATTTTAAAACAGCAGAAAGGTTGACGTAACGTGATTAACCTTGACCTTGGATTTCGAGGTCAAAAGGTCAACGATTACTTTTTATCGAGTAACGCAACATCGAACGAGTACAATTTCATTATTTACGTCTCATTTTTTTTGCGCAATATCAAGATGCCTGCACCAAGGTCGTCTCAAGGTCAATGCACATTTTTTTTTCAATACCACGCTGATGGAAGGACGAATTCATCGACCTATAATATATGATTCGACGGCGGATCTATTTTGTTGTCTTTATATGTTTAGTGGGTTACAAGTAATATAACGGTATTCCTGAATTCATCGAACGCGTATATTATCTTAAATCGCGTCTACTGATTCTTGTCACGAATGCATAGAAATCGTGATGATGATCTCGAAAAACATTTTATTTCGCCGGACGGTCTAACGAAGCCTCCGCCATTTTTCCGTGACGTCTTCGCGCGCGTAGCACAACTCAATCCCGCGTCGGACGGCGTCTCTCTCTCTCTCTCACGGTGTCGTTGTGAACGTGCCTGTAGCTTTCCAGGGAATTTATGTTCATTCAGGTGTCAGTCAATGGACACGCGGTCGTTGTTAATGAAACGGCAAGGGGATAAAGTGCCGTCATTAATCAGAGTAGGAGCGGTTTGCTCGTGCAGCCTTGCAAATGGAACTTGGACTCGGAGGGATTTTCGAATTTTCCGGTGTTCCTCTCCGTGGCAACGGTAGACAGTGAGTGGTGGACGAAGGAGGGGGACGAGGAGGAGGAGGAGGGGCTTGTCTCGTCATCGATTCGAACGATCGATCACGTGACAGGAATCGACGAAGAAACCGTAGACGGGTGAAGACGACGTTGCCGTCCCGGATCCAGGAATCGTCGCACGACGACGGCGGGCCGCGTTAATGATGTGCAATGGAAGCTGGTTGACATTCTCAAAGGGAGAGTTGCATGACGGCGCGCGGTGCGCGACGCGTTGCTCGCGCAAACACACGCAGTCTGCTCACTTGCACACGGGTCGCAGGTGAGACGCATGTTCGCGCAACCAAAATACATGCACCAGCTCCCAATCCCCGGAAGGATGGGCTTTCGAGGACGACGCGGCTGCATATTATTCCACCGGCTACATGATATTATTGTAAGCCTAATGAGTCCATTCATGACGTTTGCCGAATATTGATGCCGACTCGAAATTATGATCCCCGTATGGTAGCCGACATGTCGATTCCCTTTGACGACGCGCCGTCGGCTATTTAATCCGCAAAGCCGGACACAACTATCGTAAAATTCGACCGATCGTACAGGATACTTGCCGAAAATCACTTCTACGATTTTTTAAAGATACGTGAATTTCTTTAAATCCAAGCTGATCGTTCTAACACGAAACGTATCAATGATCTAAAATTTTTTAATTTTTACTGTTGTTGGAATTACACTGTCCATCAAATTTCAACTTTCATGGGGGATTTCACTATGCAATTCTTATAGAGTTTTTTGCGCTGATTCCGAATCTGTCCTTAATTTTTCTCCTAGACGCACAGTTTTTGAGAAATTTTAGTTTGAATAAAAGACATATTTTTCAACTTTCAACAAATATTGTGATGTTATTATAAAAGATATTGAATTGATCTTTACAGCAAAAGATTCCTTAGACTTTCCCGAATACAGCGATATCCAATATTAATACATTATGTTTGTTTAAACATGTTTAAACGATCATTAAAGACGGAGAGACACCACTTTTGCACCAACTTTAATCAATTAAATCTTGTAACTTTTCGAAGGCGATCCCCACCTTTTTGTTTATCCATAGTACAGAATCAGAAAATTGAAAATGTCGATACGCGTTGACAACGCACCATCGGCTATTTGATCCGCAAAGCCGGACACAACTATCGTAAAATTCGCCTAATCTTCCAGGATTCCAGGAGATCGTCAATGTTTGTAAATTTCAGTTGTTTTAACACTAAACCTTACCGAGCTGCAAAAGTGACTAGTACGCTTAATAAATACGCGCAATAATTATAAAATAAAATACCAGAAACCGGTCATTCAACATTTGTAAACATTAAACGTATCAATGATCCAAAAATTTTTCATATTTACAATTGTTGAAATTATTAATGGATAAATTTCGTACAGTATCCAAATAAATTAAATCTTGGAGCTTTTCGGAGACAACCACCGCCATTTTAGTGTCCGGTATTAAGAGTATATTTATCGATGGTGCTGAATCTGAAAATAGAAATATCGCAAAGTCTAGCAAAGTTTAACATAGTTCTGTACCCACTGCAGAAGAATGCGCAACGACTACCGCGTTAATATTAGACGCCGGTAATAAAGCAGTTTGTCGCGTTACGCGCAGAGGCAGCGTTCGTCGACGCGGACGGTATTTCACGATTACGAGGTTTTCATGTTTAACACGTGTATGGCGGCTGTATTTTTTAGAGCCGTCTAGGAAATGGAAAGACAATGGCAGAGCTCGTTGAAAAATTAATCGTGTTCCATGGAAAACACTCTCTCGAAGAGTACCGGCCGCGTTCTACGCATTGAATTTTTTAAATGCCAACGCGGCCAGTAAGTACTTTTTCGAAAGGGGACGCTCGTTCGCGCGGATAATCGTCACGCGTGGGCGACGCGTTTCTTCATTCATCACGAAAAATTCATTCTCCTCGTAATCCGCGGTTTGTTAATAGCTTTACGATCTTAAACAAAATCTGGTCATTGCGAAAGTGGACACCTAGCGGATGACCATTTCGGATTTTATTGAAAAATTGCTGGTTTCGCAGACGTCTAAAGGGAATTTATGACAACAATGAGTGGGTGTAATTTAACCACTTTCAATTTCTCTTGAAAACTTGTTTAACATTTTTGTTGGTAAATATCGAAATTATTGTAGATTGTATTTTATGTTTGACGAATAGAAAAATATGCATTGAAACTATAAAGTAGAACATCGTTGAATACGGTAGAAATTATGGTTATGAACATAATGGTTAAAACAGTAAAAGTATTAGAATAATTTAAAAATCAACGTATTAAATGTACTAAGATAAAAAATAAATTCCTGTTTCACTCCAGTTTGTTGGAACTCAGCCAAAAAGATTTCATTTTTGCATAAAGATCCGCCGTCTAATTATGACAATTGAACTGACAAATCGGCGAAAATGAGTTATCGGATGCTCGTGGTGGAAACGTAAAGTGTGCCTAATAAAAATGAATCCGGAATGCATTGAATGAATTTTTTTCAATAATTCGAGCATGCAATGAATTTCTTTTTCGACAATATATTTTTCACAGGCACGATAAATTTTCTACATTTGCGACAAAATTCTGTGGCAATAATTCGAAAAGTGAATAAGCGGCTCCCATTTCTATTTAACGGGTGCAGAAAATTCTGGCGCGAAGATCGCCGGTCCGCCGACAACGTGTTTAAAGAACCGAAACCCGGAAAAAGGGTGTCTGTTATTCCCGTTTCGAAAGCAGAGTAGCGGCCCCTTGATAAAGCGGCGTCGTCGGACGGACACGACGAGGCGACGCGGTGCCCGCAACAGAACGTAACCGGGAGTACTTTCGAGGGATCTTCTCGCATGCCCCGGCTCCTCCGGTTCATTCGTAGAATTAAGAAGAACGATTCTGTCGGTTCAGAAGCCGTCCGGACACCTGTCTTCCATTACGTGGCAATTCTCTTGCCGGTAGTACGCTCTCTCGTACTCGGTCACGGTGTCCGCGTCCTCGAACTGGCCGGGCAATCTAAAACATGAAAAATCGTCGGGTAATCCGAAACCGGGGGAAAAGAATACCTTGAAGGAGCACGCGATTACTTGAAGCGAGAGAGAGAGATAGAGCGTGGAATGCTTTGCTAAGTAAAGTGAAAAGAGGAGATTTAATCGGTGAAGGAGATACCCCATTGACTAAGTTTGCCAGGAGGAAAGTTCGCTGCGCGTTCACGGGGGGCGAGATAGAAGAAGAAGAAGCGCAACTGAATTTTCCGGCGTGGGGTGGGTCGTGTTCTCGTAAATTCCGTGCCCCCACCCCGCGACGGTTTTTCCTTCGGTGCGATAAAGTACCTAAAAATATTCAGCCGGGTCGAACGCGCCGCATTTCACCGGCGTTATTAATTATCGAAAGGCAACCCCGTGTTCGAACTTGCTCCCTACCTTTCGAACAATGCCCCCCACTTCTTTCTCCTTTGAAATTCGCCGGCTCCCTCCTCTGCCCCAGCTGCCACCCTTCCACCCCGCGTGTCACGGTTCTTCCGAAACTTCCCGAACGGTTATTAAATGCGGAACGGGAAGTTGTCGAAGGACATTCCGCGGGGCCCTCGGACGCGGTCCGCGAACTTCTCTCGCGAATCTGGGCTGAAGCCGGGGGGACGCGACGTTAAGCGTCACGCCGGATGTCATGAATAAATTCAACGCGTTATCGGGAAAGTGTAACCCCAGCCACGAGCCGCTCAAGAATCCTGGGAATGACTCCAAGTTACGCGGACGAGACGACACTTTGATGACAGCTGTATCCGTCGACGATCCCCCCACCCCTTACTCCTCTTCATCCTCCGCATCCACGCCCCTTTCCACCGCTGGAGAAAATCCTCCGACTCGTAGGCTCTAGCCTGGCGCCGACAAGCCAGCTGCGATCACAATGCGGAACTCGATCGTTCGATCAACACTTCCCGTCGATCGAAAACGTCGTCGTCGTTTGACCGCGGATTTACGATCGAATTTGGAATAATCGATTTGAAGATTAGTGGGATCGTTGAAAATTATGATAGAATTTGAAAGAATCGATTTATTTTGGAGCTTATAGAAATCATTTAAAAAATAGAGAAATTTAGTTGCTTATGATCGAATTGGAAATAATCGATTTATTTTGGAGCTTATAGAAATGATAAAGGAAAGAAAGAAATTAGGTCAATGTTTCGCGCAACTGATTTACCACATTTTGAGTTCACTGTGAAACAGAATATTTTTTATAAATGGATCCATACGCTCTCAGCGTTTTCTGCAAAGATTAGTTTGGTAGATCGAGCGGATTAAAAATTTTTTGAAAAATTGCGAAATAGTTAAAATTTGAGCAATGTGTTTCCTAGATTCAGACGATCTATATTTCAGCGGAAAATTTCACCGAGATTGGTTAATTGATTTACGAGTAGTAGTGCTGTAGATCGTGTAATTTTCACGGTTTGTTAACATTGTTAATTTAATTGGAGAGTAATGTGATGTTAAAATATGATCGAATGGAGTGATATCGCTGTAATGAAATACCGAGAAAGAACATCTCCCCACGGGTTTTCTAAAAATATTTCAAACCCGGTTCTGTTAGCTTTAAACTACTACATCCCCCGAAAACTTTCATTTGATAATCCATAAAATTAACGAAGTTGTGGCCTGCAATAGACATCTACACCAGAGCGGTGTCTACAGCAGGGTTTAAAACTTTTAACTCGTTTTTCGCGAAATGGTGTTTGCGTAAACGGCAATCTATATTTCTCGGGAACTGGTGGACCGGTTCAGCCGGAATTTCAGCTGCTAGTTCGTGACAGAGTTATTTGCTGGAATTTCTTTTAAACATCGTGATTCGATTTCTACGAATAAAACCAACTTTCTCTGTTCGAATAAAACTAATTTGTTTTATTTATCTTAAGAAGGGATATGATCTTCATACAAAAAAAAAAAATTGAGAAAGATCCCTGCAGTCTTATAAAAATGTATTTCATCCTGCAAGATTATGACAGTACTTTTTTTCGTCCCGGATATGGAACTTCTTGTTCCCCTATTAAATTTTCGGGCTGCTTCGCGTTAGCCTTGATCAATCTCTTTACTAATAATCGATTAGACATTAAACGACTGTTCCAGTTCGATTGCGTTCCCACGTGCACGCGGGACGTTTGATTAATCAGCACCTTCCGTTCGCGGCATCGTTTTCTCTTCAATTTTCCTGCGACAAATCATTCTGCCAGTCATCGTTCATGCGACCGGGTGCTCCGATAAGTATCTGGTTGTTCGACTATTGTACCACGTCACAACACTGTCGAATTTTCTCGATTAATAAATATTCAATTTATTTTTCGATCGTAAATTGTTGAAATCAAATAATGCTTTCGGCGCTCGGGTTCGATCAATGTTTACTCTTTAATAGCATGTTTGCAATATAATTAACGACGTTTCGGTCTTATTTTAGACCATTTTCAAGAAAACTAATTGCGTCTGTGAAATAATATATTATTGAAATGCATGTTGAAACAAAGTAAAGAAAAAAATCAATGACGATACTCACTTGCTATATGTGAAAAGAAATTGAAACATATTTTAAAGAACAAAAACACCCTCTTATTTTAATATTTTTAAATTTTTAATAGACAGAACACAACACACGTGTCAATTCCATGACCGTAGGAAAGACACTGCGACGCAAACCGTCAGAACATTTGAAGTAGGCAAATTCTCGTTGATCGTACGTACCACTAAATCGATATTTGGCGGTAAATTTGAAAACGTAGAACACTCACACAACATTTCAGTTATTGCATACCAAAACTATGTTATGGTAATGTTTATACTATTGACATTCAAATTGATTTTGACCAAGCATAGAATATATCTATGTTTTTATGGGTTAAAGTAATAATGTGTAATTATGTTAAACAATAGTGTAATTTAGATGTTATGAAAATAAGAAGTCATAGGATAAACAATGTTGGGAAGGGATTCATCATAACACACTACTGATTCAGTAGTGTTGCGTAATATTCTTGAATCTTAGGATGTTTAATCATATGAATCGTTTCCAGTAGTATCCTATTATTTAAATTATTCTCCTTATCTATTGTTTTAACATTTTCAAAGTCAAAACGGTGGTCAAACTCAATTGAATATTTGGTTAACGCAGTGTGTTGTGTTCGATTCAAAAAAATGTTTCGTTTATGTTCTTTGATTCTTGTTTCTCGACAACAGGAAAAAAATATTTAAAATTGCATCGATTGCAAAAAACACAGGAGCTAAAATTCCTTTATATTTTTAACAATTCGAAAAGATTGAGAATAACATATCAAGTTACATTAATTTCTCCACCGTTTTAATGTCCACATATTCATTGCTGCTGCAAAAATGCATAAAATAATGCCGCAGTGCAATAACGTACCCGGTAATAACGCGATTTCTTCGCAGGGTCATGCTGACTTATTGTTAGACCCTCTTACGTCTGCATCACTTCTCACACCGGGAGGAGTAATCAGTCAACCGTAAGATACTTACGTGAACACGACACGCATAATCTCCTCGAAGAAGGTTCCTTTGTCCGTTCTCATTCGATTCCACCTCGCGGCCCTGCAGATTGCCCCGAGGACGCAGGCACTTCCGTCTTTGCCCTGTCTGCGCAAGAGAAATACTTCGATCAGAGAGAGGCACGTAGAATACTGCAGAAAACTATTCGACTGCGAAGAAAGGAAATTCCTCCCGTACGATGTTAACGCATCACTCACCGGCGACTTTTTAATTTAATGTTAATTTAACAATTCTCTAACAGACGATTCTCCAAGTTCTTATTAACACCTTGGCTACTGTGGGCGCCTATAGGCGCGCGACATAGATTGGCTTTCTGACACTGACAAGGGGAGGCCGCGACCTTCGGGTCACCGATTCATTGTATATTTATATTATTAATTTCAATCGATTCAATTCCACGCATAAAATTGTATTTTGAATTATAAATAACATGTATTTATTTACTAACAAAAGTAGAATAGTTATAACAGAATACTTATAGTTATTGTTATTGGTATTTGTCATAGCAAACAAAATATAAAGATGCGAAACACCTTGCACATCGTATAAATAATTGTTGATCACATGAACATTTGGTTTTTAATTATATTTTCAAAAATTTCACTATCGTTGCATAGTCCAACGGCGTACCATGCGTATTGCATTATTGGTTTAAAAATTATTTATAATTCAAAATACAATTTTATGCGTGAAATTTAATCGATTGAAATTAATAATATAAATATACAATGAAAACATAATAAAATTTTAAAAAAAATACGTTTGTCGGCAGAATTTGAACACTGGATTAGTAAGCCAGACAAAATGCTGTTTTATACAGGAGCTATGAAACATTAATCGTCAATATCTCGAAAACTATTGAGTATCTGCCCCTATAATGGTATACATTCGTGAAAAGGAGAACGAGATCTATAAGTGTGCAAAGTTTCAGCACAATCGGTGACCCGAAGTTCGCGGCCTCCCCTTGTGAGAGCGCCTATAGGCGCTCGACGCATTTTGGCTTTCTGACACGTAGGGCGGCTATAGGACATGAATAGACGCCGCGAAAATTATATCGATATTTATTCCCATAAGTTCTCGGTGCACATCGTAACTCAATTTCTGCCGTACGGTACGACCGGCGCGTATCAAAGTCTGCCGTAGTCAAGGGGTTAATATAACCAGACATTGAGAATTATACTAATAGGCTTCCGGCGAGTGCTAACCAGCGAGTACACAAGGTTGAGACTAATATGATTTTTCCGTTCAAGGTCACTCGAAGGTCATGGTGTTGCAGGTGGTAAACTCGTCTCGATACCAGCTCAATATCTCGTGGTGAGAACGATCAATAAACAAAAATATGTCGATGATATTGAAAACTTGGGAAAATTACCTTGAAAGATAAATGTTACGCGTCGCAATATTCGTGGAACCGAGTCTACCGTAACGAAGATATTAAAGATCGCAAGACGAACGAAACGGGCCGTACAATCTAAATTGGCTGGAACGTCTGACTCGAAGGGAAACGTCAGAATGTTACAATGGAAAGATAAATGATCGAGGTGCGATGGGGTGACGGGTAGTTTCGATCTCTTAGCGGGAACGCGGGCAGCTAGAAATATTCTAGAAAAAAAGCACACGGCGTCGAGTAGTTTTCCAAACTGCTGGGCCCTGTGCGCGGGGGCGGGGAGTTTCATCAAAATCGGCGTGTCATGGTGTCGGGCGATGGCACCCCACGGGACCGACTGCGAGATCGTTTATCACTATCGTGCTCGTTATCTTCGTCAGGCTGTCCGTGAGGCGGTGGTCTATTCATTAAGTTTGCGATAATACCGTCGAGCGTTGATACCGGTGAGTACGAAGCGGTTCGGTGTAAACCGGCGAAGGTTTACAGGGATCCCTCTCTCCGCCCTTTCCAGCTAACCCCGCCCCAACCCTCGCCGCTCACCTCCGAAGCAAACACTGGCAATTATAGAGTACTATGCTTTGCTATTAGGATCGGAATAATGCAGTTGCCGTGTTTCATCGCGTCCCCCTCTCCCGCCACACCCCCACGGAAATCCACGACGCAATCTTGAAATCGTGTTAAGAGCCGGCGGAGAAGGAAACGCGTTTACGGATGACATCCATCTTCTTCGTACTCTTCGCGCAAAATCATTTCTGCTATTGTTGGCGCAATAGGCATCGCGCGCTGATGAGACACTGCATCGTGTAAACTGCTAATTTTAATGGGAATGTAGTTTTTTTTTTTTAATTATTCTTTCATGGCACAATGGTCAATGATCAAGAATTTACAGGGTGGGTCGCCACATTTTGCCATCTAGATTTACGGCATTATTATTACGCATAACAAACAATGTTTCAGATGTTGAATGGTTTTGAGAGGGGCACATTTTGATGGTACATTTTTTTTTTAGGTGGACGTGTAAAGGACATATGAAGGTCATTAATGTTTTTTTAAATGGAATTATATATTTTCATTGCATCGGCTGATGCTCCTTCATATTCTTTACAAAAAAAATATTAATCTATTTGTGTAAAAAAATCATTAGCTTAGGAGATATTTTAATTCTAACTTGTTAGGAAATCTCGACTTTCTGGTCAATATTATGAATTCAATGTGATAATGTAGTAGGAGAGCAAGAATTATCAATGTAAATATTTACATTTTCTGTGTTGATAATTCTTGCTCTCCTACTTATTGTGAAATTTAGTCTCTGTTACGTCTCTAATACGGTGAATACTGCTATACGGTGAATTATCACTTCATAATGAAGTATTCTAAAGAAAAGATAGACATGCTACCAATTTATTTTGAAGCTGGGAAAAGTGCTACACATGCAGAAAGATTATACGCTGAGTCTCCGACTACAATGGCCAATATGAGGGATCGTATCATCAATGAGTGTAACAAAATAACATCAGATGCACTACGCAATGTTAGTGACTCATTAACTTCTCGATTCAGAAAGTGTTCTGATGCAAATGGTTGCCACATTGAACCTTTTCTGTAAACATTAAAAATTAAAGTAGACATTACAATTAAAATATCTCCTAATAATGATTTTTTTTACACAAATAGATTAATACTTTTTTTGTAAAGAATATGAAGGAGCATCAGCTGATGCAATAAAAAATATATGATTCCATTTAAAAAAACATTAATGACCTTCATATGTCCTTCACACGTCCACTTACAAAAAAAATGTACCATCACAATGTGCCTCTCTCAAAAACAATCAACTTCATCTGAAACATTGTTTGCTATGCGTAATAATAATGACGTAATTCTAGATGGCAAAATGTGGCGACCCACCCTGTATATTCATGTATCTGGTTGGGTAACACGCAGTGGCGAAACTGCAAATTTTTGGCCCCCTATAATTTTGAGCTCTCAGAGTTTTGGGCCCTCGCTCTCAGAATTTGAGGTCTCCTTCTTTCTTTCAATATTTTTATAAGATTGAGAATGATAAGATTCATAATGTTAGTAAAAAGTATATTTGTTTTGTTAGCAATTTAATTTAAATCACGAATAATTTTAGTGAAATTGCAAGATAATAAATGCAAAAATTTTGGTCCCCCTCCGATTATGGGCCCCCTGCGCCACTGGTAACACACTAATTTTAATAAAAGAATGTTCTGAAAAAGTCTGTTTCTGTACAATAAAAAAGCTAGAATTTAATAATTTCTGTTTTTGCTAAAACTGTGACACTCTTGCTTGTGTGTACATACATATGTCCTCCCTATTTGACTCCACGCTGTACTCTATCCACCTTTACCAGCCGATGGTTCTCGTCTTTACTGTTTACCTCCTCACGCTCTCTTTTTCTTCCTGTTTCCAGGCTCCTTTTCGGGCATTACACGGTTTAACCCGACTCTGTCTGGTTAGCCTCAGCTATTCTACTTACACCATCTCGTTCTTCCTTGCGGTCGATAACCTTTTCCTTCGCTACTCGAAAAGAGACACCTGCCCTTTATTCGGTCCGCTTGTCGTGTCGTGCCTTAAAACCAGCGAAATGTTTGTGTAGAGAACAAAACTGAGCCTGAGAATGAAGTGTTCAATGCGAAAGTCGGTCCTTTCGTTGAATAGTCGTGTTCGCACAATCTTTTCATCTTTTGACTTGCCAAAATTCCAAATTTTTTATTGCACCGAGATTGTGAAAGATTTATGGAATATTACAACAAATGTGTTACTTTGGTTATACAGGGTGTTCGGTAACTGGTGATACAAGCGAAAAGGGGATGATTCTACATGAAAAATAAATCGAAAATATGGAATAAAATTTGTTTATTTGTTCACGTCGTTTTCGAGAAAATCGAGTTTGGAAATGTAGCGTCTAATGTGTCTGATTATGGCCGACCTATTTTACTTCATGCTTATACTAAAGCACGCGAACCTGACGAATCTTTCTCGAAAACAAAGTCTCAAATGAAAAAGTTTTATTCTATCTTCTCGATTTATTTTTTGACATAGAATCAGTTACCGAATACCCTGTACATTAACACAAAAATCGTATCTAATCGTAAGTAATGCGAATTAATCAGTTTTCACGTTTGTTAACACGGATGTCTTATTCCATTCTACAAGTTTGTAAGTGTCACAAATGTATGAAGATTCGTGTATTCTGCATGCATTCTGTGTTACTCAAGCAATTTCCGCGCCGTGTTCTATGCTATCTCTGTATTAAGACGATATACCCATTCGTAGAATACATAACACCTTGGAAACGTCTTCCCGAAATTTTATGCTCGAATTCATTGAAACGACGAAGTTACGACTAGACTGCAGATTTTATGAGTTTCTAACACAAACGAGCAGACGAAATACAGTGAATTTGAGAAGTTGTGTTATTTCACGTTCATTAAAATTATTACGGAAGTGAATGTCTATGCAGCACGTGACCCCCTTAAGCAGCATTTTATACGAAACGATTCATTATAGTCTGAATTGTTTGTATTGCACATAAAATTTTCAAGTTAAACGAGACTGAGTCTCTTGGACTAAATAAACAAGGTTATTAAAAATGTTTCGATAAATGATAAACCAGATGTTTATAGAATATTTTTACATAATTTCAGTTAGTACAGTAATTCTCACTCTCACTCTCTCCCTCACTTCCTCGCTCTCTCAAAATTGAATATTGGTGCTCCCAGTTAAAAGTTATAAGCAGAAACCTGCCCAAAACAGGAAGAAGGAGTCATCTTTGATCACTAATGACGTCACAACTTTTGAACCAATGAACGTATTCGAATGCGGTTTGCTCTAAAACCTTCCAGACGAAACGTTCTCAATTGATAGTGTTACAAACAGAAAGACGGACTCGATTTTATTATATATTGTATGTTGTTGTTGTTGTTGTTCTTATTATTATTATAATATAGATATAGATATAGATATAGATATATAGATTACACGAACTTGCGCGTGAGTCTATTCTGTTGCTACGTCCAGAAACTTCTTCGACGATCCTATCAGCGCCATGTCTGTTTCTCTTGACGTCGTGCCACTCTTGAAAATTACCAGGATCCTGACATATAATCCACAGAAATCCTTAGCCGTGAGATGTGTTGCGTAAGCGTCACGTACCCGTGGACCGTAAACTCAGCCATTAAAATGGAAGCAATCGATGTCGCATCTCACGGATCCCCGGTCAAAAGTTAAAGCAGTTTGCAAGTACTCCTGCATCTAGTTAAGAAGCGGTCGACGGAACAATGAGAGACTATTAACACGGTGAAATAACTACGTTCCGCGTGGTATCGTGGCAAAAGCGCACGGATTTACAACGACGCGACGCGACGTCTCGCTAGACAGTCGGGGGGATTAAGTGGACTTTTTAAAAGTTAATAACTTTTTCGAATTTAATTTTTCGAGATGCTAGAAAGATTCGTTTACTAAATACTATACCAAAAAAGAAAAATTAATAACTTTCGACTTTTAATTTAATTTATTGAGATGCTAGAAATGACCGTCTATTAAATACTATACCAAAAAAAATTAATAACTTTTTCAAATTTCAATTTAATTTTTGAGACGCTAGAAAGGTTCGTTTACCAAAAAGAAAAAATGAATAGCTTTTTCGAATTTCAATTAAATTTGTTTACATGCAAGAAATATTCGTTTACTAAATACCAAAAAATTAATTAAAATCGGTCGAAATTGCCAGGAAAACAATAAAAGGTTCGGATAATCGAGGTTCTAGCGAATCGTCGAACGGGCCCGCGCGAAGTTCAATAGAACAATTTGAGAAACGGTTACACCGATACCGGGGTTATCGACGATATTTATGCAAGCAGTATGCAACGTTCGCGCGTGCAGAGCGTACGCTCTGGCTCGCACGCTCTCAGAATGGGTTTTAATCGATCGATAATGCCTCCTTTCGAGTAATGCATTCGAGTAATGCAGCCCTTCGGGCATCGACAAAAGTCTCTCTCCTTTGCCAATACTCGAACAAGTCTTGGATTTGCTTCTCGCACGGTCTAACCTTCTCGGGTACAGGGTGTTGCAAAATGTCAGATCCGTGTTCTCGTCCTGATTGGGCCTTAGTATTATTCTTTTTGGAGGGTTATTGTAATGGGGAAAGAATCGGTCTTTTCACATAAGTAGTACATTCAGTAAAATATTTTCCAAGATTTTTGAAGATTTACGAGATTTTTAAGAAATTATGTATCATTATTTTTCAACACCCGGTATATCATGAAAGCACACCGTAGAAAAAATGATCGATGAATTGTGAAAGGCTTGAAAGTTCTGAAATTAATTCAGGATTTCTACGATTTTTTATGAAATTCGTTATCGTTATTTTTCACACCCGGTATATCATGAAAGGACACCTTAGAAAAACTGATCGATGAATTGTGAAAGGATGTATTTATTTTTTCTCCTAATATGTTTAATAAAAATTCTTTTAATTTGTCCACTGTTTTAAATTACACCTACTCATTTTTCTCATAAATGCATAAAATCTGCTGTCTAGTGATAATCATTGTTATAAACTATTTTATGTGACAGCACTAAAACGGACAACCATTACTAGCTCGACGTCTTCTACAATAAACGGCATCCTTCGTAACGTATCATTATATGCGAGGGAGTTAATCAATCACGCTCTAATCAGATTTGATGATCATTGCTGGAACAATGGTTACACAGAATTATTTATCTAAATAACTGCCAAAACTACCGCAGTAATAATTACGAAATACGGATTAATAATTACGAAACAAATTCTTCTGAGCGGTGCACGTATATCTTTATGGATATGAAAGAACTTCTTCTGAATCTCATAAAGGTAAGCAAACTGTTTTACCCGTTTCCATGTTTAATTATAATTTCATTTCAAACGTGAATGTCTGTAGTAGCATTTTGCAAAACGAAGTTGCCTCTCGGCAACTCCGGCAATTTTCGCATCTGCAAATGCAATGTTAATTTGAAAAACTTATATGAACGTTTTCAACATATTATTATGAAAAGAACTTCGATTTTATAAATTTACCGAAAAAATTTGTCGAATTAACCGGCTGGAAGCTTCTCGTTCCAGGGGAGATTACACCGTCCCGCAGCGTCAGGCACGAATACGAATTATTGTCATCGGAATTCACCGAAGACAGGATCTTCTCGCGCGGGGATCTCCTGGGCAACACTCGAAACAGCCCGGCGAGAGGGGCTGCTCTATCGTTAACTCGATTCGGGGCGCACAATCGCGCCCAATCCGTGAAAAGCTGCGGGCCTTTCAGCGACGGTGCGGTCGGCTCGCAGAGGAGTACGTTCGGATGAAAGCTTGACTGGGCTTTGTTTAGTCCGTCAGCTTTTCCAAGCCGGCGAAGAGCAGCCGGAACCGGTTCGAACGTTGAAAGACGAGGGGGTAAAACGTTCTATCGGGCGGCGCGTCGTTCCGCGATCGCCTTTCGTTTCGACGAGGTCAACGTTTCTGCACCCTCTCTCTTTCTCTCGCCCTCGAGGGCCCGGAGGATCGGCTTCGAGAGCCGGCCACTTAACCCTACCGAGACTTCACATTCTCGTTTTCGACGATTACTCGCAGCGTGAATCGGACAAGTGGTCGGCCGAGGAGTGCCGGCCCCCGTCGCGTCGACACACGACCAACATTCGAAATCGCCGGGATGTTCCACGCCCCCTCCCCCGCCCCTCGAGAGCCCGCATCCCCTTCGTCCACCACCCGAAAATCAAGAGACTCTTCGCCGGGGGGGAACAATGACGCGGAGACCTACTCGAACTGCACTCGAACAGTTTCTTTCCCGGCGAGACGATACTCTCTCTGGCTAAACTTCCAGCTCCTCGCTTGTACCAACTCGGACTGAATTTCTTCCGGGTTCGTAGCGCACAATTGCTTTACTTTACAATACTTTGATCTACTCTACAATAATTGCTTTACGATTTTTGTTTACGAGAGGACGAGAAGACGAGAGGACGAGAAGGTCCCCTACCTTCCCCCTCCGCGACGTTACTCCGCCGCGGTCACGTGACCGGTATTGGCAGAGAGGGGGTAACTCGTCCCCTCGATTCATGTTCCATTCCCTCGTCTGGCGACACTGTTTCCAGCGAGCTTCTTGTCGTCGCAACGCAATACTGACGGACAGGGTGTTACCGGGATATGCCGTAGAATCGGCTACGCGCTATGGTCGCCCGCCGGGACAGGTCCGGACACGCTGCCCGGCCTACGCCATCGACTGTCGGAGCACTGATTGCCAGAACTGAATGGCACGAATTACAAACGGATACGTATAAATTTTGTAAATTATCGGACTGTAGTAAACATTTAAATATTTATGTGTAGCGTTTAGTGCTATTTCGCGAATCGTGCGTACTTGGTGAACTAGAACCGGCCCAGATAACAAACTAATTGCCAGAATTTTTGCCAAGTTCGCTGGGAGGAAACGAGATGCAGCAGTAGACTTTCGGAACGGAAAGAACTGCATTCGCGACTATACTTCGTCCCGGTTCTATCCTCGGATCCTGCTCCATGATAAAAGCTTTGGCTTAATGCAACAAACGCTTTAACCCTTTGCGGACGGAGTCATCCGACGAACGTGCGTCGCCGTGGACGAGAAGTATCGGTGCGCGCAATTGAGAAAATTTGAACGTTGAACGTTTGCGTTATAATAACTAAAACTTATTCTATTTGCGTTATAACTTTTATTCAAATTCAAAAAAATTTGTTTTCAAAAAATGTTTTGTCGGTTATCTGCCGACATTCGTCCGCAAAGAGTTAATCCCCGCTCCTCCGCCGGCCACGATTTGATCGGTTACTCACGTTTCCAGTAGCAGCTCTATTTTGCGATAAAGTTCCCTTCTGCTTCGACGATGATACACGTCCGGGGGATCTCGCGACAGCATGCTCTCGCTGGGCAGCTCCCACGCCTGGCCCGCGGTGATCCCAACGGTGAAGAATCCCGAGGGTTTCGCGTATGTGCTCATTGTCAGGCAGTACACCAGCTGAAGAAACAATCGTCGTTTGAAGGGACGAAGAAACCTCGGGCACGCTTCCCGATACCGACGAGCAGAAAAATTATATTTTTGTTTCTTTTTTTTTTGTCGATCCACAACTATTTCCGGAACCGGAGAAATTGATATTTAATTAAACGCTGCGGCTACTTCCTCGAGAATTACAAGTTAAACAGTTTTATAGATAGCCTTTCGTGCAAGCAGTAATTGCCTTCTCTTCCTTGACGTTTCCTGTTGACTCCGCTTAATGGACTACTTTTGCCGCGGGTTCACTTTCTTAAATAGCAGCTCAAGAACCAACACCGCCAGCTGAAAAACGTCTGTTTATTATTTAATAAGAAATCAAGTATCTCGAGCTGCTTCTTCGGTTTGTGAGAATTGTTTTTCTTTTTCTTTTTGCCTCGCAGTTTAATCGATTTAGGAACCGATTCGATCATCAGTTTCACGCGGTAGAGATCTGTAATAATTTGTTCGAGGAAAGTCTAATACAGGGTGGTCCACCTAAAAGTCTACTTTGTTTGTAACGACATTAAAAATGTTTTTAGTGCGATATTAATGGTGTCGCGAGGTTATTTTTTCCGGAGCGTTCGCTTTCAATTTTCAAAGATCGAGGTCATCTCAAGGTTACGTTCTCCTTTATTTGCGATGACATAACAAATGTTTTTAGCGCAATACAAATGGTATCACGAGGTGAGCTCTTTGCAAATGTTGTTTTTTTCTCAAGATTATTTTTTCCGGAAATATCTCCTAAACTAATGATTTTTTTACACAAATTCATTAATACTTTTTTGTAAAGAATATGATGGAGCATCAGCTGATGCAATAAAAAATATATAACTCCATTTAAAAAAAACATTAATGACCTTCGTATGTCCTTCACACGTTCACCTACAAAAAAAATGTACCATCAGAATGTGCCCCTCTCAAAACCATTCAACTTCAGCTGAAACATTGTTTGTTATGCGTAATAATAATGACGGAAATCTAGATGGCAAAGTGTGGCGACCCACCCTGTATATATGAGCGTATTTCTCGCTCGAAAAAAAAATGCAGTAACGTATAAAAAAGAAACACCGATGACCTTGACAACTGCTAAAAATTATAACATTGGGTATTGACATCGTGTACATGACGTAATAGTTTTTGCATCGCAATAACCTGAAGAGATATTTAAGTGGCCTTACTTAAACGGACCACGTGGTATGCAGATTGCGGTACAACTAAATCCGGGATATATTTCTGAACAAAAAACTGGAACGGTAAATAAACGAAAAATGAAATGGAGCTCGATTGAAGGGGTATACTCGTGGCGCTCGGTTAACAGGTTGGAAACGTTGTCGGATTAATTCGTACGACTGCCGCCTCGAGAAGAAGAATCGATCACTGATCTGGCACTCGATCACGCAACGTACGAGCACGCTGTGAGAATTAATTGACGGAATCAACGTCGTTTTCTGCGCCGCGTCCCAACGATCCATTAACGAATTTACTTCGCGGCGGGCCATTCTCGATTTTCTGACGCGCGAGCGCCGACTAATTGGAAAACACAGGTATTCGGCATCGTGTGCAAGCGACTCTTCCCCCCCCCCCCCTCCTCCTCCTCCTGATGTTCCGGGGCATTAAATAATTAGCATCGCCGAATTAACGAGACACGTCGCAGCGACGCCGCGCCTCCTTTTAACGCTTACATTTTGCATGCGAGCGTTTTCAATGACGAACAAGTGCCCCGCGCGGAATGAGCCCGGCTGCTTTGGCCCAGGACCGGGCTATTAGAAATTATTAAGCCATCGTTTACAGCGCAAGTTTCCCGAACTTCTGCTCGTGGAAAACGCCGCGAAGACGGGTCGCGCGTGCGCCGTTCATTCTCATTTGTTTTTCCCCCGGTCGCTTATAATTTTCTACATTTTCAGACATATCGTCGAAAATTGTTTCGACCGCGATGATTGAAACCATTCTTAAATCAGTGTCCAATTTGTTGTAAATTATGATCTTTATATGTTTATTTATATTATTTATTTATATATCTTTGTATATGATAAGACGAGTTAACTATTAAGCAACAGTATAACTTTTAATCAAGTAATTAATATAAAAATAAATTATATATAAATAAATGTATAATATATAAATAAAATGTATATATATGTATTTAGTTTATATACTTAATAAAAATTAATAATAATATAAAATTCGTACGAATTATTGCAATATGAAATACTTGATCGAAGTACAATCATCATAGTTATATTATTACTTAATATAAAATTCAATTCAATAATATACGAGGCAACTATAAATTATTGCATAGGCCCGTATATCCTTAATGAAAATACTTTCCACACTGAAAATCTGAATAATTACTGAATAATTACCGAATAATTACTGAATAGCTTTTCTCAGGGATACCATTTACTTTGTTTCATTAATGAATAGAATGAATTTAGATCTGGATGAATTCTCGTCATTGTTAAAACATTGCATTTCAGAACACAGTTCAAACGATATTCGATGATCACGGGTCGCGTTAAAAATCCGGCAGTAAACGAAAAACCTGCAATTAATGGATACCAATTTCTAACGAATGAACAGAGCTATCCCAGCGAATGATAATTGCACAAACGAACTTATCATAGGATCATTGAACCACTTCAAAATACAAATTGCAGATTCCGCGATAGCAATTGCTTACTTTGAACATGTTCGATATCGGCCGAACACCAAATAAATTAACACAGTGCCGAATGTGTTATAGAGGAACTATAAATTTTCGCCCCCCTCCAAAATACAATTTTAGGCTCGCCCGGAAAATATAATTTTGAGCTCCCAGAAAAGAAACTTGAAATAAATGCAAAAAGTATGTTTTTCTTCGTAAGTGTACTTTTAATGTAAATTCGGGGTAAAATTACGAGATAATAAATGCAAAAATTTTGGTCCCCCTCCGATTATACGCCCCTCCACGCTGCCGGGGGGTCTTGCGATTGTAGTTCCGCCCCTGCGTAAAACGTTCATTACGTACGAATGTTTCGTGAATTTCGAAAACAGGTGCACTTTTATGATCATTTTGAAACTCCTCTGGGACAGGAGGGTTGTAGAGCGTTCCTGGCGGGAACGTTAACATTACAAACAAGTGTTTCATACGTCGATTAGCGAAGTTTGACTCACTTGAACGTTGCTACCTTGAGGGAAGACCAGGTACTTCGCCTCGAATTGCCTTTTCGTTCGATCCATCGTTCTGTTGGCGCAAGAGACGCGCAAGGCCCAAAGTAGACACAGAAGTTTGACGACTGGAACGCGGAACGACGGACACGCGGCCGGCATCGTCCCGTTAATTCCCGCCGAATTGCTTCGGTCAACCGAGCCGGATTTATCGAAGCTGTTTGCTCAGGGACAAGACGTTAAGTGACTCGAACCGGCGCGACGGATGATATAACGACAGGTAACGGTGGTTAGAGTGTTTCGCGGCGTTTAGCGAGCAGTTTTACGGCCGGATCGTTAAACTCCTGCTTCAATTAGTCGTTAAACCGCGAGCAAGTGCGAATTGCATCAGATTCTGTTCGCGACTCGTACCGTCCTAGAGACTCTTCGATACGTTATGCGCGCCGCGACGCAACGCAACCACCATGATCTTCCTCATTCGCATCTACAGTTCCCGAACGCTTCGCACTAATTAACACGCTCGCAGCGGTACGCCCGACAAAATCAGATCAAAGCGACTCGATCGATTACATAGATTACTGTGACTCCTCTTTTCTACAAATTTCAATCCCTCCCACCAGTTTTTCTTTCGTCACAAGACAACGACGCACAGTGGTCTAAAACGCGAAATTTAAGAGATATCGGTATAAAATTTGCACTAAAATGTGTTGAAAAAATAGTCAATTTTGATTGTAGACAAATAAAAATTTTTTAATTTTGTTAAACAATAATTTTGAATTAATTTTCATTGATATTCTTTATTAAATAAAATAAAATTGTTCAAGTATAATCTTCCAAACTAGTTTTGACTTTCTAAATATGTATTTTATATTTATATTTTTTTTCATACATGTAATGTTTTATAGAATACGTGAAATATAAATTCGAGAAATCTTTTTGCAATCAACGCATATAAAAGTTACCAAGCTGGTTTTTCTTTTATCATTTGTTGTTCTTGAGATATTTCACGGTAACATATTGAAAATTCTTCAAGGGTTGATTTCACCGCTTCAATGCGAGGAGTAACACGAGAAAATACGGTTGCATTAGACACGAATTTACCGGTTCGATAATCTCCGTCGTGCACCGTGAGCGAGGCTGCATCCTCGCGTGACAATGTTCGTCTCGAGAATGTTTCCGGGTTCCGTACATTTATCACGTCGGTGAGGATAGGGCTACAGCACTCAACGAAAGATTAATCTATATCAGACGCATCGTTCGCAGATCTAATTTCGCAAAAAATCGTGCGGCTAGGTGGAAACTTTCATAAAATCGGGGAACCCGGAACTCCACTTAAAAGCTTGCTGGGGGAGGCTTTAATAGAACAACACACAGTTTGAAGGGCCATTAATTTTCGGCGAACTCGGGATCATGGTTTTCGGCCGTTCGATATCTCGCTCGCGAGAAAGAAAGAAGGGACGAACAACGAAACGAAGAAGAAGAAGAAAAATAAAGGAAAAAGGAGTTGTAAGGGTGTGTGTACACGCGCGTTCCAGTAATCACGGGATCATCGTCCTGCGCGAGCCAAGAAATTAGAATGATGGCGTCATCGATTTCATTCCCCAGGGGTCGTGAAAGTTTACGACGGACCTCGTGGACCGTCGGCCGCCCGCCCCGGCGAAAATATAATTGGAACGTTCGCCGTTGTAAAAACGGAACGGCGGATTTTTTAGCGGAGACGATAAATTTCCGCGCTCCTGTCAACCTTTCTCCGCCCACCAAAGATTTCCCGCGGTCGTTACACCATGAATTACAGCGTGATCGTAGGTGCTACCCGATCTCTTTAAAAGAACGACCATACTTTTTCGGGGCTTTTAATACTCAATAAGATTGATTAAATCGTTGAAATTGATACTGGCCAACTTTTTTATAACTTTATGTTGCTAATCCGCAAGATAACCATTAGACTACGGATTTTATTTTTATTTTTAGGGAAATTATTATTTTCGGCTGTAGACCCGCCGTCTAACTATAAGAGAAACTACATATATTTTGTTTAATCTCGGTTTCAGACAATTAGGGTGGACAATTCTGTTTCTGCAGAAAGATCCTGTTTATTTAATGGTAAAATTGAGTAGGGGGATATGAAAAAGAAAATAACACGCGAGAAACTTCATAATCACACTAAGTCATATTTTAACATAATGATATATTGTACAATTTGTAATGTATATGCTATACAAACCTTGTATGGTTTGAATAAATAAATAAATAATAATAAAATATTTCCAACCTGTTCATAATCTAATTAAGAGAACACATTCTTTGTATCTCTCATTCGTTCTAAATCCTAGTAGACTAGACACGAGAACCATCGGGGTAATTTCAAAGTTACTGCTAAATTAATGCTAGCAGGAAAATAAATGAATCTCCATTTTCTGCTGTTTGTTGGAATCGAGTTAGAAATATTTTCATTTGCACGAAGATCCACGGCTCTAGATATGCAATCTCTTACCGGGCAGTCGGTGAAATCGCGGAAAATCCGGTTTTCGAGCGTCCCCATTAAATTAGGTGCCAGTTATATCCACTGGCCCCGGTAGTTTCGGAGTTGATGCCTCTTTTATATACAATTCCGCGCGTCCACTTTGCCCGCGGTGGACATTTCTGTTATCGCGGAAGCGACGGATTTTTAACGGCTTGGTAAAACTCCCTCCGTCGAATCAAGTTCCATCGGACCGTGTGCGTTAATGTATTAATAAAACGTTGCTTCTGTGTGTTTAGCGGGGCCACGCTCGCCGGTTAAATATTGGACATTTAAATAACGACGCTGAAATTTTTTTTCCAGTTTTACCCCTCCTTTTAGCGGTGTCCTCGTTTACAAAACGGCTCTCGAGCACCGTCCGACACGCGACCGTGGTCACGGCTGTTGCGCTACGCCGCCGGAATTAACTATAAATCCTTGGCACTCGGTCAACCGTTTTGTTAATGCAAAATTAATTACACAGGACGGAACGGCATGTCGCGGCGGCCGGAGCGCGATAGCGGGGGTAGCCGACTTACGTCATCGACTATCCCCACTCGATCGGCCGGCGCAGGCAGGTCCGGACAGGCTACCGGAGCGCGATAGTGGGGGGTAACTACGTCACCGGCGGTGTTCGCCCGCGCTGTCGCACAGTGGTTCGAAATCGCCAAAACGTGGCCAAAAATCACTTTTTCAACTTCGTCCAAAATTAATGAAATTTATGCCAATAGCTTCTTAAATGTTCAAACTAAGTTGTACCACAAATATAAATTGCTAAAAATCACCCATTATTGTTCCAGAACAGTTTGAAAACAAGCAAAAATGCAATTCTAAGATAGACTGCATTTCTTCCCGAAATTGACGATTTTTGTCTCACCATACTTTTTTATGAGTAATATTTATACAAAAACTAACTACATAGTGTTAAAGAGCGTTCTTTCGGCTATGTGTATGTGTAAGTTTTAGCATTATATATATATTTTTCAACTTTGAAAATTGTCTCTTTCGAAACACCTACTTTCCAGTCTTTTTTTTTTCTTTAGTGACGATTACAAAGCGAACGTCACGCAGTTTCACGATGAATTTTGCATGTACGTATTTGTTAAAGCCTCCTACATAAAAATATCTTGCGCATACTTGCGCACTTCAAAGTTACAACAATAAAATAGGTAACACAAGCAGTGCACCGATTTAGATAAAAATTAATACTCCGGGCTTTTTCTAGTCGCTGATCATGAATCAGATGTCAAAATTAAAAATTATAATAATTTCTTTTAAAACGCAAAAATAAAGAATTTGATGTATCCGTTTATTGTATTTGAATCAGATTCATAATCAGCAACCCCAAAAATACGGGAATACTAGATTTCAAGCTAATCGGACAATTTTTTAAGCAACACATCTGCCATATTGGATCCGCCACTTTGTTTTTTGAAATTTTGAAATCAGATTCATAATCAGCAATCCGAAAACCCATAGAATACCAATTTTCAACTAAATCGGAGAATGTGTTCGATTTTTGGTTCCGTTTTGGCGATTTCGAACCACTGTGTGTCGGCGCGATCGGCGAGGCCCAAAAAAAAATATAACTACATAATCTAAGAAACAGCACGGGTTCAAGGGTTCCTCTTAGATCAAGTACATACCTGGAAGCTAGTAGGTAATTTTCTTTATTCACACACGACATACGAGGTTCATATTACATGTCCACAAAGTCAACAACTGTACCAGTCCATAAACAATTGCACAGAAAGGGTTGGCGAGTACAAATATTGAAGAATGAAAAGTTTACAAGAATTTTATATGTTGTCTTCAACTTATTAAAATTAATAAAGAGAAACTTTTATTTGGTTCCTGTGGTCGGATCGCTTTAAAATTTCGGAGAGATCGTCTTCTCACCGAGTCTCGCAATTTAGCGAGACCAGAAAAAATCGACAAGTCGAAAACTAAGGACCAGGCTGGTGTACACGCACACATGGAAATTCGCCTTTAACCCCCGGGGCGCACAGCGCGGAATAAAGACGAACGGTGAACATTTCTCATTGGCGAAACTCGCGGGCCGCATACATTTCGCCGTGGCCCGTGTTTGCAGTATTCGCTGTAACGAATGTATCCGCACGGTGATCCACGCAACTTGGCAACGATCGGCCGTGTTCCGCTGGACCAGAAGATTATGCGGGGACGCAGTCGGGGTCCAGGTTGAAAAATCACCGAAGTTCGGGCGACTGGCCAGGAAAACTTGAGCGGCGAGTCCTGGGCGAAACCCGGTCGACGTTGCACACGCACACGGACGCATCGACTTCCGGTGGGGAAATGCCCGAAAGTCTCCGGCCTCAGAAATCCACGGAATAAATGGAGTGCCGGCAGCTCGGATGGAATCGCTCGCAATTTTCGGTGGCTCGATACGCGTCCTCGTAAGCTCGGTCCTCCTCGCGTTCGAACGCTCCGCCGTCCTTCGGTAGCCTGCGACAGAATGACGGGAGGTTAGAGCAAAAATTGTTGTAAAAATTATTTTAAACAACCGCAATGCAGAGTGTACGAGCATGTTCGGGGGCTGATCGTACAGGCTTGTTGCAAAATTATGTATATGTCGCGATTCAGCACGTCAGGAAATAACCACACTGGGAAATGGCTGACGTAAAAATAGCTTTACTCGGAAAATGTCTACGCTACAAAATACCCATACTGGAAAATGCCTAAAGTAAAAAATGGCTATACGTGGAAAATGTCTACTCTAGGAAATATGGGAAATGCCTGAAGTATAAAATGCTCACACTAGAAAATACTCACCTGGGAAATGCCTACATCAGGAAAATTCCTACAGTAGGAAAATGCCCACACCAGAAAATACCAACACTGGGAAATGCCCACATTAGAAAATACCCACACTGGGAAATGCCTACACTAGGAAAATTCCCACATTAGAAAATACCCACATTGGGAAATGCCTACTTGTGGAAAATGCCTACAGTAAGAAAATGCCCACACTGGAAAATGCCCACATTAGAAAATACCCACATTGGGAAATGCCTACATTTGGAAAATGCCCACACTAGAAAATACCCACACTGGGAAATGCCTACGCTAGGAAAATGCCCACATTAGAAAATACCCACATTGGGAAATGCCTACATGTGGAAAATGCCCACACTAGAAAATACCCACTCTGGGAAGTGCCCAGACTGAAAGATACCTAAAGTAAAAAATACCTACATTTGGAAATGCCCACACTAGAAAACACCCACACTGGGGAATGCCTAAAGTAATAAATGCCTACACTTGGAAAATGCCTCAGAAAATGTCCAAACTGGAAAATTTCCACATTGGTGAATACAAGCATTTTTATGTTTCGTTATAGGGGAACAAAAAAATTGTTTAAAATTATTATGTCTTTAGTTTAAGCACTTTGGACTTTTACACAACAGTTTTAAACAATTATTTTGTGAACTGTTCAACGGAAAGCGCTCCCAATTTTCGATTTAACGGAAAGAACCGATACAAAAACTATGCACGCTATGAAATTTTTAATTTTACCACTCCGACGAAGTTGGAGGCGTTATTATAACGCAACACAGTCTGCTGATGAAGAGAGCTTCAACGGCACGCTCGGCAAAAAGTTGTAAAATTACGATGTTCCGGTTAATTGTAATATTGCGTAAAGTTTATTTTTCATTTCGCGCATTCGGAGCTGTTTTTAACCCACTGATACAATTCAGCGCGGATACGAAAGCTACATCACACGTAACATTTGATTAAAATCGATCTGTTATACTTGTTTTTCGTATGTCGCGAGTGAACTGGGGAGTAGTGACGTCATGTAACAGTCCTTTCCCGATGTTTATAAAAATTTGCAGATTTAGAAGAATAGCTAGATCGTGAAACGGTGAACTTTATTATAAAAAATGGTATTGTAATTTTTTTTCAAGTTTTGCGTTTAGTGAACGCAATGTTGATATTGCTGTAATGCCGAAATTACGTATGATTTGCATAAAAATAAATAAAAATATTTCAGTAACAATATTGTAAAAATACAAGTAAAAACCAGTTGAGAGTATCAAACCCCCTACCTGATGGATACCTCGAATGTATAAATTCTCCTTCACTAATTCGTCATAACTGGACTGCCAATATTTATGCAATTCTCTATTTTTGTAGGCCGGTTTCAAGAAAGCGGTAACCTTTGTAGAAATGAATAAAAATTGTCTTTCCGCGGAATTTTATGTTCTAGCAATTTGTGAAAATTTTTAGAAGGCGTAAATGCGGATAAGGATCCGTAGTGATAACGATCGACTCCTGCGGCTGAATCTACCAATTTTTGCCGACAAACGTCAGCACCTTTCGATTGTAAATTTCTTAAAAATAGGCGTGTTCGGATTCCGTTCTCCGCTGCAGAATATCGCCGTCGATGAGCATATCGGTGTCCCGTTCCGTTGAATTTTTGTCTGTCTGAACGACGCGACGCGACTCGCGCGTGAAACTTATGATTTCAGTGCGAGCCGAAAAAGGGACGCCGGAAATACGCGTATTGGGGCGGTATCGCTTCGTCAAACGATGCGAACTCGTTTCGAGATTCAAGGGTAGCCTCCTCTCGATATACAATATTTCTCTGTTGCCGTTGGCTCGGTGACCGAGCGGCTGCAGGCGGATTTCTTCTTCCCTGAAACGAGTGCCGCCTTTTACCTTCTAAAATTCAACGGCGGAGCACTTCGAGCCGTTTAACAATTCATCGAAACAACAAGCGATTGTTCGACGCAACGGCGCGGCGACTTGAATGATTCATCTGGGACAGCTCGATCGGTTAACCCCGGGCGTAGTCAGTTGGTTACACGGGCCTGTCACTAATAATTTAATTGTTTCGCTTGATTAATTCCCTCAATTCATCGTCGTCCCCCCCACCCTCCTCTAATTGGCTAGTTGTTCGAATTAGTTAACGTATTGTCTCGCGTTCCGCCGAAATGCACACCGGAGACCAAGGCACGGAAAAAGTCGACGCGGTTGGAGCTGAATCGAATTCATTCGACTAAATGAATTTCACTGAACTTGGAGCGACATATATTTTCCTGCGTGGTCGAGCTGTTTACGAGACACAAAAGTAATTTTAATTGCAGGAAATAGAATGTCGCGATCGTTTTAATTATAAAAATATTGTAAACAATGCGACTCGATCGTGATTTTCATTGTCGAGAGTTTCACGCGTCGTTTGAACTCCACAGAGGCTATCGTATAGAGAAGGAAAAAAATATGCCGTTACGTTGGGAGAAAAAGGAGCAGGGTGATCTTCGTATCTCCTACGCGACTCAGCCCACAAAGAAAGTGTTCTCGTCGTGTAATGCTTCTCCGCAGACATTTCCTGTTCGAAAAATATTCTTCTAGCGCATCTTGGATTAAATAAACTCGTGTCAGCCATAAAAGCGAGGGGCGCCACTCGAATGCCGCGTTTCAACTTTGATGACTCTCGCGTGCAATATCTAGGTTAGACTACGCTACAGCATTTCCCCCACTACTAGCCCAGACTTGATCTGGCGACGCTGCTTTGGAGATTCACGGCTAAGCGTATCGAAGCGTCAGTTTCTCTGAAGTTTGACCGTTGCGTTTACGTACAGTGACTCCCAAAAATATTCGGACACTAGGTATAACTAACTTTATGATTTGATAATTCGATTGTTGATAAAGCAATCGCCCTGGGAATTGTTTCTAGCAATAAAACATTTATTAACCCTTAGCACTCGAGTGGCGACTCAGAGTCGCCACTAAAAATTGCTGTACTGTTATTGAAAATATTGTTTACATTATTAAATAAGTTGGTGTCTAATCAATTACTAAACATTTAAGTATTTTATGAGGTATCATATCAATTGCATATCCATAAAATGAAGAAAAAAAAATATAGGATAGAATTGTTCTAGGCTGGAAGAAATGTTTAATTTCCAAGTTAAAATAGCTCCGAGTGCAAAGGGTTAATGTTGATAAACATATATGCGTTATTTGAAAAATATACATACGTTTCATAATAAAAATTATTAAACGAAATAATGTACCATTTGTGGCTCACAAAAATATTCGGACACGTATTATATTTCTCTGTCGATTTCTCTTATGTACGAGGGAGAAAAGCAAAGTTATTCGGAAAGTGAAAAAAAATCCGCGCTTAAGTGCTCCAAAACTAGTTAGTGAGCTATTAGAAGAAACCTCCAAAAATGTGTCAGCCGAAACAGTTCGGCGAACGCTGAGGCAAGCTGGTTACAAAAGAAACCATTTATCAACGAAAAGAATAGGAACAAACGAAAAACCTTTGCAAGTGAGCTAATTTCTAAGGATGAGACATGGTGAAAGGATGTGATATTTGCTGATAAAAGCAAATTCAATCTGTAGAATTCCGACGGAAGAACTATGGTGTGGCGGAAAGCGAATAAAGAGTTTAATTTTAAAAATACAAGAGGTACAGTGAAACACGGCGGAGGCAGCGTAATGGTCTGGGGTTGCATTTCGTCATATGGAGTCGGTAACCTAGTGTTTATTGACGGTATCATGGACAAAAATCATTATTTAAATATACTCAAAAATAATTTAGTTCAAAGTGTTGAAAAAATAGGGCTTAATAATAATTTTAAATTTTACCAAGACAACGACCCCAAGCACAAGTCACGTATTGTGCAAGAATTTTTATTATACCGCTGCTCCAAAATTCTTCATCCGCCGCCCCAATCACCGGACCTTAATTCTATCGAGAATTTATGGGATGAATTGGATAGAACAATTGGAAAAACGCCAATTACATCGATAGCCGAATTAAAACAAAGACTTGCAACTGAGTGGTCGAATATAACTGTTGAATATTTTTAAAAAATTACAAATAATATGCCAAACAAGTTAAGACATGTTCTTAAACAAAATGGTCATTCCACGAAGTACTAACAAATTTTATAATGCTAAATTACATTATCTAAATAGAAAAATTAATATTGTCCGAATATTTTTGTGAGCCACAAATGGTACATTATTTCGTTTAATAATTTTTATTATGAAACGTATGTATATTTTTCAAATGAAGCATATACGTTTATCAACATTAATAAATGTTTTATTGCTAGAAACAATTCCCAGGGCGATTACTTTATCAACAATGGAATTGTCAAATCATAAAGTTAGTTATACCTAGTGTCCGAATATTTTTGGGAGTCACTGTATACGCGGACCTAGCAGTGTGCCAGCACACTGTCGCTCGAGCGCGCGGTCTCTTTAGCATTAAATCGTGTATGCGATGACGTATAGCATTTTGACAGGCGCGTTGACAGGGTGATAAATAGCGGGGTAGGTACTCACGTGAAAATCGCGTGCAGCAGCTCTTGCACGAGGGTCCGTTTCCCGTGGTCCGAAGGGTCCCTTTGGGCCGCCTCGCAGAGCGCCCTCATCACGCAGGCTCTGCCATCGATGCCGGTGCTGTCGATAAAGTTTAATTTAAAACAGTTTCCCGGCCCCCGTAAACTTTGATGACGGGACGCGGCGGCTTAAGCGAGCTTCCTGCGGTCGAAACAATTACCGGCGACTCTCGAGCAGCATTCCCGGGCGCAATCGCGTTTAACTTTAACTACGCCGGTCGGATGATGCGTATAACACGTTGTTGTTCGTCGGGCTGCTTCCGGCCCGGAAACTTTCGGTAAGGAGCCCCGGCCAGTGGACCGAAAAGAGACAGCGGAGACAGCAAGAATGAGTGAGAGGGAGAGAGAAGGGGAAGTTAGAGGGTAGGGATTCGTAACGACGGTCCCTGGACGACTACGACGCTGGAGATCGCTTGGTTTCCTGTCGGTGGACGCGTCTACCGTGAAAATAGAGCGCGAAGAGTGTTCTCTGTCGGTGGCGAGCTGCTCTATTCGAGAGAGAGAGAGCGAGAGAGAGAGAGAGAGAGAGAGAGAGCAGCGCGCCGAAGAATGCCAATCGAGGGTTTCCAGCCGCGCCAGGATTGTTAATTAAATTCCTCCGCCGGACGATTATGTCCGGAAAAATCCGGGTCTGTCCGTGGTGTCCTTAACCAGCGACACTCCGTTGAATCAAGTGCTCCCTCTCTCGTCAACGGGAATTCCTTCATTTTTTTTTCGCTTTCTGTTTTTCTTTCTTTTTTTTTCGATACTCGACCAAGCCGATGCTCCGTTTACTTTTAACGCCGAACGATACCGACCGCTAATCACCGAGTGACGCGTGTTTTTTTTTTCGTTTTTCTTTTTTATTAGACAAGTTATCATCAGATAGCAGATTTTGTATTATTTTCATATTATTTATAGGATTTTTGTATTATTATATTATTTTTATGTTATTATTATACACTATTTTCAGCTTATTAAAATTAAATTGAGAAAATTTAAAATTATTAAATAGAGGAAGAAATTCCCAAGAGTCGTTTTCTGCAACAGGTGCAAGCAATTTGCGTTTCGCATAGAAATCCGCAGTCTAGTTATTATACGCGCTCGGGTAAACAAATTTATTCGATTCACGAGAAGAGACCATCGTAACTTGAATAGTTATAAAAGTGAACAGGATAATTGCATTACCTGATATAATGTCTTTTATAATAAATAGAAAAAAATGTCATCAAATTTTCTATCGATCGGTCAATTATTGTGTCCGAAAAGTTTTTTATCAACATGTTTTCGAGGTTGTCGATATTTTTTAAAATCGTATTTCATATTTGATCACGTCGTAACAACTGAGATTAGGATCAATTCAATGACCTTCGCGTGACATTGGATGCGAAAAATTCTAGAATGTTTAAGGGTAAATAGTGTTCATTAAATATGAATAATGACGTAACCTCGATCTTCTAAATACCAGACGAAAACTTGCCGATAATCAAGCTGCTGCAATTTTTAAAAAAATATGGACGTCAATTTACTCTGGGTCCACTTTACAGGACGAAGCTTTTATTAACATTACCTTTCAGAAGTTGCTTTTTAAAAACGCTTTCGTCGTGAAAAAGCGGACGGCAAACTGGAGATGGATGTCTCTCGGAAATTTTACAGATTAAAACTTTTTCACTACTCGTATCGTCTAACTAATAGCGATGTTTCACCGTGAAATTCCGATAACTTTTTTGCCATTGGACTTTCGTTGACGCTCATATTTATGCTTCAACAAGATCCACCATTTTTTTTTTGAGGAAACGTTAAATTTGAACTCGTCAGAAGTTTATCGTTACAGAGGCTTCTATACAGCGTGAAAAAAAAATTATTTCTACAGATGTTTCATGGTATCAAGCATGGTGGACTTCTTTATACAATGAAGGCGGTTAGGACATTTGAAGGTCAACTTTTTTTCAAGAGTTTAGCGTGAAATCATATATTTCTAATCCCAATAATTTGAACACCCGGTGTAGCTCGTTTCAAATTTCGAAGAAAGAGGGGAAACTGCACGAGGCAGTGACGGAACTACAAATTTTCGCCCCCCCCCTCCTCCTGCAAAAAATAATTATGGGCCCCCAGAGAAAAAAAAACAATTTATATTGTATGAAAAAAGAAAACTTATATTACATAAAAAATCAACTTATACAAAGAAAGAAAGTTTATATTACATAAAAAAACGAATACTACAAAGAAAGAAAATTTATATTACATAAAAAAACAAATACAACAAACAAAGAAAACTTATATTACATAAAAAACGAATACTAGAAAGAAAGAAAATTTATATTACATAAAAAAACAAATACTACAAAGAAAGAAAATTTATATTACATAAAAAAACAACTTGTATCAGGAAAGAAAACTTCTAATACATAAAAAAACAACTTACATTGCATATAAAGTAACAAAAAAATTTTAAGTTTCAAAAATTTTGAAAAAATGATAAAGATATCATAGCTCGCTGCGCGGGAATTAGATTTCCATTCGCCGGCATACTCGCAATTACCCTCGGAATCCGTCATTGGCAGGAAGGGGGGAGGGGTGCGTGCTCCGTTCGCGTGATATTTCCTGTCGCGTCACCCGGTATAACGCGGCGGAATCGAACCCGGCGTCTTCCTGTTTCGTTATTCTCACACGCGCGTTTCGCATGAAAATTCCTCCGCCTGACCCGCATTTGCATGTGCCGGCGAGGATGGGGGGCAGAAAGGGGTCCATTTGCATGTTCCACCACGCCTCGGAACCGAATGAAAGCGAGCTTTCGCGGCGCTAAGAGAGGGAAAGAGTGAGAGAGAGAGAGAGAAGGTGGAGCGAGATCCGGCGAAAACAAAAAGCGCTGGTAACCGGGAACAATGGGAGAAAAGAAATTGAAATTCTTGCGTCTTCTTTGCGGTTTGACACTCCATTTCCTACGTAATTTGCGAGCCGCGAATAAGGAAAACACGCCCGCGAAAGGACGCCCCGGTAATACTTCGTTTCAAGTTCACCCACCGGCCGTCTAAACGGCAAGACGCCGTTCCGCGCGATTCGAAATCTCTCGTGTTCTTTTCGCGACACAGCACAGCGGGCAATTCGGACGAAATCGGCGACAAAATCAAAGAACTTCCGATAGAAATGAGATAGAGCGGTGAATTTTTTTTTTAATTCTAGCTGAAACTTTGTAGAATACAGGAAAAATAGGAAGATTATGGTACGAACGTTTTTTAACCTTGATAAAATTCGTTAAACTTGTACCATTTCAAGAAAATTGTGGTTTTTCAATACCACGCGCGGAAAAAATTTTTTTAATACATGCTATTATATCATTTCCCGTAGATTTTTTCACACTGATTTCAAATCTGGTTTCAAAATTTGTCTACGACATCAGGATTTAGCAAAAAATCTATTTTTGTGACAAGAAACTAATGAAATCTTTTGATTTCTCGCCACGCGATGGGCCCCTCGAAACGAAACAACATTGGTCCGAAGCATTTGTTCCTCTCTCAAAAAATGTAGAAAGGGGTGGCTTGTCTGAGTCGCATCACCCTTGTATCAAGAACACAAAATCTACAATAATTTCGATATTCGTCAACAGAAATGTTAAAAAAGTTTCATAGAGAATTGACAACAAAAGGGTTGACACGTTGAAAATAACAATAACAGTATAATGATAACAATAATTTCGATATTCGTCAACAGAAATGTTAAAAAAGTTTCATAGAGAATTGACAACACAAGGGTTGACACGTTGAAAATAACAATAACAGTATAATAATAACAATAATTTCGATATTCGTCAACAGAAATGTTAAAAAAGTTTCATAGAGAATTAAGAACAAAAGGGTTGACACGTTGAAAATAATAATAACAGTATTTCTAAATTCTCCGAAAGTTTTTACCGTTTTAAATCACTCGTTTTTGTCATAAATGCATAAAATTCTCTGTCCAGTCATTAATAATAACGTAGGCGAGAATGTTACGTGTCTCGAAACATGATCTTCTCGATGATAAGCTTTAATATTATTGTATCGATTTACTAATTTAACAACCGTTACACCTGGTAGGTGTTTAATAGAAAATTGCCTTCGTTGCTACCCGCTGTGTTATTGCAGACGGAAATAGTTTGGCTTTGTGAGCTTAAATCTTCACCGGCAGAATAAACTGCGCGCCCTAGTTTCGGTCCTTGTATCAGGTGTTAAAGTAAGTTTCGGGTGCGCCACACCCTGCCGCGATGTTATGTAAACTGCATACTTACAGTGGTATCAGGTTGGATAAAAAGTCCTCTTATTTCTCTTTTAACGCGCGAGAGGTTCTTATTAAGGGAAAGGACCAGAAACTTCTCGAGAGACGGAATAACGAAATTGTGCTTGCAAGCGGCCTGAATATTGTTGGACGTAACGGTTCGATTAACTTTAATCCACCCAATTGAAATTTAGCCTACATCCACTGCGAAAAATTCGCGGAGACGTTTCCGCCTACTCTGGTACAGTGATTCAGATAATACGAGTCAATACAGTAATTCATCGATAATTGGCTATACCACGGTTCTGGCCAAAGACAATTATCGTGGAGGGATACTATTCTTTGACTTTTGCCGAACGTAGAATAGGACACCGAAGCTCGAGAGGCCTCGGCAGCCGAGCAGTGAAATCCGATACCGGGTCGGGTGTATCGGTGCGAATCACTACTAATCCAATGACAAAACTTCTTTATTTTTTATTATTTTTTTATGGAACTTTCATCAATATATTCGTGGCGTTTTTTTAATGAAAATGATACCAAATATGATATAATTCCGATGATATTTACGATTTTAGTTGAAGATTCACGAATTGTCCCAGTCAAGAGAATGTGTCTTGCAGGGGCGAAGAGACTTGTATTATAAATGACCATATATCTGTATATGATCCGAATTATATCGTGTTTGGTCAAATTGGAATTATATCATATTTGGTATAATTTTCATTAGAAAAATGCCACGAATATATTGGTGAAAGTGCCAAAAAAATAATAAAAAATAAAGAAGTTTTGTCATTGGATTAGTAGTGGTCTCCTGGTCTCACACCGATATACCCGATCTGGTATATCGGGTTACATTGCTCAGCGGCCGAGGCCTACTGAGTTTCATGGTCCCTCGCGGGGTATGCCCCTCAGTGGAATGGGTAGGCGATTAGACAATTATCGTTTAGATTTTTTAGACAATTATCGATGAATTACTGTAGTATGCGAGACACTTTTGATTCGCTTCTTAATTAAATTAATAATTCTTTTCTTCCTCTATGAAATAGTTTGATTCGCAAAAGACATGTTTTATCAATTGCCATTACAGACGAATAAGTGAAAAATCGTGACCATCATTTTTTGTTTTCGAAATTTCGAAAAATATTTTTACGCATTACTAGACAGCAGATATTTATGCATTCGCGGCAAAAAACGAGTAGACGTGATTTAAAACAGCGAAAATGTGAGAAGAATTTTAAAGTATTATATTATTTTCAACCTGTTAAACATATTAAGAAAGAAAATCAATTTCAATTTCGCTCCAGTTCGCGGCAATTCAGCTGGAAAATTTTATTTTGCATAAATCCGCTGTCTACGCGTGACCAAACGCCGAAAAAAAATTGAAGTTGTTTGGCAACAATATTAAAAAAGTTTGTGAAACGATGTCCACTGAATTTCCTCCCCGACCGTACTTTTCTTTTCACGCCGGTGTCCTTTTCAGTCGATCTCGACGGAGCGTCAGAAAATTTTTGGAATTATATCCACGTATTTTCTAGTGGCTGTCTACCGCGCTACGATGGGATAAGATTGCGGACAGAGTATTTCGCGGGTGATTCACTTACGACTGCAGCAGAGCTTCTATTTTCGGGTATAGGACGCTCCTGCTCCTGCGATGAAGCAATTCCGATATTTTGTTGTCGACTTTGCTCGGCAGCTCCCAGGCCAAAGCGACCGTGGTGCCCATCACCACGTCGTTCTCTCGGGCGTACGTTCCGACCGTCAGGCAAAACACCAGCTGGCGTGGACAGAAAACGTTCGATACATTCCTGTTCGATCAATCGTGTCGAATAAAATGTACGTTTGATTCTGTTTCCGAGCTATCGCTGCCGAACGGGAGAGAGGCTGTCGTCGCGTCCGATCGTCAAATTAATCGCCGGACAGAGACGCGGAAGCAATAAGTCGGTCGGATTAACATGCATCGCTCGTTTTATTAAACAGACCGTGCTCGCCGCGCTTAATGCGATCACCGGAGTGCGGATATATTTATGTGCAAATGAAAATGTTCTATCTCGATTCCAACGAATTGGCTCGAAATGGAAATTGATTCTCTTCTATAATCATTTTAACGGGCTTAAATTAACCCTCTGTTGGCGCCACCATTTATTTCACGGTCACCGAAATTTTGTCATTAATCATTTCTTAGAAGAAGGTTCACATTCATTGCACGCCTATGCATTCCCCAGATTTTTATTTTATTAACCCTTTGCACTCGGAGCTATTTTAACTTGAAAATTAAACGTTTCTTCCAACCTGGAATGATTCCATTTTTCTTCATTTTGTGGATATGAAATTGATAAAATACTCATACAATACTTAAATATATTTAGTAATCGATTAGATACCAACATACTTAATAATGTAAACAATATTTTGAATAATGGGACAGTAATTTTTAGTGGTGACTCTGAGTCGCCACTCGAGTGCTAAGGGTTAATAGTTTCGAAAACGTCTCCGTGCTGGCGATAATGTACCATAAAAAATGTGGATTTCAATTTATAATGTCTCAAGTTGATCGGGCTTTTTCAAGGTGAGCTCAAGGTCGAATAAATAACAGCATAACGTCTCCCCCGCGAAACTCCATGCAACTTCCAATATATTTTTTCTAGTGGTGTTAGCGGATACCCGAAGAAAATTCCCGAGCCCGTAATTTCGCGGCTTCCGATTTTTTCACATAATATTAGGTTGGGGAAAATCCATTATTTTTTTGGTAGATGGCTGTAGTGATCGATATCTCGTAAAGTATCGATCAAACAATTTCAGATTTATGCTCGTTGTCAAGGTGACATTTCACACTAAAAAAATTCTTTTGCTGTTTTTTGTTTGGTCCATTCAGTTGTGAGTTACAGGGTTTTAAAAATGGAAGAGAACAAAGAGAAAATTCGGTACATTTTACAGTTGTTCTTTGAAAAATCTCCGGGAGCTTGGTTGGGAAGTTTTAATGCATCCACCATATAGTCCGGACCTGGCACCCAGCGATTACCATCTTTTTCTCGCATTGTAAAACTTCCTGAGTGATGAGAAATTGGCATCAAGAGAAGATTGTGAAAATCGATTACTAGAGTTTCTCGCCAATAAGGACCAAGACTTCTATGAGAGAGGCATTATAAAGCTACCTTTAAAATGGCAACAAATTATAGAACAAAACGGTGCATATTTCACCCAAATCGGACAATCCGAAACATGTTAAATAAAGTCTTGACGTTCACGCAAAAATAATGGATTTCTTTTTCCCCAACCTAATATTTAATCGGATAATAAAATCAGTGGAGATAATAAAATAGGGCCCTCGCCCACCCCGTATAAGATGGAGAACTAAAAAAGAAAATGGCGACGTGAAAGTAATTGGAAAAGAGGAACGGTGTGGCTGTTACCTGCAGGTTGCTGCCCTCCGGGAAAATCAAGTACCTCTTTGGTCGGGATAGCGTCCTCGGCGGCGTGTCGATCGGATTCTCGCTCGCGTGGATCATCAGGAAATCGAAGCACGCGAGAACGAGGGACAGAAGTCGAACGTCTGGCATCCCTTCGCCAAGGACTTTCCGATCTCATACGTTCGCGTGCACTCCTGTGTCACGACCTGTTTCGCGAATGCCTCGTAAGAGAGAGGGAGAGAGAGCGTTCTGATGGTCGAACTGGTCCCGGACACGTTTGATCTCGTCGCCGGGAAACGTCACCGGATCACACGATGAATCAAGGAGTGATTCGAACACCGCTGGAATGCGTCACACACTAAACCACAGGCACCATGAAAGACGTACGAGGAATAGTTTCGGGGGCTGGGGTAACGGGAACCAGTTGTTCCGTGGCTCTAATCGTCGGCCAGACGATCATCTCGATAATTACTTTGACAAACAAAACAGTCGCCGATCCTGCCGGTCTCTCGCGCGCTCCCGTTGCCCGAGACGACGACACTGCGGAATGCGAATTTTTATGCAAAAGTAAAAATTGTCCGCCTGAACCGTTGCTCCGTGAAAAGTTTTCGAATGGAGAATTTTCAAAGTTCTCTTATTTATAATAAATGTTAATGTTATATTGATCGTAAACACCACCTTCTGTCCCTCCAATTAAAAAACAATTTTTAGCAAACGTGGCTAAATGACGTTAACGGATTCAAACCCGAATGGTTAACGTTTAAAAGTTTCCATAAAAATAGCTATTTTATTGTAGTAACTGATCGAACCGTGCGCCAAAAATTTCATACCATGTATTCTCTTAGTTATGTTGTCTATAATATGTTTCGGAACCACACTAGCGAATTCGTTATCTGTGAAATTGATCAACTTTTAAAAATGATTATATTCTCATCAGATTATTTTTTTTCAATTTTTTCCCCTTTCCACCCCAAAGGATTTAATCCTCGATTCCTCTTAACCTCAAATCGACCTTTTTTTGCTCGAATCATTAGCAGTACACGCAGAGATTACAGGCAAAGTTTCGGGCAGAAAGTCGAGGGAACTATGCGGATGTAGTTCATGAAACGGCAGTGCATTGGCTGCAAACTTCAGACGCGTATCTCTCGATACCACTTATTTTGAGATCGACTTGCGCGAATAAACTAATCGACGAATGGAAATGTTTCGGATGCATACGGTTAAACGATAGTTAACTATCGTTGATAAACCTCAATTTTGAAAGAAAGGAAATCTTCATTCTCACAAAAACGATTTTCGAATTCATACAGCAAAAGGTTAATTTAATGAATAAGTTTCGCACTCTAGTCCTTACATTGATTATGGTAAAGATTTTTTCCGTCGCAATTTGTCTGGCTAACTTCTTTGTAGCAGTTCATCATTGAAAATCCACCCAGTCAGAAAGCTAATAAATTTTTATAAACGAAGTTTTAGTTCGGCCGCGTGGCTCGTCGATAGCATAAATAGCCCTTTAACAGGATTATCGGAGAGTTTAAGGCTTCGGTCGGGCGGCACGAAGTCTGGAAAATCGGACGGTTGTACCGTTGATTTGCATAGGTACGGCCTCCCTCTTGGATACGAGCCCTAATGTCCTAGAATCGATGAACTTTTCCGTGGAAATGATTCTGAATGCCGTAGCGATTGTCCGAGCAGCAGAGCGGACGCCCACTTTGGTGATTAGCCAAAAAATCCGCTGACGTATTCGCGTGTTTTGCATGCTCCGCCGCAGCGTTCAACAATTTAGCGAAGAAAGAGGACCGGCCAAGCGATAAACTATGTAATAGCCAGACAGAAAAATTCGCCACCGACTAGATACCGTTTGTTCCTTAATTAGCCGGCCCGGCCCGCCCCGACCTACAGTGGTCTAAAACGCGAAATTTAGTGACATTTTTCCCAAAAACCAACTGTCTCGTATAGATATCTGTTGAATGTTTATTACTTTTGTAAATATCCATCAACCTAGAAAATGAAAGAAGTAATAAAATTTAGTAAAAATCATTACTGTAACAAACAGTTAAAGTTGGAATTTTTAAAGATAGTCTTTCTCATGGAAAAAATTGCTTTTCTTCTTCAAGATGCCCTGACGATCCCTTTTAATATTTTCTTTCCAATTTTTTTTTAAATCAAAGGTTTATCTTTAAGCTACAATTTACCGTTATTAACCAAAAATTAGTATTTGTAATGTATTTGTAATGTAAATATAAAATACATATTTAGAAGTCAAAAATAGTTTGAAAGATTATACTTGAACAATTTTATTTTAATAAAAAATATCAATGAAAATTAATTCATAATTATTGTTTAACAAAATAAACAAATTTATACTTGTCTACAGTTAAAATTGACTATTTTTTAAACGAATTTTAGTGCAAATTTCATGCCGACATCTCTTACAGTTCAAGAGTTATAACGAAATGTCACTTTTCGCGTTTTAGACCACTGTGCGGCCCGGCCCGACTCTGCCCGGCGGTCAATCCGAATCGTCCGTCTGACTTCTTCATGTACATGTCTGATGGCATTAATTAGTCACAAAGATCGTGACCGATCGCGCGATCCCAAGGAGAGGATAAACAAATACGAATCGCAATCCGACAATCTTTTATTCAATCGAGTCCAGCCAATCACTGTCTTAGACAACTCCCGGTTTCTAGGCCATCGCACCGCACATCGGGGCTAAGTAGTTATTCAGGAGAGCATACGTCTGGGTGATAATAATAATGAACAAATTTTCATCAACCGCGTTCCATACATGTTAAGTAGATATATTTCCAAGATTGTTTTTATGTGAAAAAGATCAAATTCATAAAATAATTATCATAGCAATCTTAATAAGACCCCCCTCCCCAACAGTTGTACCACGTATGGGAACACCATGAAACTTCAAAGCCGTTTTCTCTAGTTTCCCTCGAGAGTGTTATTTCCCATGACGAGTACTAAACGATACAACGAAAAAACAATATTGACCTTGAAAATCTGCGTCAAGGTCATTCTCGAGGAAAATTTCTTTTCATTTACTTCCACTGATCCATGGAATCACGCTACGGCGACCTCGACGCGTATTTCGTATACATTCGTTCGCATAATAGGAGCTGCACCGTACTTTACAATTCAATACGCTTCTACTCGTCCATAAATGTTTGATGAGCGAGTCACTCGGTAACAGTGAGAAAGAATTGGATCGCGCTCGGCAAAAAAAAAAAAAGAATTCGCCGTTGCGAGAGGGTTTTGAAGATTGCCGGACGTTAAATCTAGCCGAAAAGTGGTCGGCGTTGGGACGCGTCGTGTGGGGAAATGCAAGGCATCCTTTAACCGTCGTTCGCGCTCGCCAGGACAGGTTGATCTAACTGTTCCCGGGAATCTCGTTCCTCGAAAGGGTCGCGCGCGGAGCGAAATACGGGTCACGAATGAAACTGCAAAATAAATGAACGTCCGCGGGACGAACGGCGGGAGGGGATGGCGGCAGTGGCGAAACCATACTGGACAAACGTAACGTAACGCGGCCGACAGCCGCCGCCTTCCTCATTGTACATTTAAATGCGCGCTTATATTAATTCATACTGTCTTCGTCTCGGTAGAACGTAACCGTTCCGGGAAAAATCGGGCCGGGATAGAGACGACGACGCGGAAAAAAATCCCGCGTGGAAAAGAGACGGAGACACACGGAGAAATGAGAGAGAGAGAGAGAGAGAGAGAGAGAGAAGGCAGGGATGAAGCTCTTTTTCACCGGGCGACACTTATTTCCTCATTTCGCAGCCCATAGCTGTGGAACGAGCGTCTGTTAATTGCATATGGGAGTTGCGCGCGGACGCTCGCGTTTTCCCCACCTGCACTCGCCGCGCTGCGCTGTCTGGCAAGAAAACCGCGGAACATTCTAAATTAATGCTTTTCGTTAACGCGTGGCCGCCGTGGATGCAATTATAACCGTTCTGTCGTGGAATGTGACCAGGGTGTCGTCCGGTCCGTGTTGCCGGGAAATCCTGGAGGACGACGCGCACGCGCGACGTCTAATGTTTCGCTCATGCCAGATATCCGCTCGACTGGGCTTACCCCAGACGAGGCGTGGATCGCAGATTGCCCTGTGGGGCACGGGTCCAGCTCCGCCGGTACATTCGGAGCAAGCGCGCCCGGTAGGCTCCACCAAGACGCAGAAAGGTAAATGATATACAGGGTGTCCCAGCTAACTTGACCACCTTGAATATCTCGCTTAGTGTTAGTAATAGAAAAATACGTTACAGGACAATATTAATCTAACAGAAGGGGCAATACAATGAAAAAACTTTTTTCAAGGTCATTTTTTTTAATGGAACTACATATTTTTTTTATCGCGATGTAATAGTAGGGGTGAAGACCTCTTCAATGACATATTATACAATGACCTTCGTGACATTGGGTATGAAAAATCCAAAAATCATTACAGGTATTATCAGTGATGAATTTACTACACTAATTGGTTATATGTATTTATTAAATATTATACTAAATGTTATATACATTATATTGCCCCTTCGGTTAGGTTAATATTGTCTTCTAACGTTTGTTTCTATTACTAACACTAAGCAAGATATTCAAGGTGGTCAAGTTAGCTGGGACACTCTGTATAACACGTTTACATGTTTTCAATTTGTTATCACTAGACTGGGAATTTGATGCATTTATTATGACAATAGACGTGTAATTTAAAATAGCAAAAACATGCTATTATATTAGTTTCAACCTACTAAACATAATAGGGAAGAAAATAAATTTTTATTTCTTTTCACAGTTTGTTGCAATTTAGGAATTTTTATTATGCACGAAGATCCACTAATTTACTACTGAAATATATGCACACTATCCCAGGATAATTTGATAACGTATACAGGGTGAGTTAGCACATATTCGATCGACAGGGGCCACATTCTGACGCAGAGGACATACGAAGGTCATTGACTTTTTCTTCTTAAATGGAATCACATATTTTTTATTGCACATATTCTTTACAAGAATTTGTTACAGTCGATGTGCGTAGCGAGATTTAACCTACTTATAATAAAGAAATCATATTTTTTCTTAACGGATAAAGACAGATATAACATCCGCAAGGAGGATATTCGCAGTTAGGCGAATAATATTGGTGACAATTGTCGCGTTCCCCGGCTCGTAGACGAAAGAAAACAACGGCCATTAGTGAAAAATAATGCTATCCCGTCGCCAGAAATCGGAGATTCAATTAGGGTCACGTTATTTTGATTTCTTCGGTATAATTCCCACGGTGTTCGGTCTTCATTCCGAGTCGTTAAGTCGTCACAGTTCATTGCTCGATAAAGCTATCGATCCCGATTAGCTCGAGGGGACAATCTCTGACGTGAACGTCGCAGAGAATCGGTTCTTCGTCTTCCGCGGAGCCGCCATTGTTCGCGTACGATCTGCGAAGGTCGGAGAAGTGCGGTAGAATCGTTATTGTTAAAGTGTTAATAAATCGTTTCGTAGCACGCGGCGCAACCTGTACAAATGTAAACAGGCAACTGGTAAGATAATTAATTGTCAGAGAACAGATTCCATTTTGGCCCCGCTTCGAGTTTCTCGCTTTCCGCGTGCAGTGAGGTATGCTGGAACGAACTAATTGGTTCTAAAATCTCGTTCGTTATGGCATCTGTTCGCTCTAGTATACATATATGTATGTATGTACAGGAACGCTTGTGTTTAGGGGCAGTCCGTCTCAAAGCTGCAGTTTGGATCAGAATTACTCGGTACAATGATTCGAACCGGAAAAAATTCGAAACTCAGGTTATTGGCTCGTTGGCTGGCTGTCATACTAATTAATAGACGGCGGATTTTATGCATTCGTAATAAGAATTAGTGGGAGTAATTTCTAACTATGAACAAATTAGAAGAATTTAAATATAATAATATAATAATGTGTAATATAATATAATAACATATAATATAACCAAATATAATTATATAATAATAACAGTTATATTATGTTCAACCTATTAAATTAAACATATTACAAGAAAAAATTAATTTCTGTGCCACTCCAGATTGTTGCAATTCAGGTAGACAATTCTTGTTTTGCATAAAGATTCGCTGTCTACTAATTAATGTCATACTAATGAAAACCGTTGTATTTTTATGCAAGTATGAACAAGATTTCCATTGTGGAGAAATTGGAAAACGATTTCACGTAAAATAGCTCGTGCATTATTTTAAACATGTTTAAAATTTTTTCTGGAAGTTGTGTCAACACACTCCTGATTATTTGATTGAATAAAGATTTTTACATTTCGTACGAATTTCTTTTTTTGCGGAAAACGTTTTTAACAAGACTTTAGAAATGTGCCTGAGCATCTAGTTACAAAGCGTAACGCAATATTCGAAGGAAGCACGACTATTCTTTCTGAAATTTTGTTCATATTTCATAAAGAGGATGCAGCAAATTTAAACTTTCGAGCGAGCGCGCTATCGTAAAATTTACGACGTGAATGGCCCTCTCTGTGTTACGCTCCTCTGTGAATATTGACAACAATATAACTTATTCCTGTTCAGTAATATACCTCCTTCTTCTCACGATGCACGCATTTTTATGAGACAAACACCATGGGCCACCAGGAAATGACGTAAGAGAAGAGATACCGATTTAGAAACATGACATATTGCACGTGTAATTGAGAAAAAGAGGATTTTTCACAAAAAATAAATTCGAAAACTATAGAATGTACAATATCTCACTAGAAATTTCCACGGAAAGTACCATTAATTGAAGAATGTACACTACTGCGCTAAAGAAAGAAGCACCCAATGTAAGTATAAGATACAATGACGAACAATCTCTTTATATAGAAATTGCCTCGCTAGTAAACGTTTTACAGGTAGTTGAATACATCAATAATTGTCTAAAATATCTAAAGGATAATTGTCTAGTCGCCTACCCAGGTCGCCGAGCAATGTATCCCAATACTGGATCGGGTATATCGGTGTGAGACCAGGAGACCACTACTAATCCAATGACAAAACTTCTTTATTTTTTATTTTTTTATGGAACTTTCACCAATATATTCGTGGCATTTTTCTAATGAAAATTATACCAAATATGATATAATTCCAATTTGACCAATATATTTGTGGCATTTTTCTGATTAAAATGATACCAAACACGATATAATTCGGATCACATACAGATATATGGTCACACTCTCTTGACCGGGACAATTCGTGAATCTTAAACTAAAATCGTTGTCATTAGAAAAATGCCACAAATATATTGGTGAAAGTTTCATAAAAAAATAATAAAAAATAAAGAAGTTTTGTCATTGGATTAGTAATGATTTACACCGATACACCCGACCCGGTATCGGATTTCACTGCTCGGCTGCTTTGCTGTCCTACGTTCGGCAAAATTCAAAGAATAGTATCCCTTCACGATAATTGTCTTTGGCCAGACCCGTGGTATAGACAATTATCGATGAATAACTGTATTTCGTTATATTCGGACTCGAGGATCCTTTTATATAAACACTACTTCTATCGTTTCTCATTATTTCTCATATCAATGAATTATGCTCGTTCAAGGAAATAACGCGAAAGGAGCCGAAATAAAGTCGCCGAATAAAACTAACAAATACAATTTTTCAGTGATATCTCGTTCGCCAGTTTAGTCGTAAGGTGTAGGCAAGTGTTACGGCACGCGATTCACTTACCCGACGAGTAGTTTCAATATCTTGGCCATTACTCCGTCCCTCCGGCTGGCGTACTCCATAGCCTCGCAGACGTTCTTCAATAGGCAGGCCCTTCCGTCGAATCCGTTGCTGGAAAGGGAAACGGTTGGCCGTGTGAAACCGTCGAGTCGAGTTATGCCGGTCCTGCCGGCCGTGGCGGTATTTTATTCAGGGAAAATAAAGTCGCGCGAAGTAACGACGCGAGAGACTCATTGGCGTCGCCTCGCCTCGGTTCTCGCTCGGCAGGGGCCGAAAAGATCCCATCGGATGCGCACCTGGCGAAGCGAAATGGAGACCAGACCACGGGCGGCAAACGATAAAGAGAGAGAGAGAGAGAGAGAGAGAGAGAGAGAGAGAGAGAGAAGATGCAGAAGTTGACTGCGGAAACGGACGGCACTGCGCCATTGGCCAATTCGTAGACGAGGCCGGAAACCGTCCGGGCCAGAAATCCAGATCTTTTTGTGAACCTTTCCTGCCTCGGCCGAGCCGCGGCAATTTCCAGGCTCCGCAACTTCCATTGCCCGGGCTGCTGCCACGGATGGCTGGCCAGCCTCTGCATTATTCACCGGCCATATTAAACTATTTATTACCTTTCGTAGACGAGCTCGGCCGCCTCGTGAACGTCGGAGACCGACCTGCCCGGCCGACCGGTGGTGCCCGTCGGAAGCTCCCAAGCTACCTTGAAGCCGGCCGCCTGGGCGAAGATCGCCGTGGACGGGAACAGGGTGATCTTGAAATTCATCCTGAACTGAAAGCCAGAAGTTCCCGGTTCGTACTTGCCGAATAACAGCTGGGGTGAAACTTTCGAGTTACAGGAATGTCTCGATCGGCACGATTACGATAACCCTGGCCCCTACTTTCAAGGTTATATTTGTGTTCCTGGGATCATTTTAAGAAAAAAATGTGTATATAACAAGTATCCAATGGGCTCCGTTTAGCCGGTAAAGTAGATTTTTTGTTTTTTATAAAACTGCAAATATCTCGGAAACTATGGGAGATATGGTAAAATATCAAGAGACCTTTTTTGTAGAAAATTGAGTTTTCTAATAAAAAACATTAAAAAAATATTCACTGGAATTTTGTGGATTTTTTAGTTTTCGAGATAATCGAAACTACACCTAGATTTTCGTATGCGTGGTCGGGGCCGGCCCTCTCCGCCCCCACTGACGACCTAACCCAAACCCATCCTGTTCACATAGTCTTCCCATTGTAGATGTTATCCAGAATTTGGTCTTTTCAGAACTCTTTTCACTTGCCTCGACCATTATTTCAGGGGACAGGCAGTTGTTCTGCAACTTTACAGAAATATAAATATACTCAGAAACTGCGCAGCTAATAGAAAAAAGTCATACGACATAAATTGTTGGAAATTCAATTTCCTACAAAAAAGGTCTCTTGATATTTTGCCATATCGCGCATAGTTTCCGAGATATTTGCAGTTTTATGAAAAACAAGAAATCTACTTTACCGGCTAAACGGAGCCCATTGAATGAGCCTATTAACATGATCCCAGGAACACAAATATAACCATCAAAGTAGGGGCCACGGTTATCGTAATCTCCCCTCTCGATCCGAGGTAAACACTCGGGTCCGCGCTGGCTCTTAAATCGTGTAGTTCCACGAATTTTTTCTTTGTCACCTCGAAAAGGACACTGAGGCGTGTAAACACGATCATTCCGGGCTAAGGAGAGCAGAATATCGCGGCGTCACCTGGATCTGGCAAGTCGTTTATCGTGAAAATAAATCTGGTCTGTGAATTCCGATTGTGCACGGTCGGAATCGGCGTGTACCACGATTCTTTGCTGGCAGACTACGCTAAAAGGCTGCAAGACCCTCGCGTATCCTCGAAACATCCTCAAACAATTTCTCGAAAACGATTCGCTCTATGTTTTCGGACCACTCTTGTTAATCTATCGCGCGCCGCCATCAGCGTCGACTCGGTGAAAAATCTCACGAGGAATTTCCAATTCAGCAGCCGGCGGATAATAAATATATCGCGTCGGGACCCTCTTCACGGATTCCGGGATCCCGGCGCGGCGGATGTATGAATGCATTCGGCTCTGTCGAATAAGGAAACGATGATGAATCGCGAGGACGTTTCGCCGCGATACACTTCGCGTCGAGCTTCCGGCCTCCGACTTCTAAAGTCTGCGGGCGTCTCTGGTTCGACGACCGGCTATATTTCTGCGCGGGAATCGGTTCGTACGCGTCGAACCGGTTCAACGGATTTTTCCTGGTCCGGCGAGCATTCTGTTTCTCTGTCCAAGAATTCGTGCTTGCGCAGCGTCGCGCAGCGCCGCGCCGTCTGCCCTGCGAAAACCTGTTTCCCCACTTATGCGCGGGTAAATTGAATAATCCTTCACGCCCGTGCGCGGAATAATCAAGAGGGTAATTGAGGGATTTCGAGTCGGTAGGGTAGACTGGCTGACCCTTTGTCCAGGGTTTTAAGGAAAATTCCTCGGACACCGTACTCGCTTTCCGAACTTCGTTAGCGTATCAGCGAGGGCGCCCGTGTAATTCGATGGGAAATGTCCGGCTCCATTGTTTACTGGGTCGCTGGGGCTCAATCACTTCGGCCTACGGGTTTCGAGTGTTTATTTTCTAGAGCTCGATTTCTGGTTTAACGAAGTATTTTAGAAAGTATTTCAGTATTACTGACCCCTTACCCGAATGGCACACGACGCACAGAAAGTGGCCAAAATGGCAAAAATGAATTTTCGATTAAAAAGGTAAAAAGTAATAGGTCAAAGTAAAAAGGTCTTATCATGTATACCTGCCAAATGGGAGGAGTACAAATATCGCGTTCATTCGTCACGCAGTTTTCGTGCAGTGAACTACGGTCCCAAAAAACAAGTGTGACGGTTACAATTTCAAGAGAAGTGAATTTTTTTTTGCGCGTGCAATGGATGCTGTTCCTGGAAGTAAGTACTATTCATAATAATAATATTGGGTTTATATTAATCAGTGTTTACTATCTATAAAGACGAAGATAAATTTTGATGCGCTGATTTTATAAATGTATACTAAAAGTTGTATATTCCACAATATTCCACTGAGATTTTTCTGTATGCTTGTAGTAGACACTATGTAGCTTAAATTATTTCGCAAAGTAGCTGCCCGAATTTGCCGGTTTTGTTATGCGATCCATTTTTGTGACGAAAAGATAGTCACGGTACTAGTTACAAGCATGCTTCTCGATAAATGTAGAAGATATAACACAATTTGTTGAATAAACATTGTATGGTTCCACTTATAGAATTTTTTTATTGTTTTATTATTTTTATTTACTTTCAGGTTCTTCTGATAATGAAATACGTTCCTCCAGAAAAGAAATTTACCATATGGTTAAAATTCTCTGAATGATGGATTAAGTATTATTTTCACATACCCGACCGCTACATATTACGAATCCGCCATTTTGTTTTTTGTAATTTTTACATCATATTTATATTCAACGGCACGAGAAATATGGGAATACTAATTTTCGAGAGAGTCCAATAATTTTTTGTATTACGCATGCGCCATATTCAATACGCCATTTTGTTTTGTGTAATTTTGACACCAGATACATAATCAGCGACCCGAAAAACTTCAGAGTATCAATTTTGAACTAATTTGGAATACTCCTTCCTATTTTGGCCACGTTTTAGCGATTTCCGACGACTGTGCGACGTCTTGGAGACGTTAATTTTTCGTCAATTTTAAGAACGTCGTACGTCATAAAAGACGTCTTAGGGACGTCCATTAGACATCGTTTGGAGGTACTTTGTACATCTTTAAGACGTACAGTTTTGTAAGATGAGCCGTTCAGAAACGTCGAACAACAGACGTCTTAAAGACGTCTTTGTACTATCCGGGTAACGTTCCTTGCGAGGTCCAGATAATTTCGAAAGAAAGTCTAGAGGAAAATAAGATTTCATGACAGCACGGTGTGCGGGTGCGGTATCGATTCGCAGGTGATCTGAAATTCAGCCGCAGTCCCGTGCATTAGGAAGGGGGCGTGCGGTGCAGATGTAGGCGGCGGTGGCTGCGGCCGCATCGACGATGCTGGATCGTGTACTTCCCGGTAAGTGCACTGGATCATCGGTAGTCGCGTAATTCTTCAGTTCTCCGTATAGGGACGGGCGGAAGTGCAGCCTGCCGATAACGTCGTCGCGATGCGGTGGCATGCGCCGCGACGCTCGGGGGTCCCATCTGGCGCATCCCACCGCGTCCCGTCCCGTCCTACCGAAAATCGTAAACAATTACGGACGTCGAACTCCGTGGCCCCGCGTCTTTCGGGAAATTTCCCCGTACCGTTTTTCTCCTCCGCGGGGCCAGCTTTATTTCGCTCGTTCGCTGAATGTTTCAGCGGAGACCGCGGAAATTGTTTGATCAGTACAATGGAATGGAAACCGTCCGCCGCGCCGTACCGAAACGTCAACGCCACCGTTCCCGAAAGAATCACTCAATGTCAATGTTTGACCGTTCCCGAAAATCGGCAGCTCGTTCGACCGCCGCCGCTCACCTGTCCTTCTACATCTCCTCCATCTGTCTGACGTCACGGAACCAACCGGAACGAGATCGGACCTGTCCCAAGATTAAACGAATTCACCCGAACCAAAGTCCCTTCGAAGACTGCAGCGCAGTACACTCCGTTAGAATAACTATCGGATACACATGGCGGAGCAATAATTTTGTAAGTTTCGAATATTTTTGTTTGGGAGTCGCGTATTGGGGACAAGGCTAACCGTGCATACTTGCACATCCTTTTTTTTACCTGCGACTCGAGGGTCTCAACGAGCGATTGTCATTTATTACTATACCTCCAGACCACCCGTAGGCCCAAGTCCAGCAATTTACTTTTTTTTAGAATTACAATTTTTTTTAGAATTTACAATTTAATTTTTTTAGATTGTAACCTCGTAGCGTACACCCGAAAAAAACAGATGCAAACCCTCGAAATTAAGATTTACAACCACCCGCACTCATACTCCTACTCCTGTTCCTACTCCTACCACTAATAGTTTTTCCACCAATAACCTTTCGACTCCATCATCCAATCATTCCGTTTTTCCAAAAAACCACACCCACACCGAACCAAGATTTAGCTGTAGGAAAGAACCACCGATCAGAACCGTTAGCGCACTCGAAGTGTAAAGACCACAGCAAATAAACCGATAGTACATCATCCAGTGTTGCTTTATAACAAACTTTTATCCTCCTTAAAAATCGGATTCGCGATCAGGGTCGGTCAACCAAGATTCGGCAGTTCGCGAGACGTAACAATTACCGTTGCTTGTAATTATGAATGGAAAAAAAATTATGTCTGCAGAAATTACTAGGCGGAGAGGTGGAAATATTGTGATATGAACAATTTTTACGCGTGTCAAGACATTTCTGCGAAGGTCACCATGATTTCTTTAAATGGAAAATTGATATGGAAGGACATTTGAAGGACAATCGATCTTGAATTCTTTAAATGGAAAGAGGGAATGGAAAATTTAAATGGAAGGACACGCGAAGGTCAATACGTTTTTGCGCAGAATTTGATACTCTATCGGTGCATAACACAAAAAGTAGGTCTTTCCATGTAAGAAAGTCAAGCTGACCTTGAAACCTCCGGAACGCCTTCGCGCACGTAAAACGCGTTTACATTACAATATTTCTATATGTAGCTTTTGCATAATTTTTTTTTATATCGTTACCACTAACGGAAATGTATTCAAGATGAATAGAATAAATAGGTCAAACACAGGAAGGTCAATTGCTATGATTTTACAGACGCAAAATTTCTCCCTTGAGAATGATCGACATTAGGATCGAAACGTCGGGAGATTTCTAATTGCAAAATTGTTTAAATAGTTAAAATTGGATCGAACCTGTAGCGCTGACATCACGGATAATTTATTTAAAATTTTTGCGATCGATATAACGGAATATTTATCATGAACGGCGAAAGATATACACAAAACGAAAGTTTTTATGCGTCAATGTCAAGAATGTTTGGAATTCACAGTATGAATAGTCTCAAAGTTTGGTCAAACACAGGAAGGTCAATTGCTAAGATTTTACAGACGCAAAATTTCTCCCTTGAGAATGATCGACATTAGGATCGAAACGTCGGGAGATTTCTAATTGCAAAATTGCTTAAATAGTTAAAATTAGATCGAACCTGTAGCGCGCTGACATCACGGATAATTTATTTGAATAGAATTACTTGTTTTCGATGTGGATGTCAGGACGGTGTGCGGCGTTATTTCGCGGCGTACTTCCGCGCCGAGACCGTTGTCTATAGCCCGCGTGTCGGAACGATGGAGAACAAATTTCCGTTGGGCCCCGCATCGAAATTAGCCCGCGTGTTCGTCCTCGAACGACAATATACGTACACTTTACGCTGTCGACCCCGTTTATGGGGCACGGGTCGCGACCGGCTGCGGCATGCACCACGGGGGAATTTATGCATCGTACGACGCGGCACGGTGTAGTGCGACTAATGCAAACTGATCGTTGCCCCGTATTTTCGCTTTAAAAGGCGATCCTCTCCGGGCGGGAACGCGTTCCGGGCCACTCCGCGATGCAACTTGGCCCGCCATAACTCGTCGATCGAACCGAGACGGCTCGTCGATCGTCCCGAACGCGCGCGTTACCCTCGCTATCGCGGCTTCAATATTACAGGGAACGATACACCGACAACCGGCGCGGCGAGGCGGTCCGTAAATTTCTGAAGTTGTCTCGGTTTGTCTTCGGCCAACTCGGATTTCGCTCGAACAGATTCTGTCACGGGTACGGGCGGGGGCAGTGGCGGAACTATGAATTTCTAGACCCCTATCCCCAAAATATAATTTTGACCCCCGCAGAAAGAAACAATTTATATTACATGTATGTAATGATATTTGGTCCCCTCAGGGTTTCAAATCCATTCCACCACTTCTCCCTTTACCAATCCTCAACTATCGCCTAATTTCCAATTTCAGCGGGACCTACTTTTTATTAAGGTGGGTTCCGAACCACCTATTTTGCCAACAACACGTGAAACGCACCCAGAGGGCCACTTCCCGGCTTTTTACCGAGCGGTCACCCATCCTAGTGCGTCCCCCGCCCTACACCGCTTTACTTCGGTGATCGAACGAGAACCGGTGTTTTCAGCGAGGCAATGGTCGTTGACTCAATTTATATTACATATTATATTATAAATTATATTATATTGTATAATACATTATATAAATTTTTGTGCATGCCCCTTCTTTGTTATTGTACAGGTCTTGTCTCACCATTCTTTAATACGGGTTTTACATATTAGTCCTTGCGTGCAATGTTTCTTGTCCATCGATCAGGACATTCGCGCTAAACTCTGCGTCACTTAATTCGACATATCTTGCGTGCGATGGCGTATAAGGCAGGACCTGCTAGATCAGCCTTACCGATGAGTCCCCTAGCAGGTCCGGGACGAAACGCTTTCTTAGCGTCATTCTCTATCAAATCGATCAATCGTTGTTGTATACATCTAGTCATTGAACCGGCTGCCCAATATTAATTTGGCGGGCAGTAGCAACCGTGCGAGGGCATTCGCGAGTCGACGCGTCCGCGGTCTTACCGGGCTCAAGACTTACAACCTTGAGTGGAGATTCATCCGCGCGTCACACGCGAGTGTTCCTCGATAAAAGCACGACAACGCAAAACAGATAGCGATCGGGATTCAGCATTCCACAGGCTATCTGTGTAGGTAATTCGATTACCGGCCGGGTTAAAAGCACTTGGCAGAGATACTCACGAAAAAGGAGCTGCCCTTCCGGAATGCCAAGGATCGGCTGGCTCTGTCCGCGACCACGAATTCGCTCGCGGTAACGAGGCCGAAACAGAGGATGCTCCAGAACAACAGTCGCATAATCAGTGGATGTCGGGCCCCGGGCCAAGATGTCCTCTCTCTCTCTCTCTCTCTCTCGCTTCAGCGATGCTACTACCGCGGCCTATAGAACGTGCGAACTGTCTCTCGCCAGAAATGTCCTCGTCCGACGAGATCGAATCGGCTCGAGCTCCGTCGCCTTCGGATATCGATAACGGTACTCTTTCGACCCCACTTTCGTCACTTCTTTCTTCCATTTCGACCGGTCGCGAGAGTGCTTCGTGCCACAGCGATTAGCGTCCACGGGGTGGGTTATTTTTGGAACCTTCTCGATGACTGTTAATTGTCCGCGGTTAATCAATCGCTGATCGTTCGGACCTTTGATGTTTTTGCACTGCGAGGTGCCCGCTAATTTTTGTCGAAGGACCACCTTCACAACTTGAAGGACTATTCAGGGTTTGAATAATTCAAGGAAACTATATTTAAAACTATGTTTATTGAATGACCAAGAGTTTCAAGTTTCAATAAGTTTTAGCGTACTGAGAAAACTATCAGCCTGACGACCAAGTAATCTAAACCGCGCGATGTCGTCAGTTAAGCTGTCCAGTTGATTCTGGTTCCTAAAAACACCGAGAGAGCCTCGCCGATGTTTCGGTTCTCCCCTTTCTTGAACGCCGAGGGTGGGAGAAAAACTAAGCTAAGGGCTCGGATGGGCCCATGAATTGTAAGAGTAACTACAAATGCGGAGACGCAGCAAGGTGGGAGTGGGGAAACAAGACGCCCGCGTAGCGGCTCACGTGCGCGAAAATGTTGACCAGGGATAGGAAAAACCCCACATCTGGAAACGATAAAACGCCAAGGGCATACCTGGGTACGGGTGGCAATAATCATAAAAGAATTACGGTGACAAACCCAAACCGTAGTCAAATGCCCAGACCTCGTCCCGGTCCCAAAGTAATCGCCGTTCCGAATTTGTTTCTAAAACGCTGGCATCTACAATGACTTTTCATCCTTGACGGGGGTTGTCAGGTCTGGATCCTTGGAAAAAATTCCAAAGATCAAACGTACTAGATAACATACGTTTGACACGTTCTGTGCCACGTGCTAAACACGCGACAAACACTGATATGGTTGCACTCAGTGCATTCAGAACAGACGAAATCTCGGGTCTCTTATGAAACGAGGACTATACGCGAAGATTTACTTTTTCTTCTCTGAAATATCGGGACACCTTGAGACGGGTTCACGAGGTCATTTGAAGTAACTTTTAGCGAAAATGTCCGCCTCGGCTTTGTTCAGGAGTTACAAGCGAAAAACGCGGACCAATCGGAGCGCGGCTACTACGGATGGGTTCCGGATCGGCCAATCGCAGCGCCCCGCTCTAAAGTAAACGCGCTCCGATTGGTCCGCGTTTTTCATTAATTACTCTTCAACGAAGTCGCGGAGAACATTTCCGTAAAGGAAAAAGTTGCTCCAAACGATCTCAGGAATACTTTTCGAGGATGCACAGAATTTTTTGGACGCCCTGTATATGCCTCGCTAACCCGTTCATGTTTTCGCGTTTCGGCGCCATCACCTGTTCCTTTCCCACTTGTTAATACATACAGCCTCGTACTCCACCTTTGTTACGAGATAGTGAATTTGGCTAAACGACTACAATTTGTCTGCGATGTGGCTCTGTCGAAAACGCGAGACACGCTGAATTTCCCCGGTCCAAAGCATCAGATGCTCCTTTGTCTGAAATATGGAACATGCCAGTACCTCTCTCGCTCGAATACCGAGACTCTCCTCTCGGTAAACTACTAAACTGCCTCGAACACGAAGCGATCTTGCGTTCTCTCCTCTCCTCTCTCACTCAATACGTTTCTTGCTTTCCCACCTTGTTTCTCTCTCCGAGCCATTTTACAACGCTCCACCGTCTGAGGTATCGGGACCAGTCGCTACATACTAGAAGTGATTTGTCTATCGATCCGCGGAATGAGACGCAACGGACCCACCCAGTCATCCAGTGTTTTTATTATTGCCGCTGTCAATGTGCTCGCGCATTCCTCGGATACATTATTACACGTGGATGGTTCACGTTCGTTCTGCGACACGATTAATTTTCATGCTAGCACAGTCTCGCAATCGACGGCGCACACACACATTGAATCGGAATAATTTTTTCATTGGCTGGGCAAGAAAGTAATTTCGGTTTTCACTGATAGGTAGTGATATCATTTTTTTTCTGTTTTAATAACTTCTGTTAAGGTTATAATAATTTTCTTTTTCCGACGTTTGATAATAAGATTGCTGAGAGGTGCCATAAGTTAAAATACTGACTGTAGATTTTGTGAAACTTTTTATGCACGAGTTTGTCGTAATTCAATATACCGAGTGATCAGATTATTAACGCGGTCCACAGTGCTAAATGTATATTTTTCAAATATTACGTGCAATAACGGTGGGGATCAAGTGCAGATAGATTTTCGTTAAAAAAAAATTGATTACACTGTCCAACAAATTTCAACCTTTTTTGGGGATTTCGATTCTCACTATGCAATTATTATAGAGTTTTTTTCGCTGATTCCGAATCTGTCCTTAATTTTTCTCCTAGACACACAGTTTTTGAGAAATTTGAGTTTGAAAGAAAGACATATTTTTCAACTTTGAACAAATATTGTGATGTTATTATAAAAGATGTTGAATTGAATCTTGCAGCAAAAGATTCCTTAGAATTTCCCGAATACAGTGTTATGCAATATTAATACATTATGATTGTTTAAACATGTTTAAAAAATTGATTATTTGAAAATTGTTAACTTTCGCAAACAGTTTTAATATTTTGATTGGTACATCTGTTTAAAATATGATGTTACGGATAAACCGAAAATGGCTGAACACCAGCCAAGAGTCTTGTGAAATCAGCAATGATCACGGTAGGTGCAAGAAAGCGACTTTTATTGTTCGGATTGCGAAAGTTGGCTCTAACTGGACATCCTCGGAGCATCGGTTCGACAAGGGCCGGGTTTGTAACCGGTTAGGATCGTACTTATCGAACAAGACAGTTCATTAAACTTGGGCAAATGCATTTAGCTGCACTTCTCGCGCGACAAGACCGTTCCTCGCGGAATCGGCGACGGAATAATTCCCGGGAGTCGGACCGGCCTGTCAGCCGGCAATTGGTGCCTTTGCAGTTAGTTACCATTGATTAGAGTGACTTCACCGACCTGTTAAACCAGCTCGGCTCGGGTCGTCTCGTGTCGGGAATGGGCCTCGACGAAGCCTGAACAACGGTAGGTAAACCGGTGTTTAATAAGAAATTATTCGCCGCTCATCCGCCCCCTAATGGCAGCTCTTAAGATCGTATTTATGAACTTAATCTTGACACTGCATAAAACAACGCCCCCGGTATACTCCTCTCAACGAAGCGCCTTTGTTTCGCGTTAAATAGATCTTTGCGGACTAAATAGAACCCGCGGGCTAAAGCCACTCTAAATCGCAAGAAACAATTTTCTGAATTGTTTTTCTTTTTACCGGGAAACGATGAAATAGATTGAAAAATTTATTCGCAAGTTTTCAAACGTGTAAAGCAAAAATTTTCATATTAATCTGCTCATAAGATGACGGAGCTACTGCAACGGTAACCGCTGCTCGTGGAGAGTGCTCCGAGACCGGAAAGATAACTTTCGTCATTTTTCGTTTTTTTGCGCCTGGAGAAGCACGTACGGAAATTCGAATATTTTTGCAAAAATTGTATACATTCGAAAAACACTTGTTCAATTTTCAGAGAACGGGAAAAAATTGTTTGTAACGAAAAAAACATGCAATACAAAAACAAGTAAAATTAAGTAATATTTGTGGCGAATATAGATCTGAATAATTGTTTGGTTCATTGTTCTAGGTGAAAAATTGCGATATCGTTCTGGAATGTTTTTATAAGCAAATTATAAAAAAAAATGTTGCCACGCTTCATTTTTGTATAACAAGGACCTGCAGTATTTGTAGCTGACACGAGTTATAATTTAACAATATTCTCCGCTGACCAACCACTTAACATAAAACACCTAATTTCTAGGAATTGAAGGAAATTTTTTTTGTGTAAAAAAAAACATGTAAAAAAATAATACATTTTTAATTATGGAACGGTTGGCAGTAGAATAGACACGCCATAGTCGGACGCGCCAGCTGATGTCCAACACGTTCCGTGCCACGTGTATCATCGATGGAGCAGGTTGAACGTAAATGCTGACATGGTTATGTAACTGCATTCGAAACGTACAGTTTATAATAAATTAAAGACTGGAGAAAATATTGTTATTACATTGTAGCGATGTAACACGAAAAGATTTGATGTTTGCACACGTCACGCACGTCGGTGTTTAACAATAGTTATAGATGGGCTGGATTGTAGTTCCCGATTGTGTATCTCGAGTAGATATCCTTAACAGATATAAAGGGGCCGTCGATTTTCGATAAATCATGCTCAGCGTTGGAATAGACAGGACTTGATGCGGACCTAACAACGGGAAAGACGGAAAAAGATTTATTCCCGGTGAGAGGAAGACTGACGCATGCCGGGAATGAAAGGAGCAGCTGGGTCGGTACAGGAGATGCCACTTTGGCGTGGTTTTAAATGAATTGTTCATAAACGGTGGAAATTCGATCCAAAATCCCGAGGCCATCAGGACACGAAGAATAAATGGTCGAACAGTTTTCGTGTCTCCTTCCAGCAGCGGTCGCATCCAAATATTCTTGATCCATATCCAAAACGTTCCCGTCGTCTGGACTGGAAACGAATTCCGCGATTATTCAGAAAGAGCTTTTTAGCTTATCACGGTGAACAGTTTTGTTGATGTATTTTACCTGAGCAGCAAATGCAACAGTTCACCGATCAGGCCCTCGTCTTTCAGCGGTGTTGCTGCTGCTTCGCAGATGTCCCTTTTCAAGCAACTTTTCCCGTCGATGCCTCTCCTGAAAACGTTTTGTTCACTTAATTCCATCCAGGGGTGGAACTACAATATCGCAACAAACAGTAGCGCCGCCCAGTGGGCCATTCGGACGAAATCGGCGACAAACTCGAAGAACTTTCGATAGAGCGATGAAATTTTTTTTAAATAGTATCTGAAACTTTGTAGAATATGGGAAAAATAGGGAGATTATGGTACGAACGTTTTTTAACATTGGTAAAATTCGTTAAACTTGTATAATTTCAAGAAAATTGTTTTTTGATACCACGCGCGGAAAAAGATTAGATCCTGTCATTTTAGTAGAATTTATTACCAAGCTCCAGATGTTAACATTGTTTTTGAACACTCCAAAAGTTAGTATTAGACAGCGGAACTGTATGCATTTATAGGAAAATTAAGTAAATGAAATTCAAAATTATTAGAAAATTCAAAAAATTGAAGTTGTCAATATATGACTTCTTCTGTATTAAAACCGTTAAAGGAAGAAATAACATTCAATTTGGTTTCTATTCCTTGCAATCGATGTAGACAATTTTTATTTTGCATAAAGATCCGCTGTCTAGTTATTATTCTTAGCCCTTGCTATGAAGATTCATTTACAATTTGCCAAAAAATTAATATTTATCATGAATCTGACTGAGTGGTATAATTGCGAACACCTCGGTCCACGTTAAATTAATAGAAATATCACATTTATAATTCGATTGTAAAACATTGAGAATCTCTTCAGTGTTCGATATGTAAAGTCATAAGTAGACAGCGGATCTTTATGCAAAATGAAATTTTTTCATGTCAATTACAACAAATTGGAGTGACATAGAAATTTATTTCCTTTCTTAATATATTTAATAGGTCGAAAATAATATAACAGTGTCTAAATTTTTCTAATATTTTTACTGTTTTCAATTATACCTACTAATTTTTGCCATAAATGCATAAACATCCGCAGTCTAGTCATAAGGGAACGCTAAAAATTCAATCTCTCAAAGCCGTAATCCCGGTCCCCTCTAAATTCGCCATCCACTTCAAATCGAATAAGGTCCTCACCTGTCCAGTTCGCTCTTGAGGATATCATAGACAGCTGCTCTCTCGTTCCGGCCGGCATTTCTCCGTCGTCGCGACAGGCCCTCGAAGAAATTGGTGAAGAAGGTCGCGTTGTCGGGCAGGCTGTATTGGAATTGCACGTTCTGGCCGTAGACCAAGGTTCTACCGGACAGTTGCACCGGCACTGCGACTCCGATCAGCAGCTTAGAAATGCAAACGAATGTTTTCACGTTGTAAAAACAAAAACTACCAATATTTACTATTCGCATTCCGTTATATCGATCGCAAAAATTTTAAATAAATGATCCGTAATGTCAGCGCTACTCCAATTTTAACCTTTAAGCAATTTTGCAATTAAAAGTTTCCCGACGTTTCGATCCTAATGTGGATCATTCTCAAGCGAGAAATTTTGCGTCTGTGAAATGTTGAATGCTTTAGTATCAATTCAATGATCCACATTAGGATCGAAACGTCGGGAAACTTTTAATTGCAAAATTGCTTAAAGGTTGAAATTGTATCGAACCTGTAGCGCTGACATTACGGATCATTTATTTACTATTCACTTTGGTAATGCATTCTGAACTGAATTTTTCTTTAAATTTTCATTACATGTCATCTAGAGGAGTCCGACCAACTCGGCAAATAAACTGACGTCGTTTTTGAAACGGAGCGGATTCGGATCGAGCGATCGATTAAGGGCGCGCTGATATTAAAGCAGGCCTGGCGACGGCGGCGGTTCTTTGCGTAAGAAAAGTAATTGCCAGATAGATAGGGAGAGGGAAGAAGAGAGAGAGAGAAAGTTCTCTCGCCTGGGAACTTGGCAGAATTGTTAAACGGAACTTTTGCAAGTGTAAAGAATTCGACGACCGGAAGGTGAAGTGCGGACGGGGTAGTCGGGGTGCAGGGTGTGGGAGGGAATCTCGAAAGGGTACTGGATAGAGAGAAAGAAGTTCTTCTCTTGCCCCTTAATCCCCCCATCCTCGTTCCGCGAACTCTCCGCGCATCGCCTTTGAAGCGTCGCGGAAGGAGGATAAATGTGCTGGACGTAATGAAATGAAAAGTCCGAGGAAATGGAATCAAAGGAACAGCAAAAATGGCCTTGCATCACAGGTCAAAATGAAATCATCGTGCTTATTCTGGGATCTGCATGGTATTTTGCGCGTCTCTAGGGACCGGGAGAAATAAACGTGGTAAATGCGGACACGATCCGGACGCGGCTGAGACCGTTCGGGATCTCGAAGAGCGGACCGCTCTTTTCAGGAAAAGTCAAGAAAACATATTTGTCGGACGATGAACGAAGCGGTCCATCCAGGGTATAAAGCGGAACATGGCAACCCGCTAGCTGAACTAGGGTTCCCGGGAAAATAGTGCACCTCGGAGCAAACAATACTAGCTTTCTGATGTCCGCCATTTTCCTTGTACTAACTAGGTGGTTAAAGATAGAATTTCTTTTATCTCCTTTTATTTTCTTATACCGAACAGCGAAGCCTTGATCTAAGACAAATCCTCGGGTCCGTGCTGTTTCTTAGATCGCGTAGTTCTACAATTTCTTCTTTTCTTCTGATCTCGCGGCGTAGAAAAATTAAATCTTGCAAGTGCGGTCCACGGTCCGTTTTCCCGTTCTTTTCTCGCAGCTAATGTTCTCGCAATGGACCCCTTCCTATTCGTTTAGCTCGTGTAACCGAGCTCGCTTTTATCGACGACGTCGACGGAGATGCGAAACGTTATTGCATTCGTTCACGTTGCCGTGGTCCTTTTGCGCTTCGCTTCTTTTGACGGTCCACGTCCATGCCCGAGACCGAGCACGAGTCCGAGACCGTGCCGAAGACACCGTGGAAAAACAAGAGAGCTTCATCGTCAAACTTCTAGGCGATCCGGTTTCTCCCGGGCCAAAGAAAGCCGGATTACGGCCGGCTTTTATTCTCCGGCTGTTTTACACGCTTACGTACTTTCGGTGATGAATTTTTTCACCCGGACTCCCTTTCAACCGATGAATGGGGACTCCGTCGCGGACAAATTGCTCCATCGCGTATGAAAATGAACGGGCTGGAAGTGGCTGGAACCGGAGCCCGGCTCGTTTGTTTCTTCCGTTCCCATCGATCCTTCTCTACTTCGTCGATCCCTTCCTTTCCTTTTCTCGCACCGAACGAATCTCGGCGACGGAACTTATTCTTCTATTCCGTCGGGATCAACAGAGATGCTCGCCGGCGAACCGATAAACACGGTCAGCCTACTGACATTCCAGGAGATATTACAGTTCGGTATCCGGATGCTCTTGTCAAAATACAAACTACAATGTTCTCCTAAATTTGAAGTAAATATGGTAAAATACAGTAATGTCGCGATCTAGATCCCTCGGAGCTCCACGATCCACGTCCCTTCGCTTATCCCCCTTCACTGAGGGGCACGAAACCTCGGGCTATCTCGGTCGCTGAGCAGTGTAAACACGCCGCGTAACCCGGATACAGTAGTATGTACGACTACTAGTCCAATTACAAAATTACTTTATTTTTCATTATTTTCTTATGGCACTTTCGGCAACTTTTTTGATTAAAAGCATTTTTCTGATTAAAGTCACACTGAACACGATATAATTTCATCTGTGGGCAACTGGTGTTCCGAGAATCGATGACGTAGGAAAGAAAATTTAAAATTTGAAATTTGAAAATTTGAAAATTTGAAAATTTGAAAATTTGAAAATTTAAAATTTGAAAATTTAAAATTTAAAAATTAAAAATTTGAAATTTGAAAATTTTAGATTTGGAAATTTGAAACTTATTTGTGGCAAAATGACACTATACACAATATGATTTCATCCTTTATTTTTTATTTATATTTTATAATTACATAGCACGTCAGGCGACGTTTTGTGCTGCCAGGTGCAAAACCAAGAATAACAACACAATTTAGTTTTCCTAAAATTGAAATTTTAAAACATTCACAAAAAAATCATGTGAAAATATAAAGTACAAACACTACAAATTACAATAAAAATATTACAGCATGAATTTATCATAACAAAATACATGCACATTTTCTGCACAAATATGAAATAAAGAATATTTTCATTTAAAGTATCCAGTACTGATTCCAGCAGTGTAGTATATCAATGTCCGGTAAAATAATATTCATTACCTGATTCTTTCCGAATAGCGACATATGTCTGCAAGAGCGTATTCTCGCTTATTATTGTTCTTCGAACCGTAGCTTTAATGAAGAGCAAAGAATACGCTTGTCATTGATTTCTTTTAACAGAGTTTCGTCGCGGGGTGTAGGACGGAGGAACGACGAAGTCGATCCGAAACGTGGGGTCCAGGAGTGGAGTAACCCGTTAAGACGTTAGCGGAACGTTCAAACCATCGTCAACCAGGTAGAAATCGGCGCTGACTTGTTAAACAGACCGTGGATAACGAATAACATCGTTTTTGCTATTTCAACCTAAGCTCTACGACGTAATGTCGTTTATTCAAGACTCTAGCACGCTTGAATTCGAGTTGCTCGCCGAGAGCGATGCGCCATCTTATAACCGTACGGTTCGTTCTATTTGTTCAAAAGGATTCAAAGGGAACGGCGGCAGGGAATCTCGACACCTCGCGCTCGGCACGAGCGAGCTGGGGAACGGATATACGAAGCACGGGAAACGCGAAGAAGCTCCTCGCGTTTCGAGCGGCCCCGGCTGTTCTGATAGGAAGACACAAGGGGGAGAAATGAAATAAAGCCCGACAAAGGGTGGGAAGCAAGAGGGAACGGAAAATTACAGCGGGGCCGCGGCCCTTTTTTCCCATTCGTGGGAAATTTAGCCGGCCTCCGCGAACGCACAGTCCTCGTATTTCAACTTTTGAAATACCGCTTAACCCCCATTCGTTTCCAAGATATTACGGGCGTCGGTGAACTTTCTTTCTTCCTGGTGGTGCTCCTTCCTTCGCTTACCACCCCATCCCACCCCGAAAAACCTTTATTCCACCACACTCCCTTGGCTCTCCGCTCTTCATTTGCTTCCCACCTCGCCGCCATTTGCTTGTATCGCGAATCGCCACCGTCCGATTTCCAGAGAAATTCTCGCTCGACCGGACAGTTCAGACGTTGCTAATACTGGACCGTAAAAATGTCTTTGACGAAAAACAATTTTCGATATTCTGTGAATTTATTCCCCTCGACATACGTAGCCCCATAATTGTCTAAAATATCTAAACGATAATTGTCTAGTCGCCTACCAATTCCACTGTGGGGTATACCCCGTGAGTGGCCGTGAAACTCAGTAGGCCTCTATATATCTACAAAATGCATTTTTTAAATTATCGTTACAGGCTCAGATAAAAAAGTTGCAGAAACATAATTTTTTTTATGATTACTACCATTTGCTATCTAAACAAATTTTTGTTTACTCATTCTCTAGCAAACTAGTAGGTCTAACATCTTAAAAAAATTCAAGTCGTTTGTACCAATTTTAAAAAAGTTATGCGACTTTTAAGAGTGTCCATTTAATATTGCCGCCACCTGTACATATTATAAAAAATATGTCTAAAAATTTGGACGAACTCATTCTTGTTATTTCTATAAAATAATATAAAATATTCACTGTTAGTGCTCTGTAAACCCAGCGTTAACTATTTAATTTCTGTTTCACTACAATTTGTTGCAGAATCTGAGCAAAAATGTTGCAAACAATTTTTATTTTCCACAAAGAAAATAAAAAAAAAGATTCGCAGTCTAGTAATGGTAAAAGTTCACTGTAATTTGAAATCGTCCAGGCGGGTGGATGACAGTGCAGCTTCCGAGGGAGACTTGCGAAAGGACGCGTTCGGGGTTCGATAGCGCATACTTTGGCGGGCATAACTGATCGTTAGAATGCGGAAAAGCATGAAAGAAACGAGAGGAGCGATCGAAGTATCGAAAACCCGACGCCTACAGGTGAACGCGGAGGCAGGAAGCGAGGAGCTTGTGTCGCAGCAATTTGTCGAGAGGCAGGGGGCATAAAATCGTCTTACCCTGCCCGATCGACGGTTGCGGAGAGCCAGGGGGAGGGCGGGGCAGCTGATTGGGGGATTTCGCGCGGCTCTGCTCGACACGGTAAATATTTCGATGCTCGCATTAAGGAAGAGGCCGCGGGGAGAGGTTACCGGGAAATAAAATCCACCGTTTCTGGGTCAGTGTGTATCTAAACAGACGGGGAGCCCTGCACTGCGTCAAAAAGCGCGACATCAAAGCGCGACGAAAAAGAAGAAACACCCGACGAGATGGAGAGGGACGGTGGGAGAGAGAGAGAGAGAGAGAGAGAGAGAGAGAGAGCGCCGCGAAGAAGCGCAACGACTTTCAATTACTTCTGTCTCTTCGCGCAAACGAGTACAAACGCGCCGAGACTCGGGCTCTGAGGTCTTGCTAGAGGAACAATTAAATGATCAAGCACGCGTCCGCTTTTGTCCCGTAAACGCGCGGAGCCGGTCTGATCGGGCTGGGAAATGTCAATCGAGCACTTCAGCGGAAGACGTTCGACTACGGATCAACTAGTAATTATACTTATGATGAAATTACCTGATCTCGTATGATTTTTTTCGTATTCTCATCCCAGATAGCACAAGATGTCTTCGAGACGTCTTGAAGAAATAAGACGTCTGTTATTGGCCATTCAAGACGTCTTTAAGATGTCTGTAGTAAAACGTCTTTCTCGGACGTACGACTTCGAGACCTAAAATTGACGTAAAATGAATGTCTTTAAGATGTCGCGTGCTACCTGTGACATCTCCCAGAAAAGATATTTTTTGTCAGATATTATCAAATTTGTTGTTCGAAATAAAATTTGTGACAGTGATGTTTTATAGTTAATAAATTAGTTAATAGTAATTTATATAATTTAAAGGTTATATAGAAAATTTTATTTAAATTTGAAAAAATTTATATAAAAAAATTAATTGTATTAAATAATAAATAGTAATTTATATAATTTAGAGGTTACATAAAAAATTTTATTCAAATTTGATATAATTTATATAAAAAAAAATTAATTGTATTAAATAATTAATAGTAATTTATATAATTTAGGTAAACTAACTAAAATAAGTGAAGGAGAATAGTTGTGTCGTGAGCCGGACGAGTAGAATAAGTTGTTCGAGTCAGACAGGAACGATAGCAGCGATATTAGTCGGACAAGTGCGAGCTTTTCGAGCGGGGTTGTATTATTAATTGTATTGTCCGAATGAAAGGCGGCAGAGAGTGTCGGCGGCATATTTCCGCGATCCTCTAGGAACTGGAACGGGAACGGGAGCCGCGAGTAATTCGGAATGCCAACGCCAACGACGGTCGCCAAGTCAAACAGGACATTCTGGTCTCGTCTCGCGAGAGCTACGGAAAGAGTTGCTCGATTTAATTAGGAGATTTTAGACGCGGACCTCGGGCACGGTTCGAGTTAATTATTGGCCGCGGATCGGCTCGGAGAATGCCAAGACGTTTCGCTCTATTTAAAGTTTCCGCCATTTCTCCGTTTGGTAGGAAGACAGACAGAGAGAGAAAGAGAAAGAGAGTGAGGAGGGGGAGGGGGGTTGTGTTAAACGCGTCGCTGTTCTAAGTCCCGGCGTCGAACTCTCGAGTTCGGTTCAGTTTGTGTACCGTTTCCGGCTACCGATTCCCTTTATGTCCGTTCCGCAGAATCAAGCCACCGCGGGTTAAAGCGTTTAACGGCCGTCTAATTAATTCCTCCCTGACGAGTCCGACATCGGAGATGTTAATTGCGGAAGGGGGAATCAGTCTGGCCAGACCATCGAGTAACTTTGCCGTGATGGCGATTTCTTCCAAGTTTTTGCACCGTTTTTTCCCTCCCATCCCCCTCCCACCACTCAACGGAAACTACTCCCAACGTTGAATATGATGCATACCAGCCATGGACTTTTCGGCCGTGGCCACGCAGCCAGGAAAAATTAAGTCCGAAACTACCTCGCCGCCGCCGGTGTCGATGCAAAAGACGTATAAATTGCATCAGCCGCCTTTTAATCAGTTCACTCGGCTGGACCACTGCGAACTTCACTCATCAAAAAACTTTGATTGCGTATGAAAAGATTTAAAAAATTAGATCCAACGCGTAACATAATGCGGTAAAATCGCTGGTTCCGAAATTTCCTGCGCCAGATTGACGATCCTTCGCGCGGTACAGTAGACCGTTTACAGCTGTAACCGTACGTTCGCTTGTCACAGCGTATTTCTGGAAGTCTACGGAGCGACAGATGAACAAAATCGGGACCGGCGCACAGTGGTTTCAAACGCGAGATTTAGTGACATTTGGTTATAACTCTTGAACCGTAAGAGATATCGGCATGAAATTTGCACTAAAATTCGTTTAAAAAATAGTCAATTTTAATTGTAGACAAGAATAAATTTTTTTATTTTGTTAAACAATAATTTTGAATGAATTGTCATTGATATTTTTTATTAAAATAAAATTGTTCAAGTGTAATCTTTCAGACTATTTTTGACTTTCTAGATATGTATTTTATATTTAAGTTTTTTTTCATACATGTAATGTTTTATAGAATACGTAAAATATAAATTCGAGAAATCTTTTTGTAATCAACGCATACAAAATGCACCGAGATGATAAAAACGCCTCACAAGCGTGTCAAAAACTTTTTTTTATAATAATTTATAATAATTATAAATAATTTTTTCAATTTAATTGTTTTAAAATAATGTCCATACTAGATATCAGATTGTTATTTCGTATTATTTCATATATGTGTCAAACATTTGTAATACATTACAAATACTAATTTTTGGTTAATAACGGTAAACTGTAGCTTAAAGATAAACCTTTGATTAAAAAAAAAATTGGAAAGAAAATATTAAAAGGGATCGTCAGGGCATCTTAAAGAAGAAAAGCAATTTTTTTCCATGAGAAAGACTATCTTTAAAAGTTCCAACTTTAACTGTTTGTTACAGTAATGATTTTTACTAAATTTTATTAATTTTTTCATTTTCTAGGTTGATGGATACTTAGAAAGCAATAAACATTCAACAGGTATCTATATGAGACAGTTGGTTTTTGGGAAAAATGTCACTAAGTTTCGCGTTTTAGATCACTGTGCGGCACTCAACGGAACGCGAATAAATACCTTGAAATTGCCGCCGAAAGGGTTAACAAGTGGCGGAGGATACAGCAGTTGTCTCTTCTCACGGTGTGGCTCGCCGTCGCGGCCCGAAATCCCGTCCGTCCCGAGACAGAGCAATAGAAACACTGCCCACTCCGCATGCATCTGAATAAATATGTTCCGTGTTCGTTATCCCCGTTTACGGCGCGACGGAAGCAGAAACGCGGATAGTCAGCGCGTTCGGCTCTCTCGAATTATTTGCGATACCGCGCGACGACGTCGCTCACCTCTTTAGCCGAAAGATGACCCAGTCGAAATCAAGAAACCAGTTACGGTTCGTTCCTCGAGGCACAAAGGATCTCGCAGCTGCCGGCAAACTCTCGCAGCCTCTTGTCTGTCGAGCAACCCGGTCGGCGCACGGCAGTTGCAGTTCCTCGGCGAAATTAACGTGTCATCCGTCAACTCGCAGCATAGTTACACCGGCAGGCCTCTGCGGCTGACTGTGCGGAGCTAAACGAGCTAATTTTCCAGCGGATTCAACCCGCGAACACCGTACCGAACCGTTCCTTCTTATCCGTTGATCTGTCGAATTTATAAAGCAACCAGTTTCCTTGCCTTCGGTCTCCTCCTCGCGCTAATGAGAAAAGAAAACGACAGTTGTGGCGGAACAACCTTTTTTTTCCTTATCTCTTGATAACTGGTACGTGACCGGAACGTGCTGTGCGGTTACGATTTGCGAGATCATTTTACAAGTATTCGGTAATTATTCTCATGATTGCTTGTACATTCCGCTCCGAAAATTTTAGAAATAATGAAGCATTCAAACACTTTCTTTCTGTTCGAAATACTGGGAATTTCTGAAACTGTTTCTATATTTGTCACACGTGTTTGTAATTCAATTTCTACCGTGAATTACGCAGATAGCCCAGAGACGTCTTAGAGACGTCTCTTGTCGGACGTCTTAAAGACGTTTCGAAGCAGACGTCTCCAAGAAGTCTTACTTCAGTCGGTCTCCAAAGAGACGTCTCTAAGACGTTGCGTGCTATCTGGGGTACTGGCCATCCTGCATTAACCCGGCTACGCTTTAAAAAAAAGGCACTTAATAAGTTGTTTTGGGTTCATTTAGACCCATATCTACTTATTTAATGTTTAGCTATAAAATGTTTTGAAATTTTTTATTTATCTGTTGTTATTAACGTAAATTACATACTAATTAAAAATTACATTCGTAAACGTAAATTACATACGTAATTGAATTAACTTATTCGGAGTCTCTTGTACAATAAATGCAAAGCGAAGCTCTGTGCTCTTTACAAATGAATATTGAACAGTTGGTACAATATACATCGTGTTTGTGATCTTTTTTATTGGTCTCACTGCAAAAAGTACACCGTCCTCTGACCCTTTTTTATGGTTGTGGAATAATGTGGTGACCATAATAAAAACACGTATGGATCCCAAAATGGACCCCTAACGCTTAAATATTTTTTTTAAGTGGAAGAAAGATTTTAATAAATTCTTCTCCGCCAAGAAATTTCAGACTCATCGGCCATTCCGTTTGGAAGTTACAAGCGCGCGAAGAATGCTTCGGGTCCAAATGGACCCAATAAGCGTAGCCGGGTTAATATCGACGTGCTAAAATGACCAAAGAATTCATTCTTCGATTCGAACTCTGGATCAAACGGATCCAGGTGATCCGGGAGATGGCGAACGGGGACGTCGAAATCGAAGGCCGGTTTCCACGACGTACCTACTCCACAGGAGAATTTTCGTCGACCTTCCGTTTGCCAGAGTCGGCCGTCGAGGGAGATCACGGGTAGGTAGCTTGCCGGAAGTCGTCGAGCAAAAGCGTCTAACTATCCTCCAGGTGACTGAGGACGGGACAACTTCGAAATAAGTAGCGGTGCACAGGACAAGTCTCGCGAGCGGCGGGGATCGCGGAGTTGAAACTTGGCGGGGACGACGAGGCATCATCGGTGTGCGCGATGACAAAGGGACAGAATCTCGCGCGTACAAACAAGACGCGGAAGGGAGACGCGTACGGGAAAGAGGAGGAGGAACAAGAAGGAAGCCAAGTTGTCGAGAAGATAGACGCGCCGCCGAAGTGGACGATTACGGGTTCAAGAAGAAGTTACGGCGTCGATCTCTTCTCCCTACCGGAAGAAAAATTCCGTTTCCCGACGGTTTCTGAGATATCAGCGCGGACGCTGTGCGGCTAGACGCGGCGCGCGGCGGGGCGGGTAAACAGGGCCGAAGAAAGGAAGATTTTTCATCAGGCAGTGGCAGACGTTTGCTACGGGATTATAGAATTTCAAAAGTTGCCGTAGGTATCTTCCTCGCCGCTCGAGAAATATCCGTATTGAAGTTTCAAGGATTCTCGATCACAAAGCAACATGCATATTCTATTCGTAAGAGCCCCGGCGAAAAACGCGAATCCCTGAGAATGGCGGAAGGGGGTGGTGGAACGGGAGAGAAAAAAAAAGCAAAACGGTTCGGGTAGAGCAAAGAGGGCAAACGCGATTGAAAATCGTGACAAACGGCCGCGCTAGCGGAGAAAACGCGAGACTGAGAGACCGTGGGATTGCGGTTGGTCCGGAAAAAAAAAACGATCTGCGGGCTTATGTCGCATTTCCGGCCATTTTACGGTGTGTCTCGACAGCGAAATTTACTTAGGACTTTCCTCCTTGTCTCGTTCCACTTTTGTGGACGCGGCACGGTCGAGAAGGTTTGATCGCCACGGTTAAAATCGAGCCGACTTATGGTTGTGTGCGCGCGCGCGTTCCATAAAGGTATCACAAAAGGCGGGCTGCTCTTATCGATCAGTCGAATTGGATGTCGAACGAAATGTTATCGTCTACTACTCTTTGCCACGTGAATTACTCGCGCGACGATTGCTCGTTTCGAATACCGTTTCGATCACTGTCACTCCGCCGTTATTTGAGAACTTTGATCGATTGGCAGCCTACGCCGAGAAATTTCTCCACTGTGTGTGTATAAATAAAAATTCTACGGCTATTATCGCGTCCCGTGACTCCCGGTTGCAAGTAATTTATTGCCTTGTTGCGGAAATAGTGGTTCATTTTCTACTTGATTGCCAGTCGAGATCGTTTTTCCGCCCGAGAGTTGTTCGAATATACTGCTGGTTGGTACCTTGGACTCTTGGATTAATTTTTTTAATAATCACCGCGCTAATAATTTTATAGACTAGGTTAGATGGAGGAGAATTAGTAACGAATTTGTGCTGCATTTCTAACGGGTTCAAAGTGAGATAAAAGCAATTTTCTCAAACTTTTCGCAATATTAGGTTTTAAACTGTAAGGGAGGAAGCTGTTTGTCATTACTAGACTGCGAAATTTATGCATTTATGACAAAAATGGGTGTGATGCAAGAACGTCCATATGTTATTTTCAATTTATTAAAATTGTTGGAAATAGAAAAAATTTTTATATGGTTTCTCTGTGTCTGCAATTTTTCAAGAAAATTTTTATTTTGCATAAATATTCGCAATCTAGTCGTTACAGCTGTGTAAAATATTGTTGAATATAATAAATAATAAAGCATGTATCTTATTTCAAATCGAATGTGTATTACTCACATCTTGTTTTGTATCACAGAGTACAAATACATATAATAAAAATATATTAAACAACTACTTTTAATATTTCATGGTACGATTGCAACGTCAATTATAATTAATAATACAGTAAAGTCTTAATCTAAGAAAAACCCTCCCGCTGTTTCTTAGATCGTGTAGTTCTACTATTTGCGACCGCGTCGAACGTAGGAAATTTTATTCGTTACTGTACATTATACTTGAATCGAAGCGAAAACCATTTTCATTTCAATAATAGTAAATGTTTTTAAATAAATTTTAAACTATATCAATTTATCTGTGTTATTAAAATCAAACTTACTGAAATTTTTATTGAAACTAAGTTCAATTCCATCGCTGGGAAAAAATGAAAGTTCTGACAAGCATTGAAATTTATTAAGAAAATTTGATCAATATTAACATAAAAATTATTTCATAAAAAGATTGAATATTGTTTGTGGTGATATTGAAATTTTTATTGAAACTATCAAGCCCGATAATACATTATTAAATTTTTTATGATATAATCATTATATTAATATCAATAAAATTTTCTTGATAAACTTCAATGTTTGTTAGAAGTTTCATTTTTTCCTCGCGATGGAAATGCGAACTCATACTGAATTTTTGATAATCGCGCCAATCTAAGGGACAGGAAGAAGTTCAGTTTAGAGAAACAGGGTTGAACGAACGAATGAATTTTTTATCGTGCCGATGTAAGTTCTGGCGAAACTCGAGCGGTGAAACTTTAGTAGATTTCGAAGGCGTCGGACAAATAAACGACAGTGGTTCCATCCTCGAGGAGGAAAGTCGAACCGTGATAGGCAGGCAAGCAAGCAGACAGGCAGGCAGGCAGGCAGGCAGGCAGACGTTTAAATCCCGGATCCCCTAGGGGAATGCGATCTCCGTGAATGATTCCAAAGGTGACTCGATGCAATCGGAATAGGCCAAGACGCAGTCACCGCCAGATCTTCCCAATCGTTCCGCTTCCCGATACAATTCGTCGACGCTGCGGTGAGTGGAATTAGCTGTCCCTGGCAAGTCTTCGGTCGGCCTAATTGAAAAAGACGAGTTTCCATCTGAGCACGGTTTCACGAACGGTTCATTAATTCTTTACACTCTAATGGCGGCTATAACGCGCCACTCAAACTTTACAACTGAAATACCATTTTAGTAAATATCTGTTTATCAATTGTTTTTCCATGAAACTTCCACCAACATACTTCTGATATTTTAGAACATGACACACATCGAAGTATATTTATTTGCACTATTGTGGTATTGATATAGGTTCAGTGTTAGACTAATTTTTACTGATTTGCGCAATAAAAATTGTTTGCACGCGAACTCCATATCAGGATAATCGTAGAATGCAAATGTCGATTAATCAAGGTTTTACTGTATCATCAGTTAAACAAGAATACTCCGATGCAGATTAAGATTGCCAGATTAAGATTTGTCTCCCCACTCCAGCTTCCCCTACCACGACGCTACTCCCCCTCCGCCAAGGTCACGTGACTAATCCGGTACTAGAACAGAGAGAGAGAGAGGGGGTAACCTTTCCCCTCGTTTCGAGTCAATGCCCCTTATGACTCTGCTCCGATGTTGATCTAATTTTATTCAAAAAAATGTCACAAATATTTTTGAAAATGTTTCATAAAAAAAGGAACAATATATTCTTTACGCTTATTCCGAAGAAAATGCGGCAAGAATGTTCCGAACAAGAATACCCTTGAATTCGTCATCGACTTTCGAAAGACTACAAGAGGGTGCAAGGTAAAACGATTTTTACAAAATGGCTGCCTACATGAGTAATCAGTGCAAACAGTATAATTGTCTGGTACACGTCGAATCTTAATTTTATATAAATTAAATAGAATTGATTATTTTAATAAATTTTTAGGGGAATTTATTAAATAAAAATTTCATAGAAATAATTAATTTTATATAAATTAAATAGAATTGATTATTTGAAATAAAAATTTCATAGAATTTTGTTTTAATAAATTTGTAGGGGAATTTATTAGATAAAAATTTCATAGAAATAGTTACTTTTATATAAATTAAATAGAATTGATTATTTGAAATAAAAATTTCATAGAATTTTGTTTTAATAAATTTGTAGGGAAATTTATTAAATAAAAATTTCATAGAAATAGTTAACTTTGTATAAATAGAACAGAGGTGAAGACGGGCGTCGTCGGTGGTCGGTTAAAGAATGACGGCAGTATCGCGAGGTACGTATGAACCGCAAATATTGTTGGCATTATTGACATTTGGCGGTATAAGCCAGACGCCGATTGTTCCGCGGGTGTTTCGCCGGGATTACGTTTGTAGAAATTCGACGGTGACGCGTGTACACAGCAGAGAACACGGGCAAAGGGAAAACCTACACGAAACACCTTCCATTAGACGCTTAATGCGAGCGCCTAACTTCATCGCAATTAGAACGCCGCCATCGCCGCCGCCGCCGCCGCCGCCGTCGCCGTCGCTGCGCTGCTCTGGCTCGGTTGCAATTTCCTTTCGAGTACACGCGGCCGCGAATAGCAAATACGTGCCCAGATTTTACCACCGTCAAAGATCCGATCGTCCGACGATACACCTCCGTGCTAGCAAACCGGTGCCCGCCGATCGGCCACTAATTAGATCTCTGTTCTTCGTTCGAATCGCGAAAATCCTTGACGCGTTCAACCTTTGATGGAAAACGACGTCTATGGAACGCTGGTTTCACATGCCAGAGGGCACAACGACGTACCAGAAACAAGAATCGGCGCCGGACCGCGCGGCGCGCAGTCGGGAAAAGTGGTTGTCGAACGTGAAGAAAAATAAAATTAATGGGACACTAAGGAAATAATGTAATGATTAACTCCACGATGTTAATCTAAACCACTAGGCAGACAAAAAAAAAATAAAAGTTAATGGAACACAAAATGAACCAATCACGTAGTCAGACAAAAAGAAGGTAATGATTAACTATAACGTAATGATTAATTTCTCAAGTTTAATCTAAACTAGTCATCTAGTTGTAAGAAAAAATGTTATCCATTTATAACAAAAATGAATAGGCCAAATGCAAAATTAAAAAATCATTGGAACAATTTAAGGATATTGTTATATTATTTTTAAGTTTTTAAGACGATCAATAGGGAAAATACATGTATTTCGCATAATGTTCCGCGGCCTACTAATAATTAACAATTTCGGTGTCGTAGCAACAAAACGCTGCTCCGCTTATTTTTATAGGACAACAGTCCTTCCGTGTATATCTTTTTTTTTAAACAATGTGAACCTGTTGTTCAAATGGTCGGAATTTTTGTTTACACGGCGGACAGATCCCCGAATAAATCGTTTAGAAAAAGCGTGTAAAATACATAGAGCATGCGAAAACTAGAGGATCGATTGCGAATGTGAAAGTCTAGTACAAACAATATGTTGTTTTAAAACGGATCACATGAAAACTTTTCAATTATTCGGTATATTGCTTTTATCAATTCGAAGATATTTTTTAAATAGAAATATCGATAAAACTTGATTAGTTACTGTTATTTAGGTTCTATTTTAAGGACTCCGATATACACAGTATTTTGCCTCCGGTTTCGTTCATTTATAACTATTTTAGAGCAACCGACCAACGCGGAAGTACATCAGTTATATCTGTTAAAAAATACGAGTTTTAGAATTCATTTTTCACAGTAATACTTTTCCAGAATTAGACGGAAGTCGCGCGAATCAAAATTTGTACAAATAAATCGTGTCTAAAAGTATGCAGAAAATCTCTCTTAAAAACAGCGCTGCACATAAATTGAAGCAAAGAAAGACTTTAATAAAAACTCGTTAAAAAATTACGAGCAGATATCCACGTTCATAAGGCGCTAATTAACAATTAAAAATACTTTCAACACAAAATTCTTCGGGTTCATCGTGTTCGTCCCGTAAACTGCTCGCAGTTGTAAGCAGATTCCAGAAGTTCGTACATTCGCAGTACATAAAAATTTGTAGAAGACGTTCAAAAGAGAAAGTTTGGATAAAGGCGTGCAATTTTACTGTACTTTTGACTTGTTAAGACCAGTTTTAAACGAGATACTTGGTGTAAGCAACAGTTTCAGCGTTTTAGAAACATTGAAAATCACGGTTTCACCCTCCCACGATTTTCTCCCCCATCAACCGACTTTTATATGTTCAAAATATTCGCAATTTTCTCAAAACTATCATTTTTCACGTCATCGAGTAAACCTCGAACGAATCCATTTGGTTCAATTTCACAAAAATGTCTACGACATTCAGTGATATTCCACTTTATAGTTCCAACGCATCTTTTTTATTCGCCAAGTGTAGATTAATCTATAATGTATTAAAAACACAAAATCTACAATAATTTCGATATTTATCAACACAAATGTTAAAGAAAGACGATAAAAAATCGCAATTGCACCAATCTGAAATATTCAAAACCAAGTTTTTCGCTGAAAAATCGAATTGCCCGATTTCGATATCAAGGTGTTCAATTCTAGCGAACGACAAATGCGACTCCATCGATTGGCCGAGTCCGAGAGTTGCAAAAAATTGGTCTTTTCACCCCATGACAGTACAGTGAACCCTATTAACTTCTCAAAGAACAGCATCACGATATTTACGCGAGACAGACACTCGCGCAGGTGTCTCTAACGACGACCACCATCGTTCTCGGGCCGGAGGGGGGGTCGGGGGGTTGTTCCGGCGCTGCGTCGATTTACTAAATTCTCGGAGTGTAGCCGGTGCTCGTGCCTGGGCCGGCACGATGTCCCACTTTATCGCGAGGGAGCAGGACAGCCATTAAGGACTTCCAACGGAATTCATTAACCGGAAGCTCCTCGAGAAATGAATTTCGTTTGGGTCGAGATGGGCGCGTGCGCTGCCCGGCCCGACCCGACCCGCCGAACGGTGGCGCGATTCCTCGCAACGAACTTACGTTAAAATTAAGTGGATCACCTCCTCGAGGACGTCCTGGCCCCGTGTCCTGCCAAATGGTGTCTCCGCGAGCTCGCAAATGGTCCTTAAAAGACAGTTCTTGCCGTCCCGCCAGCCATGCCTGCGCACACCGAACGTTTCAATTTTCATTTCCGACCAGATCCTCCTCCCTCCCTAGCGTCGCGTATTTATTTTTGCCACGGCGCCGCGCCGGCACACCGTTTCGCCTCGCTGCCCCCGTTCTCGCCACCATCCTTTTTTTCTCCGTCCCGTTTCCCCCCTCGTATTTCAAACGCGGCATGGTAGTAATTTTATTAGGAAGTTCCACGGGCGAGCCGAGTAGCGGCCCGAGACGGTATCGGTTTTACGAAAAAAAGAAAGAAACGTGCGAAAAGAGAATTCTTAAATGCGTTAAGTCGTCCCGTTCCCCTTTCCCGAGGTTAAGAAATTCATCATCCTCCAACCGCGCGCGGCTCGGCCGCTGTGCTATCCGAAAGAAAAAATCACCGGAAAATTCTCTCTCCCCTTTCCTTGGCTCTTCTCTCTTTCTCCGGGCCTTGTCGGAAACCAAAGCTCAATTTCTGGCGACGCGACGTCAAGCGTCTTCTCGCAGCCCCTTCGCGCCGAATCAGCCCTGACGCTTTCGGCAACTTTCAAAGCGGACTCGTTCCCTTGTTACCAACACTTTGTGTCTTCCCGTATCCACGCGGCGCCCGAGTAATTTCCTTACGTCCCAATTAATTTACGTTCGAGTTCTGGGCCCCGTAGACCCTCGCTCTTTGATGTCTCCTGGCACGCGATGCTCCCTCGATCTCTCGGGCGAGAACGCCTTTTGTTGCCCCGACGAGCAATTGCATTTCATAGCGATTCGAGGGACCGCACCGCATCGCGTCGCGTCGCGTACCAACGCGAGAACCGTTCACGTTTCGCCTAAACGCGGCGCCATTTTGTTGCCGCAAAACCGAGCCGGCCAGTGTGCGATTCGACGACAAGCTCAACAGAATCGAAGCACGGTAACCCGCAAACTTGTAATTTGTATGTATGTAATGATATTTGGTCCCCTCAGGGTTTCAAATTCATTTTACCAACTTCTCCCCCTTTTACCACTCTTCACACTATCGCCTAATTTCCAATTTCACCAGGACCTACTTTTTTTAAGGTGGGTTCCGAACCACCTATTTTGCCAACAACACGTGAAAAGCACCCAAGAGGGACACCTCCCGGCTTTTTACCGAGCGGTCACCCATCCAAGCCGCCTTCCACGCCCCACGCTGTTTTACTTCGGTGATCGTACGAGAACCGGTGTTTTCAGCGAGGCAATGGTCGTTGACAACTTGTAATTTGTATAAACATTCTTCCTTGATATCTTTCAGTGATGACAGTACTGGTTAAACCTTTCATTTTTTTTACCAATAATTCTTCAATTTGCGGATTAAAATAATACACAAACAGTAAATCCTCGATTTAAGAAAATCCCGAGGGTCCATGCTGCCTCGTAGATCTGCTACTATTTCTTTTTGATCTCGCGTCCAACGTAGAGACGGCAGTAAATAAACACGGACCGCTGGCCGCGCGACTACCCCCACAACTGCGCCCCGGAAGCATGTCCGGGCCTGCCGCGAAGGCTGGGTGGAGGTAGTCGATGACGCAATCGGCTATCCCCACTATCGCGCTCCGATCGTCCGCGCCCGACAGGCCCGGGCAGGATTCGCCCTGGCCGCTGCGGGGTTGACGTAGCCAATTTTACGTCATCAACTCCGCGCACCTTGTACAGTAATTCATCCATAACTGTCTATACCACGGGTATGACCAAAGACAGTTATCGTAAAGGGATACTATTCTTTGAATTTTGCCGAACGTAGAACACGACACCGAAGCTCGAGAGACCTAGGCCGCCGAGCAATGTAACCCGATACCGGATCGGGTATATCGGTGTGAGACCAGGAGACCACTACTAATCCAATGACAAAACTTCTTTATTTTTTATTATTTTTTTATGGAACTTTCACCAATATATTCGTGGCATTTTTCTAATGAAAATTATACTAAATTATAGTAAATACTATACTATACTAAATTATACTAAAGGTCCAGTGCTCTGTCCAATAATTATTCCGGAAAAAAAATTCTGAAAAATCAAGTGTTGTCGGTTACAATAAGACTCCCTCGAATCAGCGAAGAAAGGCGACAGAAGTGAATCGACAAGATGGCGGCCATCTCGCCACGGTGCCCGTCAAACTAACGAGAGGCTTCCCAACGGAAACGCGGTGCCCCGCAGAATATTCGCAACGCATCCCTGCGCAATTTCCGGACACATAGGCGTACCCTCGTATCAAGAACCGGCCGCTGCGCGTCCCTCCGGTTCATAAAACGCGTTTTCGAGTGCGGCGGCGGCGTCGCGGGTCGCGCGTGCGATAAAGCCTCGTCTGCCGTTTGTTTCGCGTAATCAGCGACTCATTGTACGGTTCTGTCGACGATAAACGCGAATGTGGCAGGAGAGAGAGAGAGAGAGGGAGGGAGAGAGAGAGAGAGAGCCGGACGCGGATAATTCTCAGCTAGAAAATGGGCTTTCATTAAGCGTTACCGGGTCCGGTCACGACCGGTTCCGTACCCCGAGATAATTGCGAGTTTATTCGTTCGTTTCTGGCAGTGTTTACCACGCTTCATCGGGCAATTTTCGACGTTGCCCGAGTGTCGGGCCGATTATTTTCCGACTCCGCGTGCAAATCGGCCATTGTTCGTCGTGAGGTGAATCCGAGCGTTTTCAGCGATTCCACGCCGAATACAAACAAGGAGTGTGCTTCAGGTGTTGCCACTCTACGATTTCAATGAACACCACCCTGACGATATACTATCTATTTCCATTATTAACCAGCTTTTATTCCATCCTCGGATGGCTAATTTCAAGAAAAAGCAGCGTTTCCTCGAGTTTCGAAAAATTGAATTAGAACTGCAATGTCCCTGTTATCGAAGTCATAGCCTTGCTCCGTGACGTCACAGTTTAAGCGATCCTGGGTAAATCTAATCTATTATTAATGTTACAGGCAGGAGCGCGCTACAAAATTGTTATTATTTTGATCACTCGGAAATTAACCGCTATTGTTTTTTAAAAAATATGGGGGGCGCTATAAAAGAACTTCGCAGCAGGGCTATTCTAGGGCTGGCTCTGATTACAACGAACTGTTGTCAGAATAAATTTCGTTGTGGTAGCTACTTCGGAAGGACTCTTTGTAGATTACGAGTAGACTTATGACAAAAATGAGGGGCTGAAATAAAAAATTGTGAAGATGTTGAAATTGTCATTTTGGACTTGCCAACGCTAAACCTACTACATGTTACCGCCGCTCAGCTATAGTTTCCGAGATATTCGCAAAAAAGTTTCAACATCTCGGAAAGTGATCGGAGTAGGTCTGGATTAGATTTCTTAGCAGGGATGGGGTTTGGGGGAGGGCGACAGTCCAATCGTCACATGTTTTCCAGGAAATGCATAGTTCGTTCATAATAAATTCTTGTCGAGGTGCTCTCAGCATTATGTGGTATGCAATGAAACGGCAAGCAGTTTGTATGGGAAGACGTATATTGTCAAACCAAGTGTCCTTATAAACAATAATTTTGAAATTACATTGTGTTTTTATACGTCTTTTGTTTCGATTTCTAATGTAATTAGTATTATGGCATCTAAAACTTAAGTTTTCGCGATCAAGTAGCATATTTTCGTTGCACTTGATACAGTTCATCGTGCCATGAATCACTTTACTGTTAACTAAAAAATCTATCAACTTTTCTTGATTGTTGCAGATATCCAAGAATTCGTATAGTTTCATGCTTAATACTCTGTACGCTAACACAGCTGACAATTAAATGAGTTCGCGTTCGACACGATTCATTTCACGTTTCAGTTCGTAAACATAAACAGACGAGACAGTGGGTCTCAACTGATTGAAGGCGTTTTAAGTTATGGCCGTGGCCGCCTTATCGGTGGCCACAATTTCAAATTTAACCCAGACCTACTCCGATCACTTTTTGAGCTGTTGAAACTTTTTTGCGAATATTTCGCAAACTAAAGCTGAGCGGCGGTAACATGTATAGGAAAAAGTTGTTCAGAATGATGACCTTGACTACATATTTCAAGGTCATCAGAACCGGTGAGGAAGCCCCTAATGTAAATAATTACCTCTGGTTGTTTTATTTTACAATGATTGAAATTATAACTATGCTTCCTCTGGAAATGATTATACACATTTTTGTATCCAAGCATCCAGTATAATAAAAATCACAGAAGATCTATGTAAAATTTTATTATGTCATCCTTATAAGGCGAAGCATATGCTCGGTAGGTTTAGTGTTGAAATTATTAAAATTTTGCATAAAATCCACAGTCTAACCGTGAACGATGGAGAGAGGTAAAGGTAGGAGTGGTGTAAACTCACCGGTTGAATATACTTTCGATGGCCTCGTAAGTGTCCTGTAGATGCAAGTCCCTCATCTGGCGAGCCGGTATTATTGTAGGCTCGAGTTCCGACAAGTTCGCAGGAAGTTTATAATTTAATTGAAATGCGGAGGAGAACACCACGCCGCCCCTTTTGTTCATGGTTACCGGGACCGAGACGCCGAACGTGAACTGGAAAATGGAACGAGCAGACCCGGATCAGCAGGAAACGATCCGTTTTCGCGAAACAAGTTTTCAAGCTGCGCGAAAGAATTTGTTCGTGGAGAACGAGGCTGCACATCGCGCCGCGCCGCGCCGCGCCGGTGCGCTGTCGGATGGATGGTTGGCTTGCTTCGACGCTGGAACCGAAGTCGCTGCGAAAAGTTTGACGCGGGGCTATGTAGATCGCACCGCCGCCTGCTCGAGTTTTATGGAGAGCTCACTCGTCATACGTCTAAGCCCCGACGCGACGCGACGTCCTTTTCCTTGGTCCAACTGAGAAATTCGGACGTAGTTCGGCTAATGGGTTTCGTGAAACTCGAAAAATCACTGGTGGAACATTTTTTCCTACTTTTGGGAAACTGGGAGAGTTAGAATACTCGTCTTTCCTTGGAGCTATCATACTAATCACTGCCCGCATTGTTGTCTTCTCTATAACGATATATTCTCTGTTCTCAACACTATACCATTACCGACCAAATTCCCAGATTTTGGATTTTACGATTATTGAATTAATACAGATGCTGCCATTGACAATGATTATACACGATTCTAACATTTAAGCACAATAAAAATCGCATATTTATATGGCAGCGTATAGTCAGGGCCGACCCTAGTGTAGATAAAACCTCCTATATTTTTTTTTTAAGAATTTTCGGGTAATCAAAAATTAAGAAGCAGCACACATTTTATTTAAAAAAAATCTAATAGACCAATTTTTTCCTACACACACAGAGATCTTATCTTGAACTGATGAATTTTGTTCGCAGAATACTTTTTGACGACGTTACGATCCCGAGATTTCCACGTCGAAACGTTGCTGTACTTGTAAAAAGGATGTTTTCCGGTCGTAAATTCGCGATTGAAAATGTCGCGCTGCGAATTGCCAGCTCCGCTCGTTACCGGAAAGATCGCGGCAGGTAAGCCATGGCCGGAAAGAATCCAATTAAAGGGATGAAGAGGAGGATGGCTCGCCCTCGGAGGCGGAGCCAAAAGGAGGATGGCGGGGGAGGGGGAATCTTGTCGAATACTTAGTAACCGATAGTGTCTTGTCAAGTGGCGAGTAACTGGTTTCGAGGGACTGGCAAAAGGTAATCTTTCATCTAACCCCGGTGTCTACTCGACGAGTTTCGGCTGGTTTATTTAAAAGCCGTCGCCGCCTCCTCGGAGCTGGCGTTCCCGGAGCCAGCTGCGAATACACCTTTAAGCTTCGTTCTCGAGATTGCTTATTCAAACGTTCCATGAAAACCCCTTATTAAGAAGAAATCGTCCGGTTCCTCAGTCTTTCGTCGCAAGCCGAGAATCGACAAGCACCCCTGCCTTCGTCTTCTTCTTCTTCTTCGTCGTCGTCTTCGTCGTCGTCGTCGTCGTCGTCTTCGGCCGTCTTAGGCAGGCAGCATTATGAATTCAATGCAAACAGAGGCGCAATCTAATTAGAGGGGAACTGGCAAAGGAGTGCTCGTTATCCAGGCAACGGGCTTAATAAGTTTCGCGAGCTGTCTACGGAGATAAGGACCGAGGTTACAACTCGGTTTGTCCCGAATCGTCCTCCCGTTTGTCTTGGACAAACGCTGGAAAAATCGAAGACGCGACCATCGACGCGAGAGCTAAGACGGAAATTCGAGAAATCTGAAATTCGAGCCGGCTCAAACTTTCGCGACTAAAGTCATCAAACTATATTGTCAATGCCAATTGTCCACGGCGAGCGTTCTTTTTACCGACAATGGAACTTCGTTAACTCGAAAATCTCCATCTTAAAAAATATTTGGGAAAGTATTGAGCAATTTTATCTCATGGCAACCGTGACTATGGCAATCATGGCAACTGGGTCGAAATGGATTAAAACTGGTTGAAAAAAAATTGAAACCACGCCTCGTGCCTCGCAGGAAGTCACGGGAAAGCAACGCTGAATGGTCGGAGCGGAGAGAGAATTAATTACACCATTAAGAAATATTAGGTTGGGCAAAAAGAAATCCATTATTTTTTTTGGTAGATGGCTGTAGTGATTGATATCTCGTAAAGTATCGATCAAACAATTTCATTTATGCTTGTTGTGAAGGTGACATTTCACACTAAACAAATTCTTTTGCTGTTTTTTGTTTGGTCCATTCAGTTGTGAGTTACAGGGTGTTAAAAATGGAAGTGAACAAAGTGAAAATTCGGTTCATTTTACAGTTTTTCTTTGAAAAATCTCCGGGAGCTTGGTTGGGAAGTTTTAATGCATCCACCACATAGTCCGGACCTGGCACCAAGCGATTACCATCTTTTTCTCGCATTGCAAAAGTTCCTGAGTGATAAGAAATTGGCATCAAGATCGATTACTAGAGTTTTTCTCCAATAAGGACCAAGACTTCTATGAGAGAGGCATTACGAAGCTACCTTTAAAATGGCAACAAATTATAGAACAAAACGGTGCATATTTCACCCAAATCGGGCAATCCGAAACATGTTAAATAAAGTATTGAAGCTCACGCAAAAAATAATGGATTTCTTTTTCCCCAACCTATAATCGTCGTACTGTAATAATTTGGTAAGACGACACTAAACGAAGTGATGTAACAGAAACCGTCTTACCTGAAGCAAGGTCCTCTGCGGGTACAGCAGGACGGAGTCGCCGTTGGCCGTTAGGGAAACTAGAACCAGCCGAGCCAGCAGGCGCAGGAATGGAGGAGCCATGTTGTAGGTGGACGGCTGGAGAATCGCTCTGCTCAGGGATACTCGTCTCGCAGAAACGTTTGATTCTCGTTTCCGTGAGGTCGCTGGTCAACGAACTGGATAGCCCCGTGCTGCCTTGGCGCACGTGTCCACGAATTAATGGCGACGCGATAATGAACGCTGGAACTCGCGAACCGGCGCGATGTTTGCGCTCCGCAAACCTTTGTAACCGTAAATTACGTGCCGGTGAAAAATCCCGGGGCCGCGTCGCGCCGCCCCGCGCCGGCGACGATCCCTGGCGGCGAATTATCGAGCGATTTTTTTCCGGAATTTTCAAACGGTCGCTAACGAATCCTTTGAAAATTTGCACACCGTTTTGATCGCGATTACGGAAACACGGGGGGCTCTTGATTAAAGCCCGTTTCGAAATGTACTGTTGCACGTACAGCGCGGTGTACCCTCTGCTCGCTGGATTCCATGAAACTTTTGTTTCGTACAGAGCGCGATGAAATCCTCGATGCCGACGAAGATTCTCTGTTCGGCTTCGGTATCACGGAATCAGCGGCTGTTAGCATAAACATCCGCAGTCCCGAACGGAATCGATCGTATTCGACCGGCTGACTCGATACATTATCCATCTCGATCGCGCTGTTACCGTGAATCTAGGGAAACTTTTAATTGCCTCAACTGTCTCCTTCCACGGTTCACTCGATCGAATAATCCTGTTAGAACAATTAATGGACTTCTTTCGAGCTGCTCGACCTTTTAACCAAGTCGACAATAATCGTCCGATCCTTTTCCTACCGCGTTCGTCGAAAGACACGAAGCGATCGTAATTTCTGTATCAAGCAGACACATTGATTTGCGAAGAGGCGGACCGACACGGTTCGCGTACGTTATCATACCGGCCGTAGGCTTGGAAAACCAGCGAGCGACGCATCGGCGAATCGGCTTAACCCCTGCCGGGGCGATAGTGTTGTAAATCCAATAATTGCCCGGGGCCGGGGCCGTTAAGCAGCTTTAATTAATTCCGTTTCCAACGTGGCACGATTAACGACCGAAGTTGAATTAAAATCTCATCGGAGGACGCTGGCGACGGCACACTCTCTCTCTCTCTCTCTCTCTCTCTCTGTTCGTGTTCTGTTTCTTGGCGCAAAGAATGCGCCTCACCTTTGACTACCGTGGCGGGAGCACTCTCTGCGAATCGTTTCTGAAGCTACGGGCCGACATTGTCGGTAGATCACGACGATTGGCTACGAATAACGAGCGATCCATTTGATTCCCGTTCCTCTCCGCCCCCCTCTCTCTCTGTTCATCTCTGTCGCGTGTTCCGTCTTCTCGAGGTTCACGGAAATTTGCCTGGGAAATGCGAGGAGCAGCCCCGATCTCTCATTCCTCGGACATTCGAAAGCGACCTTGCTACCCTTTGCGAGGAATCAATTCCGAAGTGAGTTAGGGCTGCCAGATAACCTGCGCGCGCACACACGTGTAGAGCATGTATGCATCCGCACGAACGCATCTCTCTCTCTCTCTCTCTCTCGATCCCGATGCAAAGAGCATCGGTAAGCCGGAAACCGAGAGGTCTTCGACTTGTATTTTACTTTAGCTTCTTCTTGACTTTGCGCGGCTGGTACCTCTTCCGTCGTTGCTTCTTCCTTCTTCATTTTCCTCATCTTCGTCTGCTTGTTCTTCCACTGGCTTTTCGAAAGGAATCCGGAATAAGTCAGCAGCGAGTTTCATTACACCGTTTTAGAAGTTCCCGACAAGCAAGTTTAATCGACGGCTCGCCTCGCGCCAGAGTGTTTTCCTTGTTCGCATTTATTTTCTTTTTTTCTCGTTCGATCATTCTCTGTATTTGTCCGCCCCTCCCTTCGTTACCGCGATTTATTATTTCGCGGGACTAACGAGAACGCTATCGGAAGGGCCGGCGATAAATAAAATAACGCGGATACGGCGAACAATGCCGCGCGGTGTAATAACGGGGGAAAGATGGCCGCGGGTTCCTGAGCTCCGCGGAACTTCCGCGCTTCCTCCGAGGAAGCACCCGATACCTTTATTCCTCTTTTCGCGACGCGACGCTCATTGTACGAGAGCGCACGTGAAAACCAAGTGCGTGCACGCTGTCAAGGATATTTGGATCGTACTTGATTTTTCGTTTCCGACTCTATAACTCAGTCACACAGTGAGAAACCTGCGGAATGTGTCGATGGATGTTTTAGCACAGCTTAGTAATTCCGGATTTTTGCGAAAATAAGAGAAATAATATTTTATTTTATAAAATCTAACTTAAAAATCGCTTGGAAATTCTCGTATGCTTCGTCACTGTGACAACCTTCCATTGGAGCAAGTAGACACCAAGATTGCATTTTATAAAAAAATTTTAGTCTTTAAGAATTCTATTTCATAAAAAATCGAATTTGAAAATCGCTTGAAAATTCTGGTACGCGTCGTCAGTGTAGACGAGAACTTTCCAATAGATAAAATGGACACCAAGATTCCATTTTATAAAAAAATTTTATTCTCTAAGGATTCTATTTTATAAAAAAATTTTATTCTCTAAGGATTTTATTTTATGAAAAAATTTTATTCTCTAAGGATTCTATTTTATAAAAAAATTTTATTCTCTAAGGATTCTATTTTATAAAAAAATTTTATTCTCTAAGGATTCTATTTTATAAAAAGATTTTATTCTCTAAGGATTCTATTTTATAAAAAAATTTTATTGTCTAAGAATTCTATTTCATAAAAAATCGAATTTGAAAATCACTTGAAAATTCTGGTATGCATCGCCACTGTAGACGAGCACAAGAACTTTCCAGGGGAGGGGTAGATAAGCATCAAGATTCATAATTACATGACGATTGTTCCCGGCAAAGATCCATCCCCCTCTGTCGAGCAACAGTTCTCTGTAACGGTCGTTCACTTCCTGGGCGAGCGCGGAGGCGAGAGGATAAAACAAGCCGAGGAACGAGCAAACAAGTGCGTCGACGTGGAATAAAGATAAATGGCATCGTTTTTACTATTTTTCCCAGACGGGAACGTATTACTTCCGGCATGGATGGCGCTTTTATTGCGTGTCATTACGGCATTTACGGTCCCGACGAACGTAAAATGAGGCGTCGGGGAGAGCGACCTCGATTAAAAAGGAGCGAGAGCGTGCGTCGGTACCGCGTGCCTTTGGGAAACGCGGCGAACACGGAAGGCTGTTGTATCGAATTCACGCCCTGGAAACCGTGGAGCATGTATCAACGATCAACCGTATCCACCTGCTATCGTTTTGTAAACGTCGCTGCTCGTCGCGGAATTTTAGTAAAATTACAAGATGCTCAATTCAAAAATGTTGGGTCCTCTTCTACTATTTACTTAAATGATTGTTCTCCAATAATATCACACTAATTTTCGCTAAACATAATTCGTTTTCCGTTTGATTTTCAGCCCTACGTACGTTATTCTCATGGATAGATTTCTGTCGACGCGTAACCTAGATCTTCCGGAACGCATCGAAAAATCCTATGGACGTATTTCAACGAGATTTCAACTTCTCCCCGGTCCCTAAACTTCAATGAAACGACGTGATCTCGAAATTGAAAATATCGTTCAAAAAGTTGTGGCGTACTTTCGCCGGAGCTACTGTCAGCAGAAGTCTTTCCGACACCGTTACCGGAAGCGGCAGCAATGTCTTTCGCGGTTTCCTAAGGAATTGCTTTCAACTGCATAATGACCGTTTGTGATTCGGTTGTTGATTAAAAAATAAACAAAACTCGCATAGCACCCGTTGCTTTGCAAACGCACGTCATACTATACTATATGGGACATCGAAAAAACAAAAAAAAGAAAAAGAGAAAGTCTGCTTTTTTTCAAGTTTGCTACGGTTCGCCGTTGTTTATTTTCCTCTTCGCCTTCTATCGCGCCTTTGTTGTTTTACAGACGGACTCCAATTGTACGCATCGCTGGAACACGCTCGCTCCTTCGCAGGTATTTTTTTATTTTTCGGAGAGAGAAATTGAAATTCGATCGACGGGATTGCGCACGGGTGAAACAAAATCTAGATACTCGAATCAAAAATTGTTTACACGGCACCTGCTCTCTAAGCTGTACGAACGCGTAAACAAACGCGATAGAGAGCGAAACACACCGACGAGAAAGGCCCGGAGAAATTAAAGAATCTGGAACTTTGCGCTATCGAGTACTACAATAATTTGTAAAAAAATTGTTGCACTTCCGTGAGAGAGGTACCCGACGTCATTTGCAGCAACTTTTTCCTGTACGAGAACCTTCCCCGCGGCTTCGTTAAGGAGTTATTAACGAAAAACGTGGACCAATCGGAGCGCGGTTACGGCGGAGAGGGGCGCTGGGATTGGCCGAGCTGGAATCCGTCCATAGTAGCCGCGCGCAGATTGGTCCGCGTTTTTCGTTAATAACTCTCTACCAGAGCCACGAAGAACATTTCAGTAAAGGAAAAAGTTGGTTCGAACGAGCTCAGGAATGCTCATTTCAAGGAAGCGGAGCCACGCGCGGTTGGGTCCGCGTGGACCCGGCCTCCGCCAGACGAGGCTTGAACAAGTGATTCAAGCTGCAATCACCATTTCGAATACTGCATACTGGTATAGTTTATAGAATGCGGATTTTATGCATTTATGTCAAAACTGAATGTAATTTAAAAGGGTAAAGACACTGGAAGAATTTCAAAATATTTTTATAATAAAGTAACGTAAAATTTAACATATATATTTACAAAAATATGATAATTAGATTATATTGATAATATTACATTTTGGCACTATGTGTGTGTGTGTGTGTAATGATATTTCAGGGTTTTCACTCTTCACACTATCGCCTAATTTCCAATTTCAGCGGGACCTACTTTTTATTAAGGAACCACCACTTTTTGGCGCTATTATAATCAATATTTTTACACAAGAAGAACGTTCCGTCATAATCAAAACTCTTTCCTTCAAATATTCCCATTCCTATAAAATTTCATGTCAACGTGCCACGTCTTCCTTTCCCCGATCAATTTCATCCATTGGCACTATTTTGAGAGGGGAAGGGGGTCGTGAAAAATATCTCGCAAAAAAAAAATTTCACCAGGTATAGCTAAGGTCCACCCTATTCCACATATTTGCCCTGTTTCCGTGATAAAAAAAGGCAACGGAAGTTTCCGTCGCAGGCCACGGTTTGGAGAGCGTCGTGGGATCTCGAGTATATTGTTGAGGGAGTACCGGGAGGGGGAAGGCAGTTTGGTGGCGCGCGGAATGCAAACGGCGGGGGTGGTGGGGGGTTCGGCTGAAAAACTGAAAATCTCCAGGGACGGTAATTGGAAGAAGACAGGAAAGAGACATTTCGAAGGTCCTGAATTTTAGAAGCGCGCCACGACGTGATCCGATTACGCTGCACCCGGCGGAAGACAGTTCCTTCAGGGTCCCGTCGTAAATTACGATAGCTTACTGGTCGGGGGATCGTTCCGCCGGACCGTTCGTTGTTCGATCGAAGGGCGGCACGTTCCTCCCTCCTGTGCTTTACCACTCTCGCAACCCGCGCCGTCCTGCCCCGATGCATTTCTTGAATATTTCAGCCCCCGTGTAATAGTTTTCGCGAGATTTGCTGCCGTTTTCGTGGACGTTGCTTCTTCGCGTGCTCGCGAACAGGGCTCCCGACGAATTCGGGAAGCGTCCCGACGCTAACCGACGATCGGTTAACCCTCGGACAACGCGACAAACGAATGCACGGCCATTTGCAACTCCGGCAGAATTTTCATTCTACGCGAGACTCCCTGGCGACGCTGGAATCCACGGCTGGCGAAATTGAATTCGACAGCGCGCACGGATATATATGTGTGCTCGACGAGGTGATAGATTTCGGTTGACTTCACGATGCGACGGCGAGATGGCTTTTAACACAAATGTAATACATCTTCGAATATGGTTTTTCATGTGAAAAAATGAACTTCAACAGCAATTTTCCGGCTAGTTTCTTTTGGAAGTGTCCAGGCGTGTAGATTAGATGATCATTACTTTTTATACACCCGGTACAATAAATAGCGCTGTCAATCAACTTAGGTTTAGCTAATTCACATTTGAAGCGTGTTCGGGCATCTGCTGTAGAATTTTATTTCGTCCTTAATAAAAGTCGTTCGCTATACCCTAGACATTATGTTGTAATAAATGTCATAAGAGATTTCCTAATGAAAAAAAATATAAAAAATATCGTCATTCGCTATACCCTAGACATTATGTTATAATAAATGTCATAAGAGATTTCCTAATGAAAAAAAAATATAAAAAATATCGTCATTCACTATACCTCAGACATTATGTTATAATAAATCTCATGAAAGACTTCCTAATAGAAAAAAATATAATAAGTATAATCACTAGACTGCGGATCTTTATGCAAAATAAAAATTTTCTACACCGATTGCGAGAAATAGAAACTAAATTTTACTTTTTTCCCGTAATGATCTTAATATAGAGGAGAAATTATATACTGACTATAAAACTATAATGTTTATTAATCTTATAACTGTCTAATAATCACATTATTATGAAAACTGTCATTAAATATAATTAAATTTCAAAACTAGTGGATTTTATTTGAGACGCTCGTCACGGTGACGCGTCATTACACGGCGAGGCTTTAGCAATTCGAGCAGCCGCCACTGTGCGTTCACGTCGAATTATGTATCGCGTGATAAAGGCAACATGATAATGATAATAAAACTCGCCGGTAAAAGTGGACCGTAGCTTTTTCTCGCGGAGCATCTCGCAGTCTGCCGAGGAACCCGACGCGCCCTTTCGCGAGGGACGGTTCTCGTTTTCTCCGGCCACCGTTCCTCTCCATTCTTCTATCGTTACTTTCTGCCGGCGCGGCGTTCCGGGGAACTCGAATGAAAATACAGTGGAAGGAGCACGTCTCACGGAGTCGTTCGCACTATCGTGGCTTCGTAGCAGAGCGGAATAGTAATGAACAAACTAGACCAGTCGATCGGAGCTTGACTGATTTTCACTCTCGTCGCTTACAAATTCTTGCTGCACTTTCCTATTTTTTATTTAACCAATTATTTTGTTCGTTCATAATTCGTTATCCCTTCTCGTTAACAGTGAAACCCACCACCGCCGCATTTTTTACTTTACTTAAAATTATACAGCTACATCCATGGGAAATGTTTCAATTTCTTTATTCTAACAAAAGTTTAACAAGTAAATAAAGTTTTGTCATTTTTGCAAGATAAAACGTTTTAATCGATTTCAGCGCTTCTCAATTTAGGGGTTGTTACCCTTCGCAGAATGCTTGAAAGAGAAATTGAAAAGAGCTCTCAATGATATAATTTGTATACCGGGTGTCCCAGGTTTTAATGTTCGAAACTGTCAGTATATTCTATAGCACTGAATAAGAGAAAAATTTTATGTAAACATAAGTCACATACAGAGCTTTATTAAGAAGCTCGCAGTAACAGCAACTTTTTAATAAAGCTCTGTATGTGACTTATGTTTACATAAAATTTTTCTCTTATCTGACAAGGTTTGAACATTAAAACCCCCGTACACTCTGTATAGGGTATTCTGTGAGAAATATGAATATTACCAAAGCTGATTTTCACGAGACCCGAAAATTTTCGAGACACATCCGTCGCGTCGTCCAAGTTTCAAAGGACCCCATCGATTAAGTTTTTCCGTTGACGACTCGACCCGGCATGGCGCAGGCAGAGACAGTTTCGCTTCTTTTCAAGGGAACTGCCACGCATGATTGATGGCATGCGACGATTCCTTTCGAAGGGTCCGGGCTCGTTCGTAATTGAATTTATTTATTAACAAGCCGGGCCTTTGGTTCGGCCGCCAACTGCTCTGGAATAATAATGACCGAGCAAACCGTCCCATCCATCGGGATCCGGTGAATTTTTCATTCCCGAGGCAGTTTCTACTTTCGATATGGGAGGCTTATGACTGGACAGCGGATCTTAATGCGTTCATGACAAAAATTAGTAGCTGTAACTGAAAATATCAAAAAATACTCGGAGAATTTTCAAATACCGTTACATCATTTTCAACCTAATAAAACGTATTCAGAAAGAAAAGAAATTTATATCTCGCTCAAGTTTATTATAATTTAGGTAAACAAATTTTTCTTTTGCATAATGATCCCCAGCAACTGAAATATAGAATACACTATTTTTAAAAAAATGGCCTGTTTATTCTATCGATAAATATTGATATTTTGGTAAATTAGGGGCTGCCTCACCGATTCTGATGCCCTTGAAATATGTTGTCAAGGTCAACATTCTGAACAACTTTTTCCTATACACGTTACCGCCGCTCAACTTTAGTTTCCGAGATATTCGCAAAAAAGTTTCAACATCTCGAAAAGTGAACCTTGACAACGTATTTCAAAGTCATCAAAATCGGTGAGGCAGCCCCTAATGTAAATAATTACCGATATTTTTTACAAGAAAGTGTTAATCTATTTGAAAAAATCATTTTTTTCTTTCGAGAGATGCGATAAGGTATAATATCTGCAAATACTGGGAGAGAGTGAGCATACTCACAGTTAGGGTGAACAACATTGGGGACAATTGATCTGTTCGTAGGCTTGCTGCATTACGAACGAAGAAAAAAATCGATCAAAATACAACATTAATATACAGGGTGATGAAAAGAATGATAAAACCTGAACAAGGAACGACCTTGCACAGAAAAGTTCCTTCGCACAAGGAAATCCACCGAAGACAGAGAAATTCTTCTTTACAGAAAGATCCGACATTGCTCATGAGCCAATCTAATAGATAGTCTTACCGGACGCGTTCGTCGGCGAACTCAGGACGAGATACACGGTTTCCTTCTCTTCCTCTTTCTTTCGCGTTTCCGTTACAGCAGTTACGGCATCGAATTTAGCAGGCAGGAACGGGAGAGCGCTCGCAGTTCCTTTTCGTTGCTCGCGATAGGGCTGCGTTCCCCGCGCGGCGATAAGAGATCATTGCGCGCAGATGCGCGAGAATCGGGGTCCCGAGAAGGACGTGAAATTTACGGGAACCAGCTACGAACGAAAAAAGTTTATCCGGTGCACGGGAACCGGTGTTGTCGCTCGTGAAAACGAGTGGTCTCGCGAAATATTCAGTATTTTCGCAGCGGCGGCGGCGCGGCAGTTCGCAGTGTCGGATTACAAACCGATCCTTTTTCTATTTTCCGCGACATATACATGTATACACACGTACATACACATAGATATATATGTATACGTGTGTACATCCGCGTCGCTGTGTGCGGCCGTGCACGCGCATTCCACCGCGGAAACTTTTCGCGGGATCCAGCGGAAATTATGCGCGATCGCGCGGACCCGCGTAATGACACGAGATTTGTGTCCCCCCGACGGAATTCCCGCGCGGAATGATAAACACCTTGCTCAGGGCCGTGACAGTCGAACGCTCTTTTATTTCATCGTCGTTTAACCCCTCCCCTTGGGAAATATTCACCTGAAAGCGTGCAACTTTCACGCGGGTACATGCAGGAAGATATACGCTCGTATTTGCAAAAATATATTGTCACAAAATAGTATACAGGAAGGTCTCCAGCTGTGAAAAAGGGAACTGCGCGATCTAAGAAAAACGAATACTCGCTGCGGTGCATAAAAAATTTATTCCTCAAAAGCGTTCCTATATCAAATATTGAAAAAAGTATTTTCTCTTAAATATACGGCGACGTATTGATTTAAGAAAACGGGAACTGCACGATCTAAGAAAAACGAATACCCGCCGCGGTGCATAAAAAATTTATTCCTCGAAAGCGTTCCTATATCAAATATTGAAAAAAGTATTTTCTCTTAAATATACGGTGAAGTATTGATTTAAGAAAACGGGAACTGTACGATCTAAGAAAAACGAATACCCCCTGCATACAAAAGTTGCTCGGACCTTTTCTAGATCAGACAGTGTGCTTCTTATCGTGAACGCACATATAGTTTTTACATATATAGTTTTAAATATCGAAAATTACATTTTCTCTCGGAATTATTCATTTGTAAAGAGCTGCCGAACGTGAAACTCTCTGTCGCGAACCGAATAAATTCACCGAGAAGGTAATTGGCGTTAAACTCTTGTATCCTGCGGCAAACATCCTTCTCCGGCGAGAATATCATTTTGTTCCTGTTTTTTCCTCCTCTTGTGTTATATTATTATACATATACACGCTATAGACGTCGATCTCTCTCTCTCTCACCCTTCCTCTCTCTTTCTCTCTCTCTCTCTCTCTCTCTCTTTCTCGCCAGTTCGCTTTTTCTCTCCCTCTGACATACTTTCCTTCGAGCTTTTAAGCGTTACGCTACTTGGCTCACCCTGCACGATAATGGACTATGCTTTTTAAAGTGCTATAACACCGGCTATTATCGTTTTGCAACCGGTTCAGCGGAGTCCGGCGCGATGGAACTTCCTCGGATACGGTTTTCATCTGTTCCTCGATGCAATCGATGAAACTCGATACAGATCTTCCGGTGACGCGTTACGCGTCGTCTCTCTCTCTCTCTCTCTCTCTCTCTCTCTCTCTCTCTGTGTCTGTCTGTCTATGAAAACAAGAATCGTTCGATTTTATCGCGTCAACCTCTCCAACATTGGCGTCGTTTTGACAGTTATTTTTACGATTACAAACCATTGCGTTCGCGATCATTTCATTTTTACGTACACTCCTGCTCGTAAATATCCGGACACTTGAATTTTTTCCTGAAAAAAAATTGACTGCGAATCTTTATACGCAAAACGAGTATTTTCTGTAATATTCGCCTTGAAGAGTCGAAAATGGATTTGATAAATTTGATTAATGATGATTAGACGACTGTAGTTATATATTTTTTACAAAAATGAGTGGGTTTAATTTAAATATTAATTTTTTATTTAAAACAGTAGAAACATTCGAAAAAACTTAAGAATACTGTTGCATTATTTCCAACCTATTAAACATATTAACAACAACAATAAATTGCTACAGTTTGTTGGGATTCGGATAAAAAAATGTTTATTTCGCAAGACCCGTGGTCTAACGGTTACAACAATCCGTCATATTAAATTTTGCAGGAGACGTGAATAAATGATTTTTATGAATAATTTCCGGAAACATTTTGAACATGTGTACTGTTTTGGTAGTCGACACGTGCCCGAGGATCCGCGCACGCTCGCTCGCCGACTCCGTCGGCAGTTTTGTTTCTTATTTAAGAGACGCAACCGAGGTTGGCCGTGTATTCGGTATTCTAATCGAGACCGCTGCACGCAAGCCGGCTCGTTTGAAGCAAACCAACCCCGCGGATACACGGGGGATTCTTTAATTTCAGATTCCAAGGAGAACCGGCTTGCTGCCGTGTTGTGCCATGCCGTGCCGCGCCGCGCCGCGCTGGTCGACGATTGCTGCGGGTACTTTTAGGGAAATGAAACTCCGGGGCAGGGCGAGCTCGCGGTGGAAGCCGCGTGGAGTTACGAAATGCTTTCACGGCGGCTGCCGGCACCTTGAGAAACTACGGACCCCCTCGAACAGATGAATTTTCGCCGCATTTTAAAGACAATCGACCGTCGAACCACTCGACCGACGGCTCAACCTTCCGGAATCATTACAAGCCCTTCGTCTACGAGCTGCTCGTTAGACCACCTAGAACCTCTGCTCTTCGAGTTTTTTAACCTGTTGACACGGGCCTGTCGAGACAAACCTGGCATTTTCATCGATAAATCAAAAAATAGTTGAACTACACGATCTAAGAAACAACACGGACTCGGCCTTTTTCTTAGATCGAGCATTTACTAAAAATGTTCTGTTCATGTATAATTGATGATAGAATTGAATATAAATTGGCTTGGTGGATGAATAATTTATTATTATTCTGGTTACGGTATAAAAAACTGCGCTAAACTTTGCAGCAGCTAGATAAAATACTACTTGAATATTTTTAGAACCACTGCAGCGATGCTTTCATAAAAAGTGCCAGATGCGAAACGGTAGCTTCGAAATTGGCTTGGATTTGTTTCGAGCTCTGACGTCGTTATTTTCGAGGATTCGTCGGCAAAAGTTTGTCAGCATATTTTTCGAATTATTGTAGTTATTGAAATCAAATAATGTTGTTGGCGCTCGGGTTCGATCAATTGATAAAAATAAATTGAATAGTTGTAGTTATTTATGCAAGATTTATCTCGTCCATTTTTTTAAACTTGCTATTCACTCTCTTAAAGTTGGGAATGTGACAAATCGAAAATTGCTCTACGAAAAATAAACTATGATATTTAATAAGGTGGACAGTTCTGTTAGAATATTAGTTAACTTTCATTGACACTGACCGATAAAATCGCCGAGTGACGAATTGTTGTACATTTCCCGCGGATTCGTAAATCCGTCTGCAAAGTTCGACATCGGAACGTTTATTAATCTTGCTTGAAAAAAATATGTCAATCGCAGGTTTTTCCTACTGTCAAAGTATATATAAACTTTTAAGCTCGCATCATTATTTCGAAGAATCCGATTGTGAAACGATACGACGGCTTTAATGCCTGCGTCACAATAATCCTTCACCCACCATGTCGGGGCAAACGACAACAATAACATTCCCAATGCCTTCGAAATAGGAGATTTCGTCCACGAACGATTAAGTTCAGTATCGACTATTGGGTAGAATGTAAAAATTTGAAACATCGATACCTCAAAAACATTGATATATTTATTGTAATTTGTATTTTCACATCACTTATTACGCTCTGAACGCACGAGTCTATAAAACACCTTTTTTCAAATAATCCATCCAAGTCCAAATGAAGAATTTGTAAAAACTTTTACTATTTTTTTTCCCGTAATGTATTCAAAATTTCTATTGTCGTGTAGTAGACTGATTCGTCTTGCTTTGAAGTCTGAACGCACGAGTCTATAAAACGTCTTTTTCCAAATTATCCATCCAAGTTCAAATGAGGAATTTGTAAAAACTTTTACTATTTTTTTCCCCGTAATGTATTCAAAATTTCTATTGTCGTGTAGTAGACTGATTCGTCTTGCTTTGAAGTCGTTTGGTCCATTTGTAAAAAAGTAATTCCGATTTCAAGCGTATGCCAACAGATAGTAGATATTTATGCAAAATAAGAATTTTCTTCGTCAATTACAACAAACTCTTGTGCAATAAAAATTTATTTTCTTTCTTAATATGTTTAATAGGTTGAAAATAATGGGACAGTATCTTAAAATTTGTCTAATATTATTACTAGACAGCGGAGTTCGTGCATTTATCACCAAAATGAGTAAGTGTAACTTAAAACAATAAAAACATTGGAAGAATTTAAAAATACTATTATATTATTTTCAACAATTAAACATATTAAGATAGAAAATAAATTCCTGTTTCATTCCAGTTTACTGGAAATCAGGTGAAAAATTGTATTTTACATAAATATCCGCTGCCTAATTATTACTGTTTCAAAATTGCACCTACTCATTTTTCATATGAATGCGTAAAATCTGCTGTCTAATTATAATTAGAGGGATAATTTCTAATTTAGTGTCAATTTCTAATTTAGGGTCAATTTAAGAAACACTTATAATCCGGGATTCGCAATGTAGGTAGTACATATAAAGAAAAACGTTTTAATATTCTTTTATTATATCGTAACAAAACATTAAAAAAGGTATTATTTTGAATATTTTATGTTCGTGGAACCCTTTAGGACATTTTGTAGAACCCGCAGGGTTCCATGGAACACAGTTCGAATAGCACTGGTCTAAACACATCGTGCACCCTGAACGAGGAAATTGATTTCGAGTGGACATAGCCAGTTTCGACACAACGGCTGAAATGAAATTAACCTTCGGCATTTCGTCGGTGTACATAAAGTTCCAACAGAAGAAGCAGAAGAAGAAAGCAGCACAACCATAGACGCTTCCGGCGATCGGCTGGTCTGATCCTTGCTCGAGGAGAGCGTAGCAAAAGCGGATAGATAGCTTGCGAAGTTAGAGAGAGAGAGAGAGAGAGAGAGCGAGAGATGCCAAGAGGGAGAGTAGGAGAGAGAGCAGTTCGTGCCCTCGAAAACGCCGAGGATTCGAGGCGTGGCTGTTCCGGTGGCGTGCGCGTGTTCCATCTGGGCTCCGTATTTTCGGTGTCGGTGCTCACGAGATCACCGTGGAGAACACGTCGAGCACACTTCTGCGGCATTCTGGATAAAGGGCGTGGCAGTTTTCGGTCGACACCTGCTCGCCCAAGCGCTCGGCCGCTCTGTACTCCCTGTCTCCGTATTCCTCGTAGCGTTCCTCGGTGCTTGAGGGCCTGGAATTCGACGGGATTCGGCGAACAATTAGAATCGGACCGATCGGGTCGGGCGCGGGCCGGGCGCGGGCCGCGAGAAACGGGGCGGAAAAGAATTCGGTGGCGGACGGAGGGGGGTGGCGGTGGTGTGGGGGTGTTGCGGGGCTTGCGTTCGTGGGATCAATAATACGAGCGGATACGCGAAAAGCCCGCCAAGTTATTTCGCGCCTCCCTCGGGTACCTGTTAATTGAACCTCCGCGTTCCCGTGGACACCGTTTAATCCTGCCGCAGCCGTCCGCCGGTTCTAATCCACCGGTCGGGTCGCTCGCGTCCCGCATTACGAAATTCGGGGCATTGATTTAACGCCGCCACGTTGTCGTGTCGTCGCCCCGCTCCGCCCACCACACAGGTTGCCCGATGCTACCTCGCACGTGTCCCACGGCTGCCCGTAATTCCCATTCATGCGGTCTACTTACTTGAAAAGTACTTGCAACAGCTGCCCCAATAGACTGTGCCTGTCGTCGAACGGTGTCGACGCCGCCTCGCAAATCGCCTTCATCACGCACGCCTTGCCGCCGAAACCGTACAGGCCCGCCGCCTTCTCCAGCATCCTACGGACAAGCATCGGGCGAAGGAACGCTTCTCAAATCACCTCTCACATTATTCGCGCAATTAAACCATTTAATCGGAACCCGAAAATTACCGACACTTCAGCTCCACTTGCTCTTTGAACATTGAATAGTATATAACATAGAACATTGAATAACTACTAATAAAATACTAGTATTGATTAGTTAATAACTACTAGTAAAATGGTAGTAGTGATTCGTTAATAACTACTAGTAAAATGGTAGTAGTGATTAGTTGATAACTACTATTAAATTCTAGTAGTGATTAGTTAATAGCTACTAATAAAATACTGGTAGTTTTACTAGTAAAATAGTAGTAGTGATTAGTTAATAACTACTAGTGAAATAGTACTAGTGATTAGTTAATAACTACTAGTAAAATAGTAGTAGTGATTAGTTGATAACTACTATTAAATTCTAGTAGTGATTAGTTAATAACTACTAATAAAATACTAGTAGTAATTTAGTGAATTAGTAACCGCATTATAAGTATTAGTTACTAGTTTACATTATTTTATTCAAGCACATATTGAAATAAAAATTGCTCAATATAAATGGAGCTTTTTTTTATTAGGTGAAACATTTCAATCGCTTTCAGTGCTCGCTAGATTTAGTGTGAACACAGATTTTTGTGTTGGATAACCCAAGCTACAGGTGACAAGGCAGCGGAGACACAATCTAATAATTAGTAAACACACTTGACATACATGTTGGTCACTCGCGCGCATTGAACGCACACACTAGATGTAGATTAGACATACACGCACACGCTAGACACAAGCACAGATCAGACACAACTATCGCAGACTGCGAGTGCCTTAGATTATTCTAACACTGCCGGCACGCTTTCCATTTGAAGTGCAATGAAACCGTGACTGAAAATCAATTTTTCCCATTGAAATGAACGCGGGGAAAATTATCTTCAGAATTTTCTTTTTTAAAAAGAAGCAACTTCAGTTTCTCATTCGTACAAGGAAAAAGTGACTTTAGAAAAACTTTATTTAGACAGAGTCAGAATGTTTAAAAATTTTGTTTACGCGACCTAGCGCAGGTTCAAATATCGACGATTCGTCGTAGCAGTGAAATGGACAAAAAGCTTTTGGTGATCTCGAACAATTGAAATAAATTCATCTGATAAAAAAGAAAAGAAGATTATAAAATTCGTCGTTCCGAATAAAAATCGTGTTTATTTAAGCGCATTTCCTTGGTAGGTAGGAAGATATTAAGGCGGACAAGATAAACGACGCATCCTGTACACAATACATATACGACCCGGAAAAATATTCGACACGTATTTCTTTTTTCGCGGTCATCATTCTTATTCAACGGGCGGAAATAGCCTCCGAAGTTGAATATGCAAACCAAATCTGCTCGTTTATCTGGGAGACCATTAATTACAGAGAAAAATTTAAAAAAGTTTAAAATGTCAGTAAACCGATTTTTCAAAAAATTAATGTGATCAGAAAGTACGTTAAAAAACAGGTTTTACTGCCACTTTTTGAAGATGCTCTCTATAAAATTAATACTAACGAACGCATCATTGACTTCGTTCGAAGGCTACCTGTAAATGCTCCACCTGCTCTTCTGCGCACGAGAATAATAGATCCCAGGCTCAGTGAAGTCCGTAGCATTGGTGGGCATAGCGTACACGATCTTCGCGAAGTATCCAACAATCACGCTCTCGCGTTCCAGCTGCAGCGGCGTTCCAAGTCCGAAGATCAGCTGCGAACAGTTACGAAACAAGTCGCGTGAGCTGAACGACGTATCTAGACTATCTTTTCGGGGAATTTTTCGAAACAAAAATATAAGTTTCTTAATATCGGCATTTCGCTATACTTATTTATATTCTACGAATGTTCACAATTCTTTTCTAAGTGAAAATGATCAAAACTGACAGAATTACATGTAGTTGAATAAGGTTCGTTTAAAAAAAGTGTCATTAACTGAAATGATAAGATCAAAAGGATTGGTTGATTAATATGATCGCGATTATGGTGTGAACCTGAATTATAGAAAGAAAAAATTTGTCTTATTGTTTTTAGCTCGTTAAACATAAAACAAGTGTAGAAAATCGGTATTAAAAATTCAAAGTGCCGCCATTTTGTGAATTTTCGCTTTCTCTTTTAATTCTGGTTCACAGCATAATCACGATCGTACTAATGAAGAATCCTGTTGATCTTTTTCACGTTCAACACTGCTCCGTGCTATCTGCGATACCCCTTTAATTTTCACCGAGTTTGACGAACCCCGCGTTCCCGTCATAAATGCTCGGGGATCCGGGACGTACGATTCGACAGTGGCGTCCACGTGATCGAGCGGAGCATTCGAACGAATAATAAGAAGCTCGGAAACGTTTATTCTACGCGCTATCTCAGTTTCTGCAGGTGGTACGGTCGCCTTTAAACTCCTTCCGCGGAACGTTTCCGTGAAATCCGTCGGGCCGGGGCACTAAGTCCAGATATCGGAGTGGATGTGGGTCGCGAGATTCGATCAGAAAAGTCGCGGTTATGGTGGTTATTCATAGGGGGCGTCCGGTCCAAAGCGGAAATTGGATGAACTCAGATGAGATCGGGGTGCACGGTCCAACAGTGTCCGAGCCGGGCCGGGTCGGGCCGGGTCGGGCCGAGTCGGGCCGGTGCTAGAATCTAGAAACCGCCTCCCCGCGGTATCTCGACCGCATTTCCGTCGAGCGTTCGCCGGAGGGATCCAGAAACCCGCGGGCAAATCGTGTCAGGGATGTTTACGGATGCTACGCTTCTTCCGAACCAGAGAAATCACTCTTCGGTCATCATCTTCTCGATACTCCGGGGATACGTCTTTATTGCGTTCGAGATCCCGGCCGACTTCGATCGGCGACGAAGAAATTTTCCAATGGGACGCGACTCATCGATCCTTGGTTAGGGTCCCCGGGCTAGATCTTTGGATAAGTCGAATTTTCTTTTTATCGAACATTTTTTTCTATTCCTTCGATATTTAGAGAATTTATTATTATTATAAAGATATTGAAATTTCGCTATTTTAAGAATTACCAGAGCTGGCGGTGAAATTAATTTTGGAATACCGTTCAAGAGTATCCGGGCGTTATTTTATTATGTTGCTTCGTATTTATTAATATACTATAACGCCGACAAAATTATTTTAGCTAAATATGAATCAAAATTTATATACACGTAAAAACGATACGATCCAGTATTAAAATAAATAAGAGACGAAAGAAAATTGTAAAAAACTACAATTTTTCCGTACATCTAACAAAATCGCAGTGAAATTTGCAGTTCCGATTTTACCAACTTCAGTACCCCAATTTTTTAGAATATTCGAAAGAGGCGATTCTGCCATCGATATTTTAAATAAATATTAAATTTACATATTTTATGGATTTTTGCATTTCCTCGGACGCAGTCGATTAATTTGAAATTGACAATCGGCGTGAGGCAGATTAGAAGCAGTCTATGACCAGGCAAGTAGAGTAATCCCATACTATGACGAACACAATATAGATCATCTATATTCATGCAAGTAGAATAGACGACCTGTAACCGGGCTAGTAGATTGGGTCGATGTAGAATCAGACAATCAGGATTGAGCGATCAACAGCTACGCTGGTCGAATGGGAGCGACTCGTAGCCAGACAGGTTGAGGATATAGCCGATCTAGATTAGGGGCAATCTATGATCAGACGAGTTGAGTAAGGAAAAGTTGGACAATAGGGAGCAGGTACATTCGAACTAGTAGAAAAGAGACTCCAGTCAGATTAGTAGAATAGATCGATATAGAGTCGGATTAGCTCACTTGGGCGGTCTATTGCCGGACCGGTAGAATAGAAACGGCTTGTAGTTAGAGAAGTAGACCAGGTTGGAGATATGGTTGAACAAGTTGATTGGCGACAACCACAGTAAGTAAGGAACACATATAGTTAAACATATACAACGGAGTACACCACTCAAACTATTGCGAAATAATGATGACCCCGTATTCTAATAAAAGGAGTCTACACGTATTATCCTTAAGTAACAAAAAAGAATTAAATTATCAAATATAATGCATATTTCAGCTGACAGTGAATAGAAAAATGTCGACTTTCGACATGTAACGATGTTCGTTAAATGCAATGGTGCTCGTTTCGATCGACAAGCTTATTTCGAGAAGATTTTTACGGTACCCATGACAAAAATATCGGACAATATTTAGAAAATAACCCGATTCAAATGAATTAAAAGTTTCTTTCAAATCTCATCCGAGATCTATTCATACATAGACAACCTGCATCAAATCAAATGAAATTCGTAGCTTACAATATTTAACCCTTAAGTGGGCGCGCAATAGCACTGAGTGCTCCGTTTGTAGTTTAATGTAGTATAATTTTGATTTCTGCTAGTTTGGTACGCCCCCACATAACCTACGACTGTAGTGTCATCCCACTAGAGCCGATATGGTTTTCAGTTATCAAATTATATTATCAGTTATAAAATTTCATAAGAAACTGACAATGGACAGTGATGTACGTAGTTTTATAGGATGGTGCACAAAGTGCTCCGCGCGTCCAGTTATGTAACAAAAATAGGCGCGCCCACTTAAAGGTTAAGAAACTAAAAATACGACCGTTTAAAAAATTGTTGGGCATCAGAGGGTTAAAAACGTATAATGCAATTGTACCAAGGGCTTACGCATTGCCAAAAACACATAAGGAGAACTTGGCTTGGAGAATTATTGTATCGTCCATAGGTGGGCCCACCTACAAGCTTTCAAAGTTCTTCGCCAATATTCTGTCCAATGTAATAGGACATTCCCCTTACCATACGGTAGATAGTTGGCAATTAGTGAAGGAAATTAGGACAATAGAGGTACCTAATGATACATCAATGTTAGTTTCCTTAGATGTAACATCACTCTTCACCAAGGTACTAGATTAACCAACAATTGATCGAACGCCGGAAACATTAATTGATAAGTATTGTTGGAATATATCGTTATTTCAAAACTGCCTTCGACCTTTTTTCTATAGTTTCGTTGTTCTAACCGAGGACAGTATAGGGGCTGCAAGCCAGATGCGTCGTAGAAGGGTCCTACTTGGAAAAACCCTTAACGCAGCAATGTAGTAAAAATTAGAAAGCGACCCTTTTTCAAGGGTCTAGTCTCAGGTCAGTTTTTCAGTTAGTTGACTTCGAATCCTCCTCAAGGAGAGACGTTCACTTCCAAGCCGTTCTAATAAATACTTGTTTTAAGATAAACGGAATTTTAACTTATTTCAAGCCATTAATCCAACAAGTGTGATTACGACTCGCGAAGAGGATATACAAAACCGTTGCGTCTTATAGAGGCCCGACCGTATCCGACCTGTAATCATTATCGTTATTACGGTTACCGGAACGGCTCTCGGCGTTGTATCGATCTCGATTGGCAGCGGGCCGGAGAGCTCGATGGAAAAACGCTTGACGCCCTTCCACCGAGCCCTCCGCGAATCTCGTTAAACTGTCCTCCCCAGACGCGCGGCCCGAAACGATTCTCCGTGGAAATTCGCGGTTTTATCGAAAATTCATACCGGGCCACGATGCCGCGTGCACGTGTGCATGAATATGTATACGGTCGGTACACGTGCGCGCCAGCGGCCCGCGCGCACTTCGAGCAGCGTGGTATATCCACCTGGCGCAGAAATTGGATGAGCCCTGGAAAGGTCAGGTGGAACGCGTTAGCAGGAGCGCGCGGCGGATATCCAGCCACGAAAGATGGGAATCGAACCCCACGTCAGCAAAGTCTTCCGGGACTGGTTATTATTACTCGCGGCCCGGCCCGGCCCGGCCCACCGATTGCGATCTTTAACGGGCGAAATAGATTTTCCGCAATGCACACCCCGATCGTCGATGGACATTCGACCTCTTGTTATACGCCCGACATTCTCGAGCGGTTTATTGGATTCTTTTCCCGGCCGTTCCACCGTGAATCGTCCGCGATTCGTTAGCTATAGACTGCGGATGTTCACGCAATTTCCAATTTTTCTGGGCAGATTTAAAAAAGAAAACGGAATCACATTAAATCTTGTTTTAAATGGTTGCTTATAATCATAGCTTATACAGGGTGTCCCAGCTAACTTGACCACCTTGAATATCTCGCTTAGTGTTAGTAATAGAAAAAAAACGTTATAGGACAATATTAACCTAACCGAAGGGGCGATATAATGATTCGGAAAAAACTTTTTTCATGGTCACTTTTTTCTACATATCAATGTCATCAACTTTTTTTTTAATGGAACTATATATAGTAGGGGTGAAGACTTCTTCAATGACATATTATACAATGACCTTCGTGTGACCTTGGGTATGAAAAATCCAAAAAGCATTACAGGTATTATCAGTGATTAATTTACTACACTAATTGATTTGATTGAACTACTCTATTTCAATGAAATAAAAATGTATTTTCTCTCTAAATGTGTTTAATCAGTAGAGAATCATATAATGGTATTTTTTAAATTCTTCGACTGTTTTTACTATTTTTAGTAACACCTACTCGTTTTTCTCATAAATGCATAAAATCCGCTGTCCAATTATGCATATTCATCTGGGTTCACATATTTTTGCTAGCCACTGTAAGTGGCCGAAGGAAATCTGATTCCAGGATCGTCGATCGTTTAAGAGAGACCGCGTGCTCGAGCTAGAGTGTAATGGCACACTCGCACATTGCTAGATCCGCATATACGTATACACGAATGCAAGGGTAAAAATCCAGAGCAACTGACGCTTCGCTATCGCAATGAGGAATTCAGAAGTGTCAAATTCAGTATTCTAGAAGTCCAAATCTGTGTTGGTTCGGTCTCGAAAATGCCGATTTCTACGTTATCCTGGAGTTATTCGTAATATTCGACAGTATGCTGCCTGTCACGAGGCATCTGAAGCAACCGTGACGTTAGAAGATGGCGGGTGCTGACCGATTTTCATAAATATCGAGAGATTCAGCGTTCGCATCGAAAAAATAATACCGCTCCGACATAGCCAGGACATGTACAAAGACGGTGGTGTGTATTTCTAATTGATTACTTACTTATTTAACGCGGAAAACTCTCTGGATTTGAAACAGCACCTCGCAGTTCCGACAATTTTCCCTACTGGCTCCACTGTCTCTTTCCCAGCAGAAAGTGCGCATAAGGCTGCTAATTAAAGAAGTCCGTATATCGTCCATGCAAAGACAGAATCAATTTATCAGAAACTCTGGCAACATGCGGTTATCTCATGTCGTCAGGCTTGCTTGGAATGGCTCGTGACACGCTGCCGAATAATACAAATAACTTCACGACAACGTGGAAATCGGCAGGAAAATTAGACCCGCGCCACCAGTCGGTCGAAAATCTTACTAATCAACTTCGTCGCGCGACGATCAACTACGCGAAGGTCAAATCCACTCGGGCTCTGATAAAGGAGAAGATTGTTATCGCGTGGCGTTCTCGCGTGGGTGGAAGACAGAGGGACGAGAGTAGACGAGAGTATCTCGTTGCCACGGAAGGCCCAGGAGCGAACGATAACGAGCGATCTTCTCGCCCTAAAAACGAGTACCATTAGCATCGAGTGCCGGGGAAAAGCTGGAAGCTTGAAAGCTTTCGCGGATGTCGCCCGGAGTGTTTCGGTCAGCACCCGCGGCGGATCAACGCTCGATTATTATCCCGGCTCCCTCAATTATTCCGAAAGAGAAACGGGTTCGAGGGTTTAGAGACGGTGTCGCGCGGCGCGATGCGGCACAGCGTTTACGGTGCGGGCCGGCCGCTTCTTGAATAATTCCCCGGGCCGAGCCACATGTCCAACGTTCATCCAATTTTCCATCCAGTGTGTTTGGGAATGGTAGCCGTTAGGATTACAACCGCCGCGGCGGTTTGATAGGATGAACAAGACCCGTGGCCAGCAAGCTCACGAATCTCCGAGTTGAATTCGTCCCACTCCCTCCCCGCCGCTCCGCAACGCTCGGACCACCGGATTCCGCTTTGTGCGGTCGAGAGAGTTGAGCGGGACCGACCGGACAGTCCCCGCAAAAACTTGAATTAGTTGTCCGCCGGGAGTTTCTTTCCCGCGCGAGGTTCGATCCTCGTTTCCCCGAAACGATGACGCTCCGCGGTTTCGAATCCTGTCGCTTCGCGTTTCCTCTCTCGGCCGCGCGATTTTCGGAAATGTGTCTAATTCACCCGGCTACGCTTATTGGGTCCGTTTGGACCCGAAGCATTCTTTGCACGCTTGTAACTTCCAAACGGAATGGCCGACGAGTCTGAAATTTCTTGGCGGAGAATAATTTATTAAAATCTTTCTTCCACTTAAAAAAAAAATATTTCAAATCCTTTTTGAAATACTTGTAATAGAAATTGTTCCAAATGGACCCCTAACGCCATACGTGTTTTTATTATGGTCACCACATTCGTGACCATAACAAGCGACGAACAAGAACCGAAGATATTGCTCAACCATAAAAAACGATCAGAGGACGGTGTACTTTTTGCAGTGAGACCAATAAAAAAGATCACAAATACGATGTATATTGTACCAACTGTTCAAAATTCATTTGTAAAGAGCCTCACTTGTGAACCTCACTTATGGTGAACGGATTCCGGCTCGGTGACAGGTCCCGCTGAGCGTCCCGTTGCCGTTGGACGAGTCAGAGTCCGTCCGCTGTAGCCGCGCTCTGATTGGTCCGTGTTTTTCGTTAGTAACTCCTAAACGAAGCCCCGGCGGACATTTTTCAAAAAGAAAATGTCACTTTAAATGCAAACGGAAAATGTCGCTTCATATGACCACAGGAACCGTCCAGTTCAGTGTGTTGAAGGAGTTTTGAGACACCCTATATACAGGGTGGGTCGCCACATTTTGCCATCTAGATTTGCGTCATTATTGTTACGCATAGCAAACAATGTTTCAGATGAAGTTTAATGTTTTGTAGGTGGACGTGTAAAGGACATATGGAGGTCATTAATGTTTTTCTAAATGGAATTATATATTTTTTATTGCATCAGCTGATGCTCCTTCGTATTCTTTACAAAAAAGTATTAATCTATTTGTGTAAACAAATCATTAGTTAGGAGATATTTTAATTGTAATGTCTACTTTAATTTTTTATATTTACAGAAAAGGTTCAATGTGGTAATCATTTGCATCGGAACACTTTCAGAATCGAGAAGTTAATGACTCACTAACATTGCGTAGTGTATCTGATGTTATTTTGTTACACTCATTCATGATACGATCCCTCATATTGGCCATTGTAATCGGAGGCTCAGCGTATAATTTTTCTGCATGTGTAGCACTTTTCCCGGCTTCAAAATAAATTGATAACATGTCTATCTTTTCTTCTTTAGTATACTTCATTATGAAGTGATAATTCACCGCATCAGAGACGTAACAGAGACTAAATTTCACAATAAGTAGGAGAGCAAGAATTATCAACACAGAAAATGTAAATATTTACATTGATAATTCTTGCTCTCCTACTACATTATCACATTCAATTCATAATATTGACCAGAGAGTCGAGATTTCCTAACAAATTAGAATTAAAATATCTCCTAAACTAATGATTTTTTTACACAAATAGATTAATACTTTTTTGTAAAGAATATGAAGGAGCATCAGCTGATGCAATAAAAAATATATGGTTCCATTTAAAAAAACATTAATGTCCTTCACACGTCCACCTACAAAAAAAATACCATCAGAATGTGCCCCTCTCAAAACCATTCAACTTCATCTGAAACACTGTTCGCTATGCGTAATAATAATGACGTAAACCTAGATGGTAAAATGTGGCGACCCACCCTGTATATCCTGGAATGAGTCTCGCGCGAGGGTTCCGCTAGCTAATAGCCAGGGGAGAGGAAAGATCCTCGACTTTTCCGAGATCGCGCGAGCCGGCGGATTCCACTGGAGCGGTGGAGAGAAGAGGCGACGCCAATGGAAGGAGCCAATGCCGAGCACTTGAGCGACGCGCGACTGAATCCTCGATTGGCCGCGGAGACGGTTGATTAGCCTCGTCGAGGAGGGTTTGGCGGCTATACGTACCAGCAGCTGCGACTTGCGAGGGAAAACAAGGGCCCTGGCTCGCCGTGAGGGACTTTCGATCAGCCTGGTGCCGTTGTTCGCCGTGAAATCGTCGCCTCCGTCGGCCCCGTCGACGTCGAGGTTGGCTCGAGTCTGGCGCAGACACCGCGACAGGCAAACGAGCAACAGCGTCAGGAAAATGCTCGCCCCAGTCATTGGAACGGAGCTTAAGCCCCGAGCGACGGGAATATACTCGAACCAGCTCTCAGCTCAGGTTCGTCCGGCTTCAAACCTGAACCGGAGAAGCGCCTGGAGCGGCCGTTCAACGGAGACAGCCGGTGAAAGAAGCGATCGCGATACCGGTCACCCGAGGAATAACCGAATCCCGTTCTAGGCTAACCGAACGATTGGCAATAACGGCTCGTCGGAGGACACGCGGGGCTCGTCACCCAGCCGTTTGCTCGTTCAATTCACTGCAATTCGCACCGATGCGGCCCGATGGCCCCGGACTGCTACATCCCGCTGTGGAGACTTTGCTTGTAACGGGAAGCCTCGTTAGCGAGCCTCTCGCTCTGCTGTCAGTCTTTGATTAGCCTGTTTGAGTTGCCAATTTACCGGCGAACGAGGACCTTGAGGTTCTTCAGCACCTATCGACATGTTAGAGTTGCTGCGGTCGAAGCTAGCCGGTCTTGGGGATCCGTCACCACCATACGAAAGCAAAAGATTAATATGGATTCTATTGTTGTTATTTCGCTGACTTTGATCTCCGTACAGAAGCAAAAGATTAATGTGTAACATGGAAATATGTCATTTTTTCACCTTTTCTTTTACATAGAAAGCGGAATGCTTTTACGCTAAATTTTCCCTTCCTTCTTCGGGCAGGGGGTGGCGACGTCACGGGGCCCCGCTGTTCGCATTTCTCCCGTGACGTCAGTTCCCCTGCTTATAACCACTCCTGTTCTTTTTTTGGATCTGTACAAAAGTGGGGGGGGGGGGGGGGGGGATTAATGGAGTTCATATTTCTCCAGGTTGATCGATCGATAAACGTTTTCCACAAAATGTGCATTTACATTATCAGAGTATCAATTATAATAAGTTTTTCAATTTAGAAAAATGTCTCGCGCGACTGGCAGCGAATCCTGGTCCCGTGTCAAACCGATGCTCGGCTCTTCGGTAGCCAAAGCGGCTGGGAAGACGTGTCCGGGAGCAAACGATCTTACAGCCGGCTGTCGGGAGTCAAACATGAGATCTTCGGTAATCAGCTTAGCAGAGTGAACCGATTATAAGGCGACGATGCAATTTATCCGGCGAGTGGTTTGCGCTCTACTTATTTCCAATGGAGATATGGTGTAAGTGCAGAGGGTGCAGTAGGGGGGTGTTGCAGCAGCAATACAGTCCCAAACAGAGTAAGTGTATAGCGTATGCGGCTCGTAATCCGTAATTTGGAGGCAAGGTGAAATGCTCTCGAAGCGCCTGACAGTCTGCAAACCCGGCATTAAATTGAATTACAATCCCCTGAACAGGCATCGTAAAACTTCCCCTTCCTCTTTGGCTTCTCTCTCTCTCCCTCCCTCTCTCTCTTTCTCTTTCTCTCCCTCTCTCTCTCGCCATCTATACAGTTATGTACACGAATCTTTTCTCGGCGAACGCGAGCACGCATCCCCCCTCGGCTTTTATCTATGTGGGTTAAACGATGTCCATTTGTCGTTCCTTATCCGCCTGGCAGAGACGTTCGAGCAGGAAATCGAAAGCTTGTCTCGCTAGCGAGAAAATCGATGGGCGGATTTCAATGAATCGGCAACGATACCGCGGCAGAAAGCTACCAGTGTCGGATAACGGAGTCGAATATGGCTTCGCGGCTAATGAAAGCGTCGATGGGGACGGTCGCGAGTTAATTAATGGATCGGATACTGTATAGGGGGTATGAGGCACCTGAAACAGGCCATCTGAATAACTCGACAGAGAAAACATGTGTCAAACGAAACTTGTGTTTCGAAGGTGGGGTAACTCCATGTTGACAGTTTTTTCTGTAGGAGGGCTCGCAGAGGACATACGAAGGTCAACTATGTTTTTTATGTTAGAATGATAGATTTTTCGCTATCCGATAAGTAGTTTTGAGACGCGTACAGTGACTCAAGGTCGTTCAAGGTCGTTGGAGGTCAACCGCGATATTTTACTTGGATTGCATCCTGTGAGAAAATATTTACATGAAATGTTTACAAATTATAGTACGATACTGTAATAATAGAATGAAGTTCTGAACAATGATAATTTTTATAATCAATTTTCACCTCGACGACGAAGCTGTCGCGCATTCGAGCCAGAATTCGTGTAACCGGAAACACGAGCAACGGAAAGTCTTTTGCATCCTTGTTGAGATGCAGAACTTCTCAGCCGACGCGACGCGCGACGGTCAGCTTCCTCCCAGGACCGTGATAGTTCGAAAAACTTTTCGCGGAGATAATTAATTTTGGCTCGGCTATCAGCTCACAGGCACTCGCCCACGGGAACTCTTCGAATACGTCATCGAGAGATCCGCGATAACCTCTACCCCGGGGCGGAACTCGTGAAATTGTAGTTCGAGGCGAACTAAGGTTCGAAGAGTTCGGCGAATTTTCGTCGGCTGTCGAACGACCGGGAACTTTATTAAAAATTTCGGTCGAGTCATGGCGGACGTACGGATACTCGTTCGTGCATTTGATGGTTTGAAAAATGTGCAGCGAGGCCCTGACTCTTGGCGAATTATCAGAACGAGTAGATCGAGAACCATGACACAGCTCATAGGAATTCCGGACAATTACACTACTCTTGTCTCTATGTCTTTAATCGTTTAAATTATAAATGATTCAATTACTCAAGAAACTGTATAGAAATGAAACGAAAAAGGCTGAACTTTCATCGGGGGGGACCAAACATTTTCAACTTTTCTGAATGTAATACAATTCGTCGAAGGAAAAAAACTGATAAAAGTTGAAATTCTAGTGCGCGCAATCCAAGTTTTCGCGGAGTTCACCCGTTTGAAAGTGATACACTAGCGAAGTAGCTCGACTTCGAGAACGTTTGGTATATCTGTGTTAGATCTCGGATTCCGCGCGCTAGAATTTCAAGTTTTATCATTTTTTCGTCGAACTGTGTAACATTGCATTGGAAAAAGTCGAAAATTTTTGGTCCCTTGAGCTAAACTTCCTCGCGCAGCGCAATTAAGCGACGCCAAAACGAGCCATCGCGAGGTCCGCGATGAATCCGCGAGAAGATCGTCCTTGTGTGTTGTTTCGTGTGTCGCGGAGTGTTCGTCATTTTCGCGTGACAAGGATCATCGACGATTAACCAACTGACGGCACGGGGGGAAACGAGGCGTGACAGATCGGGTACGCGCGATGGAACGATGGGAAAAAGAACGAGACAGCAGGAATATACGGATAGGTAGCAGGACAGAGACCGCGAAGCTCAAAGGTTTCGGCCTCGGTGGCGTTGTAACGACGCGGAAGTAAAATCGTATATTGTCGGCCCGTGTTAATTACCAGGAATGGCTTTGCCCTGGGAAACCATTCTCCCTGTCTCGCCCCTCCCCCCCTCTCCGGGCTCTCTCGGTCACCGGCGCGGCGTCACGGGCCATTTTTTTTTCCTCCCCGCTCCGCGCTCGTTCTACGCCCTCTATAAATTTCAACCGGAGTATTTTCTCTTTTACGTGTACCTGTTATTGAACGAGAGAACTGCCAATAACGCCGGATAACTGCGTCACGTTTCGCCGCGAGTTCCCGGCCGCCCTCGCCGCCTACCATCCAACCCTCGTCCCTTTTTCTACCACCGCCTCTTCTCCTCTCGTCTCCGCAAGCACTCGCCGCGCGCGACCCTCCGCCTACCCTACTTTCTTCCCTTGATATTTCTAATATCGTACGACATCGGGACACATAAATTACCCAGCACGGTCTCGATATGGTGTTTCGTTTCAACCGCAGCTCCTCCCTTCTCCTGGCTCCGCCTGAACCGTTCGGTTCTCTTCCAGCACGCCCGGAGAGTCAGGCTCGGGGTTCGTTAACGGGGCCAATTCTCTACACTTTTTTTTTATCTATTTATTTTATGTCATTTTTTCCTATTTCACGCTGGGATTATCGAGAGGTCGTCAAAATGGCGGACCTCTTTACCAGACTTCTGCGCTACTGTTCGTCAATATTATCAAAACTCGGGCATGTATGCAACACTAGGATCCTCGAGATTATCAAAATGGCGGATCTCGGATTTTTTCTTTCAAAATTCGTGAAGTTGTAGAAATATTTTCGGTACTTTTCCGTTAGCCGGGCGCAAACATAACCCAGACCAATTATAAGTATACTATAAACAAATATTAATGAATTGTAAACAAAATAGTTTTACCCAAAAAGGAATGCTTATAATTATTGGTCTGGATTAGGTTATAATTGGTTAGGTTATAATTATTGGTCTGGGTTAGGTTTGCTCCCGGCTAACGGAAAAGTACCATATTTTCTTCAGAATCTTCTGTAGGATATGGGAAAGAGATTTGACTGATGGGAATGCCGGTTAAAAACGAACGAACTTTAATACGTCTTCTATGTACGGCGTCGCGGCTGGCACTGTCTCCAGTGGAGCTGCTCCAAAACAAAAACCTTCTTGTTCGAACAAGTGAGATACATACCCCAAAACACGCGAAGCCTTATATATTAACATAATTGTTTAGACGACTGACGATCGACGACGGGGCATGTCCCCCCTCACGCCTCCCCGCTTACACTTCTTAAAATTCGGACATGTCAACAAACTGAAGTAGACATTTAATTTCTTAATATATTTAACAGGTTAACACTAATGTAATGTTCTCCGAATGTTTTCACTGTTTCGTAAACGCAACAAACTCGCCGGTCTACCGATGATGCACTTCCGTGAAATATTCCAAGAGACTTTCTTCACATTCCGGAAACAAGCTGTCGCAGTTCCATGATGCGCTTCGTCCCAGCATTTCGGCTGCATGATACATTCGATCGAAGTCGGTTCTGACAGGTTCTAAAGTCGTCGATGGGCTGGAACACGCGATTTTCTCCGTTACCCTCAGCTTTCTCAAGATTTGAAAAAGAAATTTGTTTTCAAGAAAATTATTCAAGTGTCAACAAAAAAGGAAGTCGCCAGTTCAGCGTTGCATAATCGATAGAATATTCGAAATCTTGTTAATACATATAAAGAAAAACGTTTTAATATTCTTTTATTATATTATGATAAAAGTGAAAAAAGTATTATTTTGAATATTTTATGTACGTTTTTGGAACCCTTTGGGACATTTTGTGGAGCACATTTTATATAACGCTGCATTGGAGAATCGGGGATAGGTAGGTCGACTACGTATGTAAGTGGGCAAGGGTTTTCGAGGATATCAGGATACGGCCCTGACAACCGTGGGTTTCCGTACTCACGCGAGGAGAAGATGGATGAGCTGCGAGCTGAGACCGTGAACGCCGGTGAAAGGAACCGCGGACACCTCGCAGATCGCTCTCAGAAGGCAGGCTTTCCCTGTCCGCGAGTCGCCGAGCACCGATTCCAAGATTTCGTAAATTTCCCACCTGGAAATGACGTGATACTCCTCGCCTGTCGGGCAAAGAAGGACAGCTAAAAATACCGCGAGAGAGAAGAAGACGGCCAGGCCGAGTATCAGCGGATAAAAGGCAGACAGCTTCCGGCATTGTGCTCGGGAACGGCGTTAGAAGGCACGCAACAAAAGTAGCCTCGTTAATATGTAAAGGAAGAGGATCTCTCCTTCGTGTTCAGACTTCGTCCCTCGACCAGCCAGAAGCCCCGGGATACACCCGCGGATTTAGAAGAATCGGATTGTTACGGCCGAGCTCTATTCAGAACCGGCTCGGATCGCTTCTTCTCCCGCGATACGATACTTTTCTTGCTTAATACCGGGCCGAACATTTTATTAACCCCTATGCATCTCCGTTCTCGTCAGGATTGTTTCTTATACATACAAATTTGGTCATTACGAATTGATATTCGATGAACAAAAATAAAACTGAGGTAAACTGTCGCTTAGAAACTCAAAAATTTTCGATCATTATACATCCAATCTTGTTCATGTTAAATTGTATGCATTTAGAATTTTATTGCGAGTCCGAAAGAAAAGTCTCCTCTGCAGCTGTCCCTTATACCGAGAACCTGGATTCTCCCACTTTCTGTTTTTTGACTACAATGTAAAGTCTGTAGTTCTTCGAGGACAGACTTCGAGGTTCGAACACAGTCAGTTGAACCGAACCGCTTGAGCGAGAAGCTCCTCTTGTATTCACTTTTGTAATAAACTCTATTTTCTGTTTTTCCCTAATTCACGTACTACGGATTGTCAGCATTAGCTTATCTCATAACCTACAGGATTTCAACAGTTCATTTCGACGAGAAAACACGTATATCGAAGTCGTGGACCGCGGAACCGATACACAATCTAACCATATCTTTTTTTTTCAGGGAGAGGAGGAATGCTTTTTACGCACTCACCCCCTCGGCATGCAGTAACAAACCGAGGGGAGTGCGGGACTCGGCGCGATCGAGAAAAACTACCCTACCCGCTTTTCCAATCTATCGTTGGCCAGCTACTAGAGTCGACCGGGACCCCGCTTTCCGCATTCTCTGCAGAGACTCTAGAGACAATCTCTATAGTAGCGTCGCCACTAGTGAGTCACTACACGCAAGGAGCTCCCTACTAACCAATATGGCGACGCCCGAGACCTGTCACTTTCTGAGAAGGAACACTGAAAATTACTATCAAATTACTCAACTTTACATGCTCATAACTACTTAACAAGTGGTTTCCGCGGTCCACGACTTCGATATACGCGTTTTATCGTTGAAATGAACAAGATTGGATATATAATAATCGAAAATTTTTGGATTTCTAAGAGACAGTTCAGCCTAAAACTGGAACAGATCAAAATGTCTAGAAATCGTTAAGGCGTCCTCGCAATTGGGTCTCCTTTAATATAATCTGTAATAGTTCTCCACTACTTTCCCCACAAACTTAGGACGTAGATACGCTCCTGTTTTTGGTCGTGTATGCGTGTATGCTCCCCACTATCATCTTATTTACCACTTTCCCCCCTTACGTGCGGATCGGCAGCCTGTACTGGGTGTATAAAAATTATATGTCACGAATACCATAGAGGGATTCCATACCTCTGAATCCATGGAGATCTGTTCAAAAATTGGACCGCAAAATTGACCTTGACCCTTTCTTTTAAGGTTAAAAAATTTTTTATCGTATTCATTGCAAGGAACAAAAGTCTCAAGGGATCAATGGATCTCAAGTGAACCGTTCTCTTTAAAAACGACTGAAGTTTCGTGAATTAATTTCTTCCATATGTCTACAGGGTTTCCCAAAATGGTGTAAACGTGTAGGGAATGATTCTATATGAGAAAATAAATTGAAAATATAGAATAAATTTTTTTCGTTTGACGCCTCGTTTTCGAGAAAATTCACTTTAAAAATCCAAGTTCGCGTGCCTAACGTTTAGAACAAGTAGAATTAGTAGGTCATGAACAGACACGTCATACGATTGCCATTCAAGAGCACGCGTGTTCGCTGAATTTTCAAACATTAACTTCTCGAAACCGAGGCGTCAAATGAAAAACATTTATTCTCATATTTTCAACGAACTTTTCACTAACATATTATCAATTTATTTTCTCGTGTAGAATCATTCCTTCCACGTTTATACCATTTTGGGACACCCTATAGACATATGGAAGAAATTAGTTTATGAAACGTGAAAGTTGTTTTTTAAAAGAACGGTTGACTCGAGACCCATTGTCCCTGTGAGACTTTCACGATACGATAAAAAATTGTTTAACCTTAAAAGAAAGGGTCAAAGTTAATTTTGCGGTCATTTTTTTTTAACAGATCTCCACCGATCCAGAGGTATAGAATCCCTCCACGGTATTCGTGACATATAATTTTTATACACCCTGTACACTTGTGGCGAATTAAAGAGTGGGAACACGTGATTCTGTTCAAGGCGCCGACGCACGGTACTTCGGCCAAAAATCCGTAAAAAGGAAACCCGACGTAGGAAAATTGTGTAGGAAAGCGAAAGGAGATAGTCGGAGAAGTATTTCGCAAAGAAGCGAGGTCGTGTACCTTGGTGATCCAGCGAGTGGTCGTCATCCTCGTCGGCTTCGACACCGCCGCTGATCGATCTGTCATACCGAATGTATGAGTCCGTCAAGTAGGAGGCGTTATAGGGTAGGACGTAATTAAATTTCATCACATATCCGATAATCAGGCTGACGTCGACTTCCATGGGTAAACCGAGGCCGAGGATTAACTGGAACGGTTTTCAAATGCACGAAGGTGTCATCGATCGTTTATAATAACCGCGAATCGAATCCCAATTGGCAGGCTCATTCGAGACTGACATTCAACTGGATGAAATTAGATCGGGAAATGTAGGCACAGTGAATTTCGTGGCCGTGGGGAGAGGAACGGGGGGAGGAGAGAGGGGCGGACGAGAGATCGTTTCTACCTCAGGCAATTCTCGGATTTAGGTGTGCGCGAGACATTACCGACGCAATCGAAAGAGCGGCCGCCATCAACTGTGTTCACCTGCGAATCCCGCAATCCGCTGCGGAATATACCACTGTTTCAATTCACCAAATTGTTCTCCGCGCGGCGCTCGTTTCCCCGAATACAAATTCCGCGGACCCGCGAAAAACGATTTTCAACATTCGCCGGCGCGAGATACGCGTCGTATTTTTCGGAGACTTTTTCGCTTTTTCGTCGCCCGCAGCCTCCTTTTGCCGAAGCTTCACTTCCATCCCTTTCGAGTGAACCGACAACTCTGTCGCGGAAGCGGTGCAGTAAAGTGCAACATTTCGGACAGTTACATATACAATAAAAAATATACGAAAATATCCGGGACTCTGTAAATTAATGATTATAAGCGAACGACACTGAACGACGATACAAAATTTCGACTGTATTTAGAGGTTTAGTTCCGGTCTGGGCAACTGCTGCTCCGAGAGTCGATGACGTCACCCAGCGCGAGTTCCGTCCGGATGGTGGGGGTAGCCAATCAACGTCATCGACTCTCGGATAAGTTTTCGGCCGCATGGTCCTTCTTCAAGTTCGGCGTGGTTAGAAAAAAAAAATAGTAGAACTACACGATTTAAGAAACAGCACGAACCCGAGGGGTTTTCTTGGATCAAGGCTGTACTGTATATTCGCATTTCGCCATTAGACATCGATGCTAATCCGAATTACTCGCGCTTGTGCTGCTAAACGGAATACCTGCACTTTCGTCGGCGTATTGTCCCCAGGTCTCGGATACACCAGATACCGTTTCCCGCGATCAAGACATTCCGCGCCGCGAAAAGCGAAGATAATGATCGCGAGCAGAATTTCGTGGCGCATGTTTACCAGACGTATCATCTGGACTGGTACTAGCGCACGGTGCGCGGTGGCCAGGCTTAGACACAGACGAGAGAGAGAGAGAGAGATAAACTCGTTAATAGCGGCAATTAGTTCGTTATCGCGAGTTCTGCGAATAATGAACCGGTTTCGATCGCTTGGTTCCCATTACCGCGGTCGAAGGTGTGCACACGCTGGACGGACAGGCTGCATTGAAACTGCAGCGAGCCGGCCGCAGGGAGGTTAATGCAGCGATCAGCTCCTATTCACCGCTCCGAAGGCCCGCGGACGTAAACTTTTCGAGCGTGGGCTGCAATTAATGCGTCGAATCAATTAACGGGGCTTCGAGGCGTACCGTAGCACCCGGCATTTTTCCTTCTCGCGGAAATGAAGATCGGAGATAAGAGCCGAGAGAGCGCGCGCGAGAGAGAGAGAGAGAGAGAGAGAGTGAGCGGCGGTCGATGCAGTCGAACGCCACGCCGAGATCTGCGAAATCTACATAAGATTAGAGGGCTTATCGTTGGAACCAGCAGCGCTTTGGAACCGGAAGAATTTTCGGGGGCGAGTTTCAATCTCGAACACGCAAACGGCCGAATAAAACGACGCGACGGTGGAAGGGCGAGTAGAGCGCAGCCAATTTAATGCGGACCCGGATACAGTCGGCGAAGCTTCTATGAAATCGCTACTGTTCCCTTCGTGATGTCCCAAACGATCTATATTCCAGATGTAACGATGCGAAACTTGAATCGCGTTTCATTTAACACCTTCGTTTATTTCTGAAAATATATTAGGACCCGTTATCGCATCATTGGTGTTTGAAGGTCATGTGAAGGTCATAATCCAAGTATAGTTAAATTTCTCATCTGCTACAAAATTAAATATACAGAAAAATACACGCTTTATTTAATACCTTTATTTATTTCTAGAAAATATTAGTTTACTCGTTATCATATTGCTCTTCAAGGTCATCTGAAGGTCATAATCCAAGTATAGTTTAATTTCTCATTTACTACAAAATTCAATATACAGAAAGATACACGCTTTATTTATTTCTAGAAAATATTAGTTTACTCGTTATAATATTGCTCTTCAAGGTCATCTGAAGGTCATAATCCAAGTATAGTTTAATTTCTCATTTACTACAAAATTCAATATACAGAAAGATACACGCTTTATTTAATACCTTCATTTATTTCTAGAAAATATTAGTTTACTCGTTATCATATTGCTCTTCAAGGTCATCTGAAGGTCATAATCCAAGTATAGTCAAATGTACTTTCTCGTCCATTAAAAAATTGAATACGAGTGACATGGAAAGAACATGAACAAAATGATTCGACAAAAAATCATAACATCCAAATTGTGCTATGAACATTTTCCATGTCAGAAACAATAATAGAAATAGGTGGACTCCTTTAGCCGGGACACCCTGTACATATAATTCAATTGTTTTTGAAATTACTCGGGAGCACTGCTGTGAGGTTCCTGTGTGTGCCACCGTAAAAGTTTGTTTTTTTCTTCTTTATTTCTGTTCTTCGGGCAACGCTCACTGCGCGGTCTGTCGCACCTGTACGTTCCACCGTCGGTGTTCGCGGACCTATGATCGCGTTCGCAGCTCCGCTCCGTCGCGTCAGACGTTGCGACTCTTTTCCAATTGTATCGTCGCGTTCGCGCGACATTTGCATTATTTTCATATTACGCTCGGCCTCGCGCGTCCCAGAACGTCCGCCACGGTCGTAAATCTTCTTAACAACGGCCCGCAAACACACCGGAGAGGAATACATATATGTATATGTATGTATGCGTCTATATATCCTAGCCGAGTGCCCTGGGGATTGATTCGAGCGAGTAACGTGATATCGCGGCGGGTTCTCTCACGAATAGCTGGAACCATAGGCCATGATAATGGCGAAAAAACCAGTCTGCGCGAGAAGCGATTATCGCGTGAGCACCGATCGAGGTGTCTCCGTTGACGTTTATTGCTCGTTTCCCCAAGGAAACCGGAGGATCTCTGATTTAGGATAGGCGCGGGCCACACTTCGGCAGCCGCTCGAGATACCAAAACGCGGGAAGGGAGGAGAGACGAAGTAATTTCATTTCCGTGGGTGGAGACGACGCGACGCGGCGCGGCGCGACGCTGCTCCTGTTCGCGTCTTGATCGCGCCTGGTTCTCTCGGTTACCGGTTCATTCATCTTCTCCCGCGGTCCGATGAACGCTTTTACGACTCCAGCTGCGAATCCAGTTTATTTCAGCGACAATCAATTCCCATCTGGACCGGAAGCACGAGAAATACCGCTTTACTTTCTCTGCGGGAGATAGTTTCTGTTCTTGGAGTGCCGCGAGTCAAGGATAGCCGAGGATCGAGTGCGCCCGGATAAAGTTTCGCCTTTTGTACCGACGATAGAATTCATATTTGTCTCGCGCAACGGCGGTTAACCGTTTCGCGTCCATCGTCGGACGCATCCGACCTCCGTCAAACGATCCGAAATGTCGAGCCTCACGGAACGTACGGAACGAGGACTACTACCGAACAGTAAAAGCGATTTAAATGTTTTACCTTGTGGAAATGACGAGGCTCTATTTATTTGGATTTTATGCAATTTCAATATGTGCTTGAAAGTCACTTTATAATTTCAATAATTGTAAAATGAGTAATACGAAACCGGTCATTTGACCGACAGTGTTAGGTCAAGTAAAACTAGAAAAAAAAATTAACTTCATATCACACCTTATTTTTTGTTATATTTTTTCAGAATTTATTTTTATAATAAATTAATTTTTATTATTAATGCCAGCAGCAATTGCACTTCATTATTTATTACTTTTTCTCATTTATTTTTTATAGTATATTAATTAATTTTTATTAGATATTAATCATTATATTTTTATTATTATTGCCAGCTGCAATTGGACCTTCTGCTTTAAAGCACCGACATTTTTTTCCTCAACCCACTTTTTCTCATAATTTATTTTTTATAGTATATTAATTAATTTATATTAGATATTAATCATTATATTTTTATTATTATTGCCAGCTGCAATTGCAGCTTCTTCTTTAAAGCACCGAAATTTTTTTCCTCGACCCAATCCCTTTTATCGTCCCGCGTGTCAAAGTACTAACCCAAGCTCATAGTGATGTCAATATGCTTCGTGATATTTTCTATTTGACATTTTTGCGCGAATTCGGAGAAGTAAAAAGTGCGGAGCTGTGTACATGGATGAGATCTCGGCGGATTCGAGTACGTTAAATTACTATTTGGGACCGCCGGTATGGATCGTAATTTCGGACTAGCGCACCGAGTCGCGAACCGGCGACACCGCCTTTGAACAGATTCTCCGCGGTCCCCGAGGACAGGCCGTGCGGACGCGTTACATCTCTATCATTGAAATTAGAATAGTCCGTGGCTGGGAGGAAATTACAGAGCCCGACGGGACTTTCCGTACGTGGGTGTTGTGTAACAGGACGAAAATCCAACGACGCCGGGCGAACACGAACCATATTCGCGGGTGGTTTACAGTAACTGGGGCCGTGGTACAGCCTCTCGCCTTCGCGGACCACGCTTAGGACAGAGACCTTCCGGAAATTTCATAATCGGTTGAGAAACAATTCGTGTTTCCGGAAGAATGAATTTCCACGATTTTTACCATCAGTGTAGAAATACACATCAGATCCATCCAACAATTCGGCCGAATTTCCATTGTGTCCGTCGTTTGCTTGAACGCTAGGTTCACGTAGCACTAAAAGTGAGTATTTCATATTATTTTATAGAAATAAGAAAGATCAGTTTGTACATATAAAGAAATACATTGGTTGAATAATTCCTCATGAATGTATCTTCACAATCTCAATATTCGTAAATAAAAAATATTAGAACCTAGTTTACAGTAATTTCAAAATTATTGTTTATAAGGACACTTGGTTTGACAATATACGTCTTCCCATACAAACTGCTTGCCGTTTCATTGCATATCATATAATGCTGAGAGCACCTCGACAAGAATTTATTATGAACGAACTATGCATTTCCCCGAAAACATGTGTCGATTGGGCTGCCGGCCCTCCCCCGAAGCCCATCGCTGCTAAGAAATCTAATCCAGACCTACTCCGATCACTTTTCGAGATGTTGAAACTTTTTTACGAATATCTCGGAAACTAAAGCTGAGTGCCGGTAATATGTATAGGAAAAAGTTGTTCAGAATGATGACAACATATTTCAAGGTCATTAAAATCGTTGAGGAAGCCTAATGTAAATATTTACCGAAAATATTCATAAGTAAGAAAATAATAGTATGGAAACATATTTACTTCAAGTTCGTAGAAATCGGCGAGGAGTGTAATAATTCGCTGATATAAATAATCACGTAGGCTAGCTTAGGGAGAAGACTCTAACGTTAACAACCATAACAGCTGGCAGCTGTAATTATGTATGTTCGGTTTACAGAGACGGAAGTGAGTCGGACAGTTATTATGATCGTTGGCGTTTAATGCGCGAGAGATTTCGTCGAATTAATCGCGTTTCGTCGAACTCGCAAACATCCTCGCGAACGACGCGACGGTTTCCCCGTGTGTACACTTGCGCGGACAAGTTTCGCGTCGATTAATCGAATCACGACCACGACGACCACCACGACGACGAAGGGAACCGCTTTCGGACATCGATACACATTTTTCTCGTGTCGGCGGCCGAGGCTCGGCTCGCAACAACAAGAACGGGCTCCTCCGGGAATTTGCTCCGTGTGTGTTGCAGTTTATTATCGTGTTCGAGTCGTTAAGCGGACGCGCAACGAGCTGTTCTCAGCGAACGAGCCGGCGTGTATTGATGTAAACGAGAAAGGGAATTAAAAACGAGAATAATCCCGGCAAAGTGGCCTCATTTACGCATGCATGGTTTCACCCCGGCGGCCCAGGCATTTTAACCACGACCCACTCTTGCCGCATTTTTTCTCTCTCTCTCTCTCTCTCTCTCTCCGCGCAAACTGCCGCGAAATCGGTGAAGTTTTTTCATCAACGCAACCAGTACACCTCGCGATCTCGCTATCGCAATTGCGTTCTCGCGATCCATAGCCTAGACGCACCTGAAAACGTTTACGGGACCACGTTTCGCCTGGATGCTTGAATTAGGGTCGGAACGAGCGGCTCCAGTCCGTTTCTTATTCTTGTTCAGAATTGTTGGGAGACAGCAGATGTTTCTGCAAAATTTTCAACGCTTTAGCCAATTGGAAACAGAGTTGGGAAAAACGTAATCCGATTAATATTACACTGTCCAACAGCCAAAAAATTTTTCGATCCTCACTATGCAATTAAAATAGAGTTTTTTGTGCTGATTCCGAATCTGTCCTTAATTTTTCTCCTAGATGCACAGTTTCAACGTAAATATTGTAAATATTGTTGTTCAAAGGGGGGATAAAAGTATGCTGTATCGCGTGGTATAGTTCGATTTTCCGCTGAACCCTTATTTTTTGAGATAAATTCGAAAATATCGTCAAAAATTGGTGCAAAAGTGTTTTCTCTCCGTCTTTAATGGTCGTTTAAACATGTTTAAACAATCATAATGTATTAGTATTTGATATCACTGTATTCGGGAAAGTCTAAGGAATCTTTTGCTGTAAAGATCAATTCAATATCTTTTATAATAACATAACAATATTTGTTCAAAGTTGAAAAATATGCCTTATTTTCAAGCTCAAATTTCTCAAAAACTGTGCATCTAGGAGAAAAATTAAGGACAGATTCGGAATCAGCGCAAAAAACTCCATAAGAATTGCATAGTGAGAATCGAAAAATTTTTTGGCTGTTGGACAGTGTAATCGACTACAGTAATCGATTACGAAAGAATTAATTACTGCCCAACTCTGATTGGAACTATTATATGTACGTATATCGATGTTGTTAAGTTCTACTAATCGTTCTGTTGTTTCAGAGTTCGCGTAATTCAGTTTTGTCGTAGAAGCATAAAATTCGCATTCTAATTGTTGGTATTACGGATTTGCATTTGCCACGTTTCGCTACTCTAACAGTGTTTGTGTACCATGCCGGAGCTTGTTTACTATCAGACTACTAGTATTACGTTAGTCAATTCGTCAGGTCCTATCAAACAAGTTCATCGGGCACGCGCTAATGAAGAGTACACTGATACGACGTTCCCATTGGAATATGATTTTTAAGTGGGTTTTTATTTTCAAAATAAGAATATTCAAAAAATTCTACTTACTATCGAATATCTATTGTAAATCGCTAATGTCTTGGGAGGATTCTTTCGTAATTTTTCCATTCTGCCTTTCCCCTCCTCGTATCGAACTGCCAATTGGTAACGTTGTTCGATTCGATGTTGCAACAAAAGATTATCACCTCGTAACCGGTTTTTCCTCGAACGCGGCTCCGTAACCGCAACTTGTAGATCAGTGTCCCTCGTTCGAGCTTACGGTTGTGCGGCCTGGTTCGCGCGATGTCGAGCCTTCGTGAAATACTTCCGTACGTTTCGCATTAAACGTCGTAATTCAATCCTCTCCGGTATTTGCCGCAAGTTTTCTGTAATTAATAGCCAACAGAAAGTTTGAAATCGTTCCCGCGAACTGTCGGGGACGGAGTTGCGCTCGTTAAATTGACGAATTTTAGTAATTGCCGACAAGGTAAATATTTGCTTCCAGTTACCGACCAATTGTTTCTCTAATGTTATTAAGAACTGGAGATCGTCAAATTAATTTATTTTATAACGAGAGATATATTGATCAATAATAATAATTCGATTCCCAATTAACTGGAAAGGGAACAGTATTTTTCATTCATTTAGTTCGACGCGGTTGTGGTCGACGCACATGGGTCTAGAAGGAAGGCAACGATCTGAATATAATTTTTATTGGCGATTCTTTATAAATATTCATTTTCCATTTAATGTTTGACCGAACGAAAGAGATGGAAAAGCCGGCGATGTCGATAACCAATATCCGACGCGAATACTCTTAGTAAATACTCTCGTTATAAAATTTGCTACGAAAATAACATTTTTAGTCGATAATAATGTTCATATAATTCCACTGAAATGTAAACAGGTGATTTCAAACTTTCCATCGATACAGTTTATCGTTAATTAGACTGCTGATCTTTGTGTGAAATAAACATGTTCTGAATCGATCGTGAGACATGAAGATTAAACTGTTTTTCAATAATTTTAACCAGTCAAAAATGAGGTAGAAATATTTTTAAATTAATTTCTGATCGAACTTGTCCTAGTGTTTATGTCGAAACTGGTGCAAATGTTTAGCGAACAAGTTGAGACAATTGTTAACATAGTATTTTTTTGTAATGTTTAAAATTAATTTAATTCTTCTGTGAACGTTACAATATGAATATTGCTTTACAATTTTTTCCCATAATTTATTTCAGTACATTCTCGTCTTAAAAATTTTTATACAGTTTTAGTTAATCGATCGTGCTCATAGAAAGTACTTCACGTGGAAAAAAAGTAATTTATGCTATAAATTAGCAAACTAGCGAAACTGAAATAAAATCATGAAAATTGTTTTGTGCAACGTTCGCAGAAGAATGGTTGACTAAAAAATTCGCAATTTGCACGAGCGTGGCCGTAGTCGGGACTAAAATAGAAAGAACGAAAAACGGCATCCTCCGAAAGAAGAAATATCGTATCCTACGTTGAGCGACGTTCTCGAAGCAGGATGTAAAAAGAAATCGATTTTTCGACGCGTTGGCGCGAAGAAGAAGGGTCCCTTAAATAGTACAATGGTGAAGGAAGTTGACACGTTCAGAGCTCGTAAAGAGAGCGAAGAAACGGCGAGCCCGAACTTTGCCCGATGAATTTTCATCCCCCCGGGCCGGAGAAGCTTTAATTCCGTACGACCGGTCGTTCATTTGTAATGCTAATTAAGAGTGCTTCTCGCGGTGGCCGCGATATATCGCGCGGCGCATTAAAGACCGAGACCCTGGGCGATTTGCATTCTCTCATTGACTCTCCGTTTTCTATTTCCGCGCGGTACTCGTGCGTGTAAACTTTTACGCGTCGCTTCGTCGAATCCGCTTTACGAGAACGAACCGGAAACGGCACGGCACGCCACGGGCCGCGTACTTTTTACCGTTCCGAAAGAAAGTGAACCTCTTTTTGCAGGTTTCTCACGTTCAATCTGGCGCTGTTACTCTGCCGGGTTTGCTCCAAGTCCGCGAATTCGGAGCTCGCCGAAGTTCTTCGCCGGCCGATCCGGGCACTGACGTTTCCCGAGGAGAGTCAAAGCGGTGTAAGTACCCCACGCACAGTAGGGTGATTCTTATTTTTCAAATTTCGAATTTTTTTGGTCCTATCCTCCTAAAATATGATACTTGATGAAAAAATGATATGTGAAAAATTGCAGCTCGATCGGACAATGGAAACCCGTGCCGTGGAGCGCTTGAAAATTGTTTTTTTTTTTAATTGATTTTCTCCATTATAGTACATCGTAAATATACATTTCTATATATCGTTGAATTTGTATTTCCATTCTCTATAACTATGTGCAAATAAAGTACGAGGTCATCGTAAAAAAAGTTTCCGCAACTTTGAAATTTCGAAAATTGGATTTCAAACAAAAATTTTTCTTCAGCATTATATTTATTTCGTCTAACAAAACAACTTTTGTCTGACACATTTTTTCATATATTTATTAATAACAAAAATGTTTAAATAACATGGTCACTATTTGATGTACCACTCATTGTGGTACTCAGTAAAGTCTCGATCTAAGAAAAACGAATAACCTCTTCCGGATGACGTAGAATCCGCTATCCCCACCCTATCAACCAGCGCGAGTCCGGATCTGTGCCGTCGGTCGACCGGAGATAGTGGGGGTAGCCGATTCTACGTCATCGACCCTCGGGGTACTAGTCCTCTACGTTCGGCGAGAAAGAAATAGCAGAACCACAGGATCTAAGAAACAGCGCGGACCCGTGGTTTTTTCTTAGATCAGAATTTTACTGTATCGATTATTTTCTAGATTGAGAAACTCTCTCGACGGAACTACCCGTAGAGGGGTGGTGGTTTTCATATAACTCTGATCATTTGTCTGATTGCAAATTAGTTTCGTAGTATTGTTGCGTGAACAATCATTACGACCAGTTACCCAACGATGTTTGTATTAGTTGTTCGTGGCATTGGCGGTGCCTCTGGGGGATCCGTACAAATCGATCTCTCTGGCGAACTTCTTCGAAGCCAGCTACAATCTGCCAACTAACGCGACTGACGAGCTTCTCTGGACGGAGACCGAGCTGGCGAGAAAGAGGAGGCGGACAAGGAGAAGCCTGGACAGAGCGACGGTTTACCAGGTGGTCGAGAACAAGTTCATCAGGTGAACTCGCGGCCGGTGTGCCACGTTTCTTTTTTTTTTTTCATTTTTTTCCAGTCAGATTTTATCGATGCGACGGTCGCTGCTCGAGCTTGCGGCCGTTTGGTTCCCTAGCGTTCGCGACGAAACTGTTACGCGCACAGAAACGTATAGACACATGTACAGAGACCGGTGACCTAGAAGTCGCAGTGGGTCAGAGACGGTCTTATTTTATTTTTCGCTTTGCTTCGCCGGTTTCTGCGCAGCTACGGGTATCAGGGTCACGAGTGTCTGCTGAGGGCAATTTGCGAAACTTCGGAGCACACCCTGAGACATAACGGGCTCATCGGTGACATTCTGCACGTGATCTTCACGTAAGTTCCCCCGCGTTTCTCTAATCTGCTAAACGCCCAACTTTTTCCGCCCGCGATTCCTACGACGACGCGAATGGGCTGCGACCATAAGCGGAATAAGGATCGCGAAACGTTTCCCATTGCGCGGCACGAACGGTCCTGAGGTCATTCGAAGGAGTTTTCTCCTTTGCGGAAATCTCCTTCGAGGCTTCGTTACGGAGTTATGAAGGAACACGCACGGGCCAATCCGCGACAGGTCTCGCTGAGAACGGCGTTGCCGTTGGCTGAGCCGCAATTCGCCCACGGTAACCGCGCTCTGATTGGTCCGAGTTGATAACTCTTTAACGAAGCCGCGGAGAACATTTTCGAAAAGGAAAAATTTACTCGAAATGATCTCAGGAATAACTCGTTCGAAGGAAGCGCAGCCACACGGCGTTTGGGTCCGAGAGGACCCGGCATTCGCTGGACGAGGGTTAATCAAGTGGATATGATCCGAACACTTTGGTGTCGTTTCAGTCGGGAAATTACCTTAATGAAGATGTAAATAAATCATTTTTTTCAGTAACCTTCCCGAACTTCTCGAACACACCGCGTCTCTCCGAGGAGCACGAGGATTACAAAAATGTTTTGTGATCGCGGTTATTAATGATATTCGGACCTAACCTTTATTTTTTTTTGTTAAGAGAGTGGAGGAATGCTTTTTACGCACCAACCCCTCCGGGATGCAGTGACAAACCGGGGGGAAGTGGGACTCGGCGCGATCTGGAAAAAGGATCGCCCCCTACCCACTAAACCTCCTCTCCCAGGGTCCTTCTGACCCTTTTCCGCTCTATCGTTGGCCAGAGACTAAATACCAACAGGGGCCCCGCTTTTCGCATTTCTCCCTGTTGGTCAAACCCCAGCTAAGTCCACTCCTGTTCTTGGCGTTTATTCGGACCTAACCCTGTTTCGAGCCTAGCCCGGAACGCGCTCACCACATCCTCGGGTCCACGACCGTCGCGAGTGGCATTGTTCGCGCGTAGCGTGCCGCGCTCGGGCGCGGGTAAAGGACTCTGGGGCTGGAAATTTCGTCGGCGCGACCTCCTTTTCGCGCGGCGACGCGACGCGACGATGGAAAAGAACAAATTCTAGCCGGAGACCTTTTTTCGGCCGGTCGAAGGCGGCGCAAATTGGAGTAGATACACAGGGGCCGTGTAGAAAAGCAAATTTGGTTTAGCATTCTCGCTTCCCCCTCCCCTCCCCGCGCCTCCTCCTGTCAGCCAACTCTTCCTTCCCGTTTCTCTTGCGAGTTTGCGCGCACGACCGCGCTCGCTCTCTTGCATCATCCCGGTAAAGCTTTTTCGTTCGGTGTGTTCGTGTGTGTGCGTGCGTGTGTAGGTGCGCTCGCGAGAGAACCATCACGGGTGGATAAACTCTCGAGCCAGGGACGTATGAATAAAAAAAGAGGACCCGCAGGCGGCCCGTGACGGCGCATTGTCGTCGTCCTCCGCGTCGACGACGTCCTACATCCTCTTCGTCGGGGAATTTCCGAGCGGTTTCCCGGCTACGAGGTAGAAAATGGACTGGCCCTGTCGGGAAGGGAGCGTGTATTAGAACTAGGACCGTCGAGAACGTTCTTTCTCCGCGTTTTTGGATCATTTATGGGCGGTGCCGCGACGCGCCCCGTCGCGCCGTACCGCCGGTTACGATATTCGCGTTCCTTGGTCGGGCTTGCGGCCGCTTGCGCGCTTCGAGATCTACGAGCACCCGACAACGTCGGGTCGGCACGTGTTCTCGAAAATTCTCGAAAGTCCCGGTACACTCGGAAACCCGAAGATTTTCGGGACATATTCGAGAATCCGACTCGTCTCGATCCGATATGCACACCTTGTACAGGGTGTATAAAAATGATATGTCACGAATACCGTGGAGAAATACCTCTGGATCGGTGGAGATCTGTTAAAAAAATTGACCGCAAAATTAACTTTGACCCTTTCTTTTAAGGTTAAACAATTTAATATCGTATCGTGAAAGTCTCACAGGAACAATGGGTCTCGAGTCAACCGTTCTCTTAAAAAACAACTTTGACGTTTCATAAACTAATTTCTTCCATATGTCTATAGGGTGTCCCAAAATGGTATAAACGTGGAGGGAATGATTCTACACGAGAAAATAAATTGATAATATGTTAGTGAAAAGTTCGTTGAAAATATGAGAATAAACGTTTTTCATTTGACGCCTCGGTTTCGAGAAGTTAATGTTTGAAAATTCAGCGAACACGCGTGCTCTTGAATGGCAATCGTTTGACGCGTCTGTTCATGACCTACGA
>CM052221.1:5870427-6091295 GCA_028454225.1 Lasioglossum leucozonium | reverse complement strand
ATATGTTAGTGAAAAGTTCGTTGAAAATATGAGAATAAACGTTTTTCATTTGACGCCTCGGTTTCGAGAAGTTAATGTTTGAAAATTCAGCGAACACGCGTGCTCTTGAATGGCAATCGTTTGACGCGTCTGTTCATGACCTACTAATTCTACTTGTTCCAAACGTTAGGCACGCGAACTTGACGGATTTTTAAAGTGAATTTTCTCGAAAACGAGGCGTCAAACGAAAAAAATTTATTCTATATTTTCAATTTATTTTCTCATGTAGAATCATTCCCTACACGTTTATACCATTTTGGGGAACCCTGTAGACATATGGAAGAAATTAATTCACGAAACTTCAAAGTCGTTTTTAAGGAGAACGGTTCACTTGAGATGCATTGGTCCCTTGAGACTTTTGTTCCTTGCGATGAATACGATAAAAAATTTTTTAACCTTAAAAGAATGGGTCAAGGTCAATTTTGCGGTCTAATTTTTTAACAGATCTCCACCGATCCAGAGGTATAGAATTCCTCCATGGTATTCGTGACTTATAATTTTTATACACCTTGTACAACGACGAGAGGCAGTACAGTACTACTGTGCGTCCTTCGCTACCTGAGGACGGTAACATCAACTCTGCCGCACTCGAGCGGCTATGTTTACGTTTATTGTCTCGGCCCGTTCGGCAGGAGGACTGCAATGTTTACGATCTTTCTTCGTAACGTTTCCCAGAAACGGATACTGGACATTGCCTTCCCTATTTAGTAGGAGTGTGCGGGTATCTGGAAATTTTCGTTCGGGTCGGAAACCCGAAAATTTATAGTGTTCGAATACCCAAGTTTCGTAGATTTTCGGGATCTCGAACCGGCCCCATCATTACACGGTTCGAGTTTGAGTAACCGCAATTTTTTGGTTTCAAACCGATCCGGCCCGAGTCATCAAAACCAGACCCGGCCCAACTTGACCGGACCTGCCTCGACCCGAGGTTCGCGAACCCAAAATTTTCTGGTCCCGACCAGATCCGATCCAACCCGACCCGACCCGAGTCATCCACACCCGATTTGAGTCTCGAGTACACAAAATTTACCCGCTCCCTACTAATATTTACAACTAATCGTACAATACAATTGGTTTAATAAAATTTTCTACTGATGACATATTGAAACACAATGAAACGTTGAATGTAGTATCTTTTTCTTGCCCGAACTGTACAAGCGCAAAAGCCGGGCCACTTTTCGGTCGAGCTTCTACACGGCGCACAGTGGGCAATTCGGACGAAATCGGCGACAATATCAAAGAACTTTCGATAGAAATGAGATAGAGCAATTAAATTTTTTTTAAATTGTAGCTGAAACTTTGTAGAATATGGGAAAAATAGGGAGATTATGGTACGAACGTTTTTTAACATTGATAAGATTCGTGAAACTTGTACAATTTCAAAAAAATTGTGGTTTTCACGCGCGGAAAATATTTTTTTAATTAATACATGCTATACATCATTTCCCGTAGATTTTTTCACGCTGATTTCAAATCTGGCTTCAAAATTTGTCTACGACATCAGGATTTTTCAAAAAATCTATTTTTATGACAAGAAACTAATAAAATCGTTTGATTTCTTGTCACAAAAATAGATTGTTTGCAAAATCCTGATTTCGTAGAAAATTTTGAAGCCAGATTTGAAATCAGCTTAAAAAAATCTACGGGAAATGATGTATAGCATGTATTAATTAAAAAAAAATTTTCCGCACGTGGTATTGGAAAACCACAATTTTCTTGAAATTGTACAAGTTTAACGAATTTTATCAAGGTTAAAAAACGTTCGTACCATAATCTCCCTATTTTCCCATGTTTCACAAAGTTTCAGCTACAATTTTTAAAAAATGTCCTCGCTCTATCTCATTTTTATCAAAAGTTCTTTGATTTTGTCGCCAATTTCGTCCGAATTGCCTACTGTGCGGCGTCGTTTGCAAAGCCCACTTTCTCAGATCGATCACTATAGCCACGATGAATCATTGTTCGATCCGTTCTATTCAGTTTTTCGCTTACGCGGCGGCACGAAGCACCGCGATACAGAGGTCGCGTGTTAAATTATTATTGCGCGAGCCTTAGAAAGAACGTTCTCAAAGTTTCCTCGACGGAAAAGGAACCCGCGGTGATTCATGAAAGCAAGACCGCGGCTGCAACCGGCCGGCCGGGCTTGAGAGAAGAAAACCAAGAGATATACAGGCAAGCAGAGAAAGAGATGGTGAGGGTTAGAAAGTGTGGGGGAGGGGAGGGGTCAGAACGGGTTTTGCGAGAGGAAAATAAAAATTGCAAATGAGGTTTGTTTTGCCGTTGAAGTTGTTATCGCGAGAAGACGCGCGCAGGATCCATTGTCCTTGCTAGGGGGAAACTCTTTCGTCTGGTCTCACGGGTAATTTGAGGGAATAGTACCGGCTAAGAAGGTATGAAAAAACCATGGGAGGACTGGTTATTTTCTCATCTCCACCGCGGACGTGTCGTGCTCGTGCCCGTGCTACGCGTACCCATTGTTCGGTAAAATTCCAATGTTTATGCATTTATTTACGGCGCACGCGGACGGTTGTAATTCACCGGGGCGAACGAGTCCGTGTTCCTTCTGTTTAATCTGAAAATTCGCAGGTTGCGTAAGCGCTCGTACTCGACGGTCAATTTCAACGATAATCACGTTAATTTGGTTTACCGGTGCTCCTCCGGTTGTACGAAAAAAGCTGAGAATAATTAACAAACCAGGTGGAAATAAAGGAAACATATACCGTAACGTGTGGCAACAGAGATCAGAAGGGGAGAGCACGTAAACGGTTTTAATCCTAGCACCCGCTCTACTGAGTGGTGTTGCCATTAAATTGTAGATACTTGTGTGTGTGTAAAAGAAAAATTTCCTCTCCAAGAGGGTGGAGACTAGCAGGTGGATAGAGAGAGAAAAATATTTTTATTTAACGGCATTCGTCCGGAGCAACAGTGAATAAAAAACGGAAGAGGATGAAACAATACGGCTCTGTGTAGCAATGCGAATGTCTCAAATTTTCGTTCGGCATCGCGCGCGCGACTCATCCAGAAATTGGAATTCAAGGAATTCCAGGTCAGTCGGCGAGCTTAAAACCACTCGGAATTCAATGTTGCCTTAAAAGGCTAAAAGGTGGAGCGTAATTGAGGATTTGAGGCGGGTCCGCGGGGAAAATTGGATGTAAATAAACCGGAATTTCTTCTTCCGTCGTATGTCGACCTATTCATATAATTTCTCGTTCTTAAAAACAATTTCCTGAACGTTTCTGTCAAATAAATATTCGCTAACTTACCATGCATTAAAACTATTGCTCACTGTGAAAAAGTATCTACATGGTCGAAGTAATTTCTTGATTTAAGAAAACTATTGCGGGGCATGGTCCCGGTCGAGTCTTGTTCGCGTTCCTCTTATGAGACACTTCATACAGATAAAATATAAAATTCTAAAATATTTGTCCCATGCGAATATATTTTTCGAGAATCCCGTAAAGAAAGATTTACCATTTGTCTGGTGAAGTTTTCCGGCGGGAATAAGGTTACGATTCGCGTGCGCCGTCCGCGATCGCGAAAATTCGCGCGCTGTTGTCCGGACTCGGATCCAGCCAGACTTCGGGATCGATCGGCCTCGAGGAAGATTGAAAGAACCTGAGAGGAAACGACAAGAGATCGCGCAAAAAGGCGCAGCTACTTCCTTCTTCCTGGTTTATCGCAAAAATAGTTCCGCTCCGGGGATACGGCCGCGAAAAACAATGCGATTTCGTTATCAGAGCGTGCCGGGTTGCTTAAAAACACCTGACCCGTGAACACGTGTGCGCAAGAGAGAGACAGAGAGAGATACAGAAAGTATCCCCGCAACACTGCGCCGTTTGTTGCAAAATTCACTGCAGCTACGTCAAAGGAGAGACGAACGGCGATCCGCGAGAACAAACGTTGTTTGCCGGTACAATTTCGAAAATTGCCTCTCTCTCTCTCTCTCTCTCTCTCTCTCTCGAGGGAAACGCCGATCCTTTACGGTGGCTGGAACAATTACTTTGCGAGCGGATGACCTCGGCTCTCGCGCTCGTTTATTCGTCGACTTCATTCGGACCGCGTGCGTGTATAATGCAAATATAAAATTTCGCAGAACGGCCCGCGGAAACTGGAGAATTTTGTTTACATGCGGCGGCGCACCACCATTTTCGGCCCCTTTCTCTTTCAATTCGGCCGCGTCGCGTCGCGTCATGTGGACGTCATACGATAATTTGTGCAGCCGTACACGAAACTCACGGATGCAAGAAAAAAAAAAGAAAAGAGAACCCACGCCAATTGAATCTTTTTCGAATATTCGTGCTCCTCGAGTGGACGGGGTCAATAAACTCGTACTAAAAAATCATAAAACGAGAGGTCCGTCGACCGAGCCGAGTATGTGCCCTATTGTTACGCGACGCTCGGGAAAAATCCGGTTCAACGACGCAACGAACCGTGCTCACAGTTTTTCCAAGCTAACTCCAGGCTACCGGGGACACTCGAAGCGTCCTCTCGAATCCGAGCGTCCCGTGGTCCAGACCTTAAATTGGCCGGAAGAAATCGCGTCTCTCGCGATGGCCGACTTAATGGCCGTTCGTTAACGAGTCGTCCCGCGATACGCGGAGCTCGTTATGCGCCCTCCCGGTATCGCGGATGAGAATAGAAAGCCCCCTTATTATCGTCGTTGTCTCTCTCTCTCTCTCTCTCTCTGTCCCTGTCTGTACACGTATGCAGGTATGCTATATAGAATGCGGGGCTTGTTGTTTTGCAGACCGACGAGCTCGCGACACGAGGAACTGCCGCAGGACATTCTTCAAGCTGAAGTGGTCGGACGTAATGGAGGCTGCTCGAAGTACCAACCGCAATGCCCCGTGGGACTCTTCGACTTGATTGGAGTCCTCGGCTGAGCCCTGAAAAACCGCCGCCACCGCCGCCGTCTCCGCCGTCGCCGGTCGTCGCGGTGCACCGAGTAAACAGTTCGATTTTATGCCGCTCCGCTCGGCTTCAGCCACTCGACGAACGCTCTCGAGGATTCTCTGGCTATTGTGTACTCGGCTGATTGATCGACTCGTATCTCGCGTTGTATCTTTGACGGGGTACCCGAGGCAAATGGGGACACCGAGGCTTCTTTCAAAGCGGAAAGAAACCCTCCTCCTGCAAACGGCTCGCCCGTTTCAGAAAGTTCCACGGGACCCGACTGGGAGCGGCACACGGCGCACAGTGGGCAATTCGGACGAAATCGGCGACAAAATCAAAGAACTTTCGATAGAAATGAGATAGAGCGATGACATTTTTTTTAAATTGTAGCTGAAACTTTGTAGAATATGGGTAAAATTGGGAGATTATGGGTCGAACGTTTTTTAATCTTGATAAAATTTGTTAAGCTCGGACAATTTCAAGAAAGTTGTGGTTTTTCAATACCTCGCGCGGAAATTTTTTTTCATTAATACATGCTATACATCATTTCCCGTAGATTTCCTCAAGCTGATTTCAAATCTGGTTTCAAAATTTCTCTAGGACGTCAGGATTTTGCACAAAATCTATTTTTGTGACAAGAAATCAAACGATTTCATTAGTTTCTTGTCACAAAAATAGATTTTTTGCAAAATGCTGACGTTGTAGACAAATTTTGAAACCAGATTTGAAATCAGCGTGAAAACATCTACGGGAAATGATGTATAGCATGTATTAAAAAAATTTTTTCCGCGCGTGGTATTGGAAAACCACAATTTTCTTGAAATTGTAGAAGTTTAACGAATTTTATCAAGGTTAAAAAACGTTCGTACCATAATCTCACTATGTTTCCCATATTCTACAAAGTTTCAGCTACAATTTTAAAAAAATGTCATCGCTCTATCTCATTTCTATCGAGAGTTCTTTGATTTTGTCGCCGATCTCGTCCGAATTGCCCACTGTGCAACGTCGCGCAACGAGACGGCCCGAACACCAGCAGTCAACGGGAATTTCGACGAAGCCCGCCCCGGAGCTAAAGCCGTATATTTTCGAACGACAAGTTCGCTAAGTTTACGGGAAGTTCCGTCCGGAGGGTTCAAAGGATCGGATAGTTAAAGGCATGCGATAAGTAGTGTTAAGCGCGTTCGCGCTGAACCCGATTTTCCCGGTGTTACGTATTACGTCGACGTCCGCGGGTATCCGGGACCGTTTGGGAAATTTCGGAGGATAGCGCGTTTAATTCTGCAACGGTGGAACTACTTGTTAATACATTTTTTTTTTAGGAAAATATGAAGAAAAAATTTGCAAGATTTTATTGATTTTTCAAATTTTCCAAATCTTTGGAAATTTTCCGTTTGTCAACTTTTTATTTCCGGTTTTATCAGCCTCGGTGGCGTTTGCATAGAGGAGGTTTAGGCTTGCTACACGCTCCCTCGGATGATTGCGTAAAGGCAGATTTACACTGTCCACACGGAACGCTTCTGTTCAGTATAATAATATTGTACTTCGAATATTATAGTAAGAATATTTTTAATATCCAATATTTACAATAATTAGACTAGGGATCTTTATGGATTTATAGCAAAATTGAATAGACGAGATTCAAAATTGTACGAAAATTTCGAAATCTAGAAAAATTATTAAGAGTAGAAATAAAATTCTATTTAGTTTCTATTCCTATATTATTTTCCATAAAGATCCGCAGTCTGATAATAATTATGAATTATTTGGTGAACAGACGTGCTCGTTTAGAAGCGAGGCGTCTAGAGTTTCCAGCTAGTCTTTCGCACGGGTGCAACAGCGTTTCCCTCCAGTTTCATTTCGAGCTTCGATCCCCGCGATCTTTTATTTGTCTTCTATCGAGCGTCAGCTGCCGGGTGGGGGGGGGGGGGGGGAGGAACAGCCGTGTGGAATTTTTAAATCACGATTTCCTCCGTAACGCAAACACTGCGGTCAGGAGTGGACAAAGATTCTGCGAAGCGAGTTTGCTGATCAGGGGAAAGTTTAGCTGACCGCTTCCGCCGCGTCGCCTGAGAGAGTCGGAGAGAAAGAGAGCCCCGAGAGCTGTCGCCGGGATCTTTCGAGAGTAAGTATCGAGGATCTCTCGAGTAGGTCTCGAAACTCCTGCACGGGTCCTGAAGGTCCCGGTGAATTTAGACGTTTACCAGCCGAGCTGTCGAGTAACTGTTTAAGATGTTTGGCAACTTTCTGAGCTTTTCAACCGGTGCGGCGCGGCGAGGCGACGCATACCTCGAATCGGAGGTTCGCGGCGAGCTTCACTCGATTAAAACTCGCGAAACCGAATATCTCGCGCGCACCCGAAGTTATCCTCGTCTGCGAAACGTTGTTACAAGCTGTCGTTGTTGTTGCCAGCCTAGGCCCACGTCAACTTGTCATCGTCACGTTCCGGCTCCTTCGCGTAGCCGAACAGAAACGGCCGAAAAAGACAACGTCGTCTCGCGAGAGCTGAGAACTCCCCCGATGCCACGCAATTACCTCGTATCCCGCTGGGGTTTCGCCACCGATCGCGTGCCGTCAACGGAATATTTTGCGACAGGGAAGATCGCGTTCCATGGGCGGAACTGTCGTCGTTGAAATGCAGATGCGTGCACGTCAGCGACAGAGCAGCAATTGAGTTAGATGTGTAATTTGTATATTGTACGTTCCGGATAATGTAGCTGGCTCCGCGAGTTACTGAAATGCACGGTCGGTGCTCGAATTATTTCGGAACTCCGCGTAAATGTGTGATTTCACGGTAGACCAGCGAATTCTTCAATGGAAACTCAGTTCTTTTATTAGACTTTTTTAAATCAATTAATGTTTGCAATATAATTAATCTCTACGTTGTTCAACCCACAATTCAATAATATATATTAAAAGAAAACTTTATTACTTCACAGACGCAATTATTTTTCTTGAAAATGATCTAAAATAAGACCGAAACATCGTTAATTATATTGCAAACATGCTATTACATAGTAACAATTGATCGAACCCGAGCGCCGAAAACATTAATTGATTTCAAAAATTTACGATCGATAAAAAAAAAAATAGAATATTTATTAGTCTTTTTATTGAAAGTTATTTATAGAGACAGGAATTAATATATTCCAGTAAAAAGTGACATTATTTTTTAATAAGAATAACCTTAATTTATGTACTTTCACACTAAAGATTTCTTCAATGGAAACCTAGTTACTGCTCTAGCCGCCGTTGAGATTTTATAGTGAAAGTCATTCCTAGAGCCGGGAATTAATAAAACATATAATTATAATATAATATATAATAATGTATAATAATAATACTAACCTTAAAAAATTGATATCTCTTCGTGTACTTTCACACTAAACCAGAGACTTCTTCAATGCAAACCTAATTACTATAATCCAGTTACTGTTCTAGGCGCCATTGAAATGTTATATTAAAAGTCATTGCCTATAGCCAGGAATTAAAATATTGTGGTAAAAAGCGATATTATTTTTTATTTAGAGTAACCTTACAAAGTTGATATCTCTTCATGTACTTTTAATGAAGAATTATCAAAATAGAATATACATTTTTTTTCGTCAACGCCCTAATAATTAATTTTGGTTTATGTTTGTAACGTGTACGATTTATCAAAAGTTACTCTAAATCAACCGAAAAATTCATCATCACCACGGTCAGAAAATGAGCAGACGTGATAAAACATTTTTAATAATACAATATAATTTCCTTTCCTGGCTTGCCGATCAAAAGTCAGCTTATCGAAGCATCCAATCAATAAACTTAATTAATTTGCACGTAGAAGCGTTGTGATGCTGTGTGTTGACATTTTTATTATAGATTGTACATTATTATAATATTATTAATTGGATAAAATAAATTGATGTATGAAAGTGAATGCGGGGGGTATTAATCAGTTGAAAATGAATTATTTCTGCTAAGCGTTCGTTGGTTAATATTTAATAAAATGCGCCACGTGAACCGTACAATGCAAAGTGTCACGGTATATCGTGCAGATAATACATTCTGTGAAACGTATAATACAATATTGTGTTCACGACATATCGTGCACGATGTACACGTAGAACACGATGCTGCGTAACGCGTATATTCTACTTTACAAACATGAAATATTTATAGTATAAATAATCGCGTGTTGCCCGAAATGCGGTAGACTCAACATCATCGCGAACGTGATACATCATCCGTACGTGCAGGCTGTTAAAAAAGAAATAGTTAACGGTGTTAGGCATAATTCTCCATAAGATACATTCACGTTGAAACAGAATCGTAAAACTGTTCATAACAACAAAGATCATGGTGAATTTTTTGATCATGTTTGGCATACAGAAATCCGCCACAAATTCTTTTGTGAAATTTTCACAAAATCTTAAATAAGCGTTGAAAGCATGTTTTTAATAAGCTCTCGCTGCGAAAAAATGTCCAAAAATCAATTCTTCAGTTGAAATCACACGACTTCCTGGCAAATGATGAATTTCATGGTAGACTTTCCAGCACAGATGTTCACTCGGAGAATCTTACCTAGCATCAACTACCACCGCTTCCTCGGCACCCTGTTTTGACCCAGAAATCCTCACCCGTTGCGATAAGAGTTCCCGAAGAGACCGAGCTACACGGAGGATAGGCAGACCGCTATGAACAATACAGTAATTCATCGATAATTGTCTATACCGCGGGTCTGGCCAAAGACAATTAGTGTAAAAGGATACTACTCTTTGACTTTTGCCGAACGTAGAACAGGACACCGAAGCTCGAGAGGCCTCGGCCGCCGAACAGTGAAATCCGAGACCGGGTCGGGTGTATCGGTGTGAATCACTACTAATCCAATGACAAAACTTCTTTATTTTTTATTATTTTTTTATGGAACTTTCACCAATATATTCGTGGCACTTTTCTAATGAAAATTATACCTTATATGGTACAATTCCGATGATATTTACGATTTTAGTTTAAGATTCACGAATTGTCCCAGTCAAGAGAGTGTGTCTTGCAGGGGCGAACCGACTTGTATTATAAATGACCATATATCTGTATATGATCCGAATTATATCGTGTTTGGTATCATTTTAATAAAAAAAATGCCACAAGTATATTGGTCAAATCGGAATTATATCATATTTGGTATCATTTTCATTACAAAAATGCCACGAATATATTGGTGAAAGTTCCATAAAAAAATAAAAAATAAAGAAGTTTGGTCATTGGATTAGTAGTGGTCTCCTGGTCTCACACCGATATACCCGATCCGGTATCGGGTTACATTGCTCGGCGACCTGGGTAGACGACTAGACAATTATCGTTTAGATATTTTAGACAATTATCGATGAATTACTGTACTATGGAAACGTGGTGGCCAAGTCTTAAATTAACCGAGCTCTCTATACTACGAATAGATGTACGTTGGATCTTCCACTTTCGCATAGCAGAGTCTTACAACTAGAGTGGAGCATGTAGTAGCGGCTCTAATAATTTAATCGGCCGCTCGAACACCGGCTCAGACCAGACCCGGGCGTCGCTGACCCAGGATCAAGCTAACTTCCCCGACTTTTTCACTCTACTCGCGCAGAGCTCAGAAAACATCCTCGAAACGAGCGAGTCTAATTGAATAAGATCCGTCGGTGTTCTGAGCGATCGGCTCGCGATCAATCTAGCGGGGGGTCAGTCGTAGATGATCGATCACCGATTTTCCTCGGGCGAATGATGACGAGACAAATGGCCGTTCCGCGAATTACACAGTTGTTGCCGTGGGTCCTAGCTAGCGTGTAACACGCGTTTTCCCCGCGTGGAGGGAAGAATGACGAACGACGATGAAATTGGATCTAGTTGATCGGCGGAACGGGCTGCCGACGCAGATCAACTCCGTGGCTCGTTTACTCGTGTGAAACAAAGGGTCGAAGGTGGCCGAGGAGTGGGAGGCTAGGTCCGGTTGGACCCCGGTCTCTCGTAAATCGACGATTGCGGGGGCGTTGCGCGCCAAAGGCCACCAGCGAGCACGATGCTGAAAGACAAATGACGCTGGGCCACCGTGTGGGAACGATTTGTCGAAGGGATTGTCAGCCACCGAGACTTTTGACATAGTGGCAGCCATATCTGTGAGAATATCACGCCATCTTTCGGTAAAGAATGAACTTCCTAATAAATCAACGACGCCTCTAAGACTCGAAAAAAATTATTACCCCAAATATTCTGACTTGGCATCATAATGCAACATGACCTTCGAATGACCTTCGAAAATTAAAGTGAACACCCCGGAAAAAATAACATTGAGAGGAAAAATAACATGTTGCGAAGAATCCACATTGTGATACCGTTTATGTTGAAAACATTTGTTATGTTGTTACAAATAAAAGAGAATATGACCTTCAAATGACTTTGATCTTTGAAAATTAAAGTGAACACTCCGGAAGAAATAACATTTAGAACAAAAATAACATGTTGCGAAGAATCCACCTTGTCGTACCGTTTATGTTGGAAACAATTGTTATGCTATAACAAATAAAGGAGAATATGACCTTCAAATGACTTTGATCTTTGAAAATTAAAGTGAACATTCCGGAAAAAATAACCCTGACAAAAAAATAACGATTGCAAATAGCTCGTGATATCATTAAATATCGCATTAAAAACATTTGTTATGTCATCACAAATAAAGGAGAACATTACATTCAAATGACTTTGATTGAATTAAGGTAAACACCCCGGAAAAAATAACGTTTGCAAAGAGCTTGCGATACCTACCATTAACATTGCATTAAAAACATTTGTTACGTCATCAGAAATAAAGGAGATATTTAGGTGTCCCACCCAGTACTAGGATTCTCGTCCCGCCTATATGTTCGAGGCCTCGAATACCAGAAATGGGTGGAATTCGAAGAAATCAGGGAGGAACGGTTTCACGGTTGCACGCCGGCGACGCGATCGATCTCGATAAGCGGAAAGGAGCTTAAGAGAAGCTCGGAAAGGTACAAATGCTCGGCTGCGGATAAAAGGACGAGCAAGGATACGCTCGGGGGCAACTGTATGCTCCCTAATTAATCGCCACGCCCAAGCCTATCCTGCGGCACGATTCATCTTATCAGACCGGGGAAGATTGATTAACCAGCCACCGATTTCGTTTCGTCGGTCGCCCGGGTCCTTAGCGAGCTCGCTGCGGTACCGTCTCGCGGTTGCTCATAATAATCCGTCTTGATGCCAGAAACGAAAGCATCCAGCGTTTTTCTTTTTTCTTTTAAGTAGCTTATATATGGAAAATACCACTCAAAGGAGTCCGGCGAGGCGTCACTGAATTTTCAGTTAAATACTAGCCGTGTTTTTCCGGGGAAGTGTCGTCACAGGAGGCTTTTTGATCTATTCGTATACGCGGGGCTCGCTCGAGGAGCTGCCTCTTCTACAAGGAGGTCTATACCAACCTTTTTATTCTCATCCACCTTTGACTTTCTAAGCTTTCCAGCGATATGTATGCGACGTAGATTGCTCGTTCAGCGGGGGCTTGTAAGCAGATTTAAATTGATGCTTTCCCTTGTGAAAGGGCGACTATGGTTTAAGTGGTATCAAACTGTTTTTTGTATTTATGTACGTGTGCACTGTACACGCGTGTATGTACCCGTGGCGGAACTACAAATTTTTACACACCCCGCAAAATATAATTTTGGGTCCCCAGAAAAAAAAGAATTGATATTTGTATTAAGACAGAAAATTTATATTACATTAAAAAACTACAAAATTACAAGATAATAAATGAAAACATTTTGGCCCCCCCCCCCCCCGATTACGGCTCCCCTAAAAAAAAACGATTTGTATGACATAAAAAAATGAAAACTTATATTCCAAAAAAACAGATTTTATTATATCAGGAAAGATAACTTATATTATATAAATAAAAAACTGTATCACTTTTGTATCATTCAGAAAGAGTCAAACGACACTGTTAATATTTTCAATTAGCGCCAAGCAGACGATTTTATTAAGTTTGTATTATTTTAACATACGAAAAAACTTTATTATCTATATATTAGGAAAAAAATATTCCATTTCTAATATTAAATAAAGATTCATTTTATATTTAGAAAAAAATATTTTTCTCGTAACATGAAATAGATATTTCCTGCATATTTAAAAAAAAATATGTTTTCACTTAATGTAAAATAAATATTGTATGTATATTCGAATATTAAAAACAGATTGAATCTCTTTTTAATATTAAAAACATTAAATATTATATTAAAAACATATATTAAAAACTATATATAAAATATATATAAAAACATATATTACGAATATTAAAAACAGATTGAATCTCTTTTTAATATTATATGAATGTGTATACAATATTCTGTGCTACTAGAGTGTGTTTCTTTCGTAAGTAAACAGGTTCGCCGAAAAATGTGAGCGTCGCGTTTCGAAATGTTCCGCGAAACATGTTCGAGCCGTGTTAATGGAAGTCGCGGGCGGGCGCGCGCCCCTCGATATGAATGAACGGCAGGAAGAGCGCGGGGCGGGCGCATTCCGACGAATTCTTGGTTAACAAAAGAAAAACAATCGCGTCTGCAGCGGCGCCCGTTACGGAACAAAGTTTATTAGCTCAGGAATTTTCTTTCACGTTCCCCGTGAAAACGGGGGCCGGTTCAAAGAGAATGAAACTTTCCGGAAGTTTTTATCGGCGTAACGCGATGGAGGGAAGCGAGAGAGAGAGGGGAAGACGAAGAGGGGGAGAGAGAGAGAGAGGAAGATAGGGGGAAAAACGTAGGAAGCGAAAGGGAACGATAAGAAATTACGTGGAACGATAAATCTGGAAGTTCGATGTCGTTTGCGGCGGATGGCTCCTTCCGGATGGGAAAACTTGCTCGACGAGATTCACCGGGAAACAAATTCGTTGTTCCGGGGACGGTTCGTTCGTTTCCGTTCTCTCGTTTAAACGTGTTCGACGGACGCGGACGTGGTTCGATCGTCGGGAGGGGCGTCGATCCTCTCGTTTCGCGATTTTTCACCGGTCGATCGCTGGGTAGTTCGTTAACCAGCGATTGCAATATTTATACGGGCAAATTGAATCCTCGGCTGGCAGCATTAATTACTTTCCACGAATTTCCTGGAATAATCCGAGCCAGTAATAGCTTCCATTGATTCGCTCCTCGACGACTGCGCCGAGACGAGACGAGACGGGCCGAAACTGCTCGGCTCCGCGTCGAGCGCTGATATTTGCATACCTGCTAGAGAATTTCGCGTGCACGTACAGCCTTTGCGAACACGCGAGCCGAGGATTCTATGACGAGACCCGAGAGGGAGAGAAACGGGGGCGGGGGGTGGTGGCTACTTAGAAGTCTTTGATTTCCAAGAAAATTTGCAGGAAAATCTGTGTGAAAGTCTTTCTTCAGGAAATACTCGCCTAGATTGTCGGAATATTGACTCGGCATTTAGTATAATTCTGGCCGCATGCTAGCTCTCGAACCGTCACGGGATCCACACCGTGTCTCCGGTTTGTCGAACACAGGACGACGTTAACACTGAACCTACCGGTCGAATCACCGGTTTTATATTTTTCATTTTACAATTATTGAATTAAAATTTTTGAATTCTCTAATTAAAAATAGAGGCTTGTCATTTTTACAAGCTGAACATTTGAATCGCTTCCGGTGCTCGGTTAGCGTTAACTTCTAAGAGCCAGGCTTATAAAGTGCACTTTCAGTTAGTCTGTTCTGATGAATAGTTTAATTTTTTTTTTAGAAGAAAAATCATCATGTAGCAGGAAATTAGTGCGAGGAGGATGTATAAGTTTTACTGGTTTATTTGTTGCTAATAAATAATTAATCCCAGAAACAACGGTTCTACGAGGAGGAACCGCGAACACGAAGATAGCTCGCCGTTTGAAGTCAGAGTTCAGTTTCCTCAGTAATAAATGGAAATAATGAACGAAAATCTGCGGCGGTGCATACCGGGAATCTTAATCTGAATGATAACAAAGAAGTCACGTCCGCATCGTAAACCCGGCTGAAACTTACGTATCTCCAGCGTTTCCCGTTTTTGTCTTCCCGTTCTTCTTTGATTATTCCGAGATAGTTCTTCTCCCGGCAACACCCAGCTCGTTCGTTCTACGTTTCCCCCGGCTTCATAGTGCCTTTTTCCCCTCGTTCTGCGGGCCAGTCAGCTTCCGCTAATGCTTCTGTCCTCTTTATTGCTTCCTCGCGCGTCCTGCCCGCGGGACAGACCCACCATTTCTGGCCACTTTAAGGATCCCACGGTTTTATTTTTTCTTCCGGATATTTTGCAAACTGCGACCACCATTTCAGAATAGTGCGTGCTTTTTCTGACTAACGAGATAGTAACAATTCGTCGACTACTGAATTTTCATCGCTTTCGCTGTCATATTCGCCTAATGCAACAATCGATTGAAGATTTTCAGGCGTCCGGCTCGACTGGCTTGAGTTGTACTACTCAATTTTTGAGATTTGTCTATATTCTCACTCGTCGTTGAGCTGTACTACTGAATTTTCGCGACCCCCTGTTTCGCTTTCATATTCTCCTAATGCAAAATTAAATTTTCAAGATTTTCGAAATTTCACCTCTTTTACTACGATATTCTCATAATACGAAATTGAATTTTCTTGTCCAATTTGAAAAATTCTTCTCCGTTCATACTTCTCGAAGAAGTCAATCTAATTTTACTATCGCATAGTCATTAAGCATGAAACTATACGAATTCTTGGATATGTGCAACAATCAAGAAAAGTTGATAGATTTTTTAGTTAACAGAAAAGTGATTCATGGCACGATGAATTGTATCAAGTGCAACGAAAATATGCTACTTGATCGCGAAAACTTAATTTTTAGATGTCGTAATACTAGTTACATTAGAAATCGAAACAAAAGACGTATAAAAACGCAATGTAATTTCAAAATTAGTGTTTATAAGGACACTTGGTTTGACAATATACGTCTTCCCATATAAACTGCTTGCCGTTTCATTGCATATCATACAATGCTGAGAGCACCTCGATAAGAATTTATTATGAACGCACTATGAATTTCCTCGAAATCATGTGTCGATTGGGCTGCCGGCCGTTCCCAAACCCCATCCTTGATAAGAAATCTAATCCAGATCTACTCCGATCACTTTTTGAGATGTTGAAACTTTTTTGCGAATATCTCGGACACTAAAGCTGAGCGGCGCTAACATGTATAGGAAAAAGTTGTTCAGAGTGATAAACTTGACAACATATTTCAAGGTCATTAAAATCGGTGAGAAAGCCCCTAATGTAAATATTTATCATTATTTATTTGTTCACGAAAAATATTACAATATTTAACGCGTATCGTATTGAGGCGAGAAGGTCCCTGGCAGGTTAGACACATTAGAATCGTTCACGTGGAGGTGTTCGCAGACGAACGAGCCGTTCCGCGAGTCATTAATCGCGTGCAGGGTGAAATCGGGTTCCCGTTAAACGTTCATCTATTCGTCTTCCGACTCGGCACCATGCGCCCAGCCCGAACCCCGCACCCCGCGATTAACAAACTACTTGTTGAGTGCAATGCATCGGCGCGAGAAATTACGATAAAGGATCACGCGCCTATTACTCGCAAGTATGTAAACGAACTTCTAATTTAAGCAGCGCCGGAATTACAGCGGTGGCAATAACAAAATACGTGGGTATCGAGAGTTTCCAATCAATTGATCCCGGCGCATCGTAAAGTATTCCCAATTAGAATGCTCGTTAACAGGCGGATTGCGCAACCAGGAAGCGTGAATAAATCCGCGCGGCGGGTCGCGCTGCGGTACTTGTCGCGTTTCCCATTAATTTTTCCGATGCTTCAAGCAAACCGTTCCTCCTCCCCTCCGAAATGTGAACGGAGAGAGGGGGGACAAAAATACGAGGAACGAAAAAACAATAAACGTAACGCGGCGCGACAATTGTGCCGGAGGACGAAATTTCCCACCGGCTCCGACCCGACCCGACCCGGCCCGACCAAAAGGTGATTTTTGCCTGGTGGATTTTCGTTTCAAAAACTCTCTAACGATTCGAAAAACTGTCACGCCGGCGCGGCGTGTCGCTCGCACCCGTCGCCATTCCGAAACGGGGTCAACGGACCTTGTCGTCGGACGAATAAATATTTAAGATTCGGCTCCCCGTTGTTAATCCGGAATCGATCCATATACAAACGGAGAATTCGTTAGCGGTAACAAACTGTGCCACGGTCCACAGGTGTTTCGGCAAATAAACAGAAACATGCTCTTCCGCTATACGTCGTTCAATTCCAACGAACGAAGTTTCCTTGTCGTTCTCAGTTACGAATTTTTCATTTAATTAACGATTTAATTTCTGCATCTTATAATTTCGTAGATATTTGTGATAACTCGCAGGTTAGAGTAATCGAGCTCCAGTCGATATTGATCCTAATTTTAATCAGGACTAGACAGCGATTTTACGCATTTATGACAAAAAATTTGTTTATAATTAGTAAAAACATAAAAAAATTTAAATGCACTGTTGTATTATTTTTAATCTGTTAGAGATATTAACCCTTTCGTTACCACGAACGAGATATCTCGCGCCCCGATACTACTTGATAAACGCTTTTCACATTATAGCAGTGATTTCACATTATAGACGAAATATTTTCTGTCCTGTTCGGTCATTTTGTACCTAATCAAGTAACTAACTAAATAACTAATCAAGACTAAACCCCTAAACGGTAAAAGCTGTGACACGACTTCAATGTTTACCAACATACTGCACAGAATATACACAAGCGACATAAGAAAGATGGATATTGTAAACATACGCGTCTTGGGTACAAAACGACCGAAGAGAACAGAAAATATTTCGTCTATAATGTGAAACCACTGGTGCTAGGTGGCAAGATATCTCGTCCGTGGTAGCGAAAGTGTTAAGAAAAAAAAGTGAATTTCTATTTAATTTCAATTTGTTGCAATTCACGTAGACAACTTTTAACCTTGCATAAAGATCCGCTGTCTAATCTTGACATTTCCTTTAAAACTATCATTTCAAAATCTAACAAGCTAATCTCTGCGAACACCGCGCGCACGTATTCCATTCGGTTCGTAATCCTGAACATTAAGCATTCATAAAAACTCGTTTGTTTCTCTTTTCTCGCGGAACCGTGTTGCAAATTAATTCGCGGGTGCTCGCGCGCACGCCAAGGGGACACGGCCATGGCGGGAAACCTTGTCACGAACGCGGACATTCAATTTGCGAACAATTACACGGATGCGGAGAAAAAAAAAGTAGTTACCGTGACTGATTGAAGCGAGCCGGGCTCAAAGCCGACTGATTGGCGGCCTGACGGAGGCCGGGCATTATAAATCCACGACGAAATTAGTTTTGTAGCGGGACACGTAACCGGGAATTGGAAGCATCGACTGAAATACGCAATCGTTCGCAAGACGGGACAGCACTGGGTCCAATAGAGGAGAGTCGAAGAGTCTCGTTTCTTCTACGAACGCGTTTCGATTCGCTTTCCGCGTTTTCAAGCTGGAAAATAGGAAAATAAGACCAGAACGTCAGAAACTACAATAAACGTTTTGACTTTCGTTTGTAACTTGCTTGAGAGCACACTCTTGTAGACCCTTGTTAACGCTTATTGTTATACGTATGTTATAATACGTAAGAAGAATCAGGAATTTTTAGTTAAATTTTCAATTAGTCAATTAGCACCATTTTTCTTCCGGAGTTGTCAAGGCCATCGGTGTTATTTTTAATACACAACTGCATTAATTTTCCTTTATTGCGTCGAGTAGGTCAGCGAAAAATACATTCAACATGATCACGTGACCTTCAAATAACACTCAGTGAAAAAAATAACCTCGAGTTAAATAAAAAATAGCATAGGATACACCTTGCGATAGCATTTATCGTAAAAACGTTTACTCATCGCAGATATTGTGGTCGCGTTTATGTGGACCTGTACAGGGTGTATAAAAATTATGTCACGAATACCGTGGAGTGATTCTATACTTCTGGATCGGTGGAGATCTGTTAAAAAAATTGACGGCAAAATTAACTTTGACCCTTTCTTTTAAGGTTAAAAAATTTTTTATCGTATCGTAAAAGTCTCACAGGAACAATGGGTCTCGAGTCAACCGTTCTCTTAAAAAACAACTTTGACGTTTCATAAACTAATTTCTTCCATATGTCTATAGGGTGTCCCAAAATGGTATAAACGTGGAGGGAGTGATTCTACATGAGAAAATAAATTGATAATATGTTAGTGAAAAGTTCGTTGAAAATATGAGAATAAATGTTTCTCATTTGACGCCTCGGTTTCGAGAAGTTAATGTTTGAAAATTCAGCGAACACGCGTGCTCTTGAATGGCAATCGTTTGACGCGTCTGTTCATGACCTACTAATTCTACTTGTTCGAAACGTTAGGCACGCGAACTTGACGGATTTTTAAAGTGAATTTTCTCAAAAACGAGGCGTCAAACGAAAAAAATTTATTCTATATTTTCAATTTATTTTCTCATGTAGAATCATTCCCTACACGTTTATACCATTTTGGGAAACCGTGTAGACATATGGAAGAAATTAATTCACGAAACTTCAAAGTCGTTTTTAAAGAGGACGGTTCACTTGAGATCCATTGATCCCTTGAGACTTTTGTTCCTTGCGATGAATACGATAAAAAATTTTTTACCCTTCAAAGAAAGGGTCAAGGTCAATTTTGCGGTCCAATTTTTTAACAGATCTCCATCGATCCAGAGGTATAGAATCCCTCCATGGTATTCGTGACTTATAATTTTTATACACCCTGTACATCGAGACGTTCACAAGAATAATTCGGCGGAAGATCGAACGGATGGAAAATGACAGTTTAATTCGCCTTGTTCATTCTTTTTTCTATCCCTCGGCGCGGGGAGAGTGTCGTCGTCACGCATCCTCAACGGGTCGTTCGAAAAACTAATTGCATTCCGATGTAGCTCGACCTACGTCCGGCGCTAACTAACACGCAATCACCGTCAAAGGGGCGCTCGCTCGCGCCACGGCAGGGGCCGGCGCTTTTGACGTCCGCGAACTTTCCGGATTGTAATTTTGCCGTAAATTAACTTTCCCGGATCACGATCCTTTCCTTTCGCCGTGGGAAACTTTCAGCCCCGATGATTGTCACGGAACTCGTTCGAAATGAGCGGGCACGGTTACCTCTTTCCCGAATACTTCGTCCCGGCGCGACGGTTTCTCTCGAAAGTTGTGATCAAAAATTCGAGCGTCGCGTCGTTTTCTTCCTTTTCCGGTTCCGGACGCCGCGCACCATCGCCCCTCCCCCCCCCGCTGCTGTTCACCCCTCGCTTACCCCCTCGCCCCCGGGCCGACCGCGTTCGTTTGCTTAAACGTTAAACAGGATATTTCAACGTGAAAGATGTACGCTCGAACGGGCGTTAAATTAGCGGAACGCTCGGCCGATGTTGGCAACGTTCGGGCTCGGGGCGGATAAAGAAAAAGAGAAATAAATAAAAATAGGGAAAAGAAAGAGGAGAGGGAGAGAAGAAAGCCCCTCTCGCAATAAGAGCAGCGCGTCGACCTTTAATCCGATAACTCGAACCAGCGTCGAAGGGAACGCGAATAATTATCACGAGCAATCGATCACAAGCGAAACGGTATTGGATTAAAGCGCTATTAACGATCTCGACTCTGCCGCTGCTGGCTCGGGAACAGCTTTTCCCGGAGCGTGACAACCGACACACCTGATGCTGGTCGCGTCGGTGTTATATTTCGAGGAAGAATCGACCACCCACGCGTGCGGACATCTCCATCCTCCAGCCTTCGAGACCGGAGTGTTCAGTCGTGTACAGGCGCCTAAGACAAGATATCCGAATAATTTCTACATTTTCCGCGATAGGAAGAAACGCTTCGGACATACGTTGTGTTTCGTGTCGAGGGGCCAATAACATGCCACGCATAACTTTTCGTTCGGACGGAGGTGCTTAGGAGATTCGAAGGTCAACTCTGTTTTTATATGGAATCACTTATTTTTTAACTCATACCATTGTAGAGCTTCTCGAAACAATTTCAACGATATGGTGATTTAAGGTCGTAAAGGTAAATTGCAGGGAAAACAGAAATTGATTATAAATGCTTGTGAAATGGAATATTCTCGTCAGTTTCAAGTTACAGAAATTTAGTCTTAAGCGTTCTGGTGAATGGTTTGTTTAGTAAACGTGACCGGTAGACAGATATTACACATTGGATTTCATTAATAAACAAATTGTTGGCGGCCACAATTTCAAATCTAACCCAGACCTACTCCGATCACTTTTTGAGATGTTCAAACTTTTTTGCGAATAGTTCGGGAACTAAACTTGAGCGGCGGTAACATGTATAGGAAAAAGTTGTTCAGTATAATGACCTTGGCAACATATTTCAAGGTGATGAAAATCGGTGAGGAAGCCTCTAATGTAAATAATTACCTAAAGAATATTGGTCACAACAGATATTCGATAGTAAAGTTACTATTCGATAGTAAAATTAGTTTGACACAAATGACTATTCGATAGTAAAATTCAATGATGACCTTGACAACATATTTCAAGGTGATGAAAATTGGTGAGGAAGCCCCTAATGTAAGTAATTACCCAACATGTCAGTCGTTACAAAGGCGAGTGAAATAAACACAATGTTAAAAGTTTTTGTTTTTTTATTATAGAAAATCTCATGAGATTTATTTCAACATGGTTGAAAATACAATACAATACAAAATTTACAAACTGATGAGAATAGAAAACAGAATATGGATGTTTCATTGATAATATCCAAACCAAATATCAAGGCATGCTAAAAGTTACGTAATCGCAGGCAATCGTGTAGTTATTCAACAGTAAACAGAAGAACGTACTATGTTGATTCAGTATTATAATGTCCTCGTTATGCATATTTATTGTATATTCTTCGGTCTAGATAAACAGCACGACTGCACACACGCTATAACCAGAGGTAATGCCTCACTAATGAAGGCGTTAATTGTTCCTGCGAGTAGCACAATTTTTAACGAACTCACGCAAAAACGAGGCTTTCAGGGGCTAATTAAAAACTCAATGATAGAACTGCATGAATAATAACAAGATTCTATTAAATTCTAAATTAAGTAGCGTAAAGTTATAAAATTTTCAACAAATGCTCTCCGTCGTATGTGGTTGAATTGTTTCATTTGTCACTCGGGAAAACGCGCAGATCACACGCAAACAAACTAGAGAGATTTACTTATTTATATGTTAATTATTACTATTAATTTTATACATTGATATTAATTCCATTAATTTTATACATTGATATTAATTCCATTAATTTTATACATTGATATTAATCCCATTAATTTTATACATTGATATTAATCCCATTCATTTCATACATTAATATTACTGTCATAATTAGCGAATAAATAAGTAAGTCTCCGATGGTTAAATAAATTTTGTTTACTGTGCGTGTACTGCTTATCCGTCCGATGATGGCTGGGTAAAGAATACAGTCTATCCAGTCCCCTCCCCACCATCGCATACACGGTCGCTATTGGCCGAAAACGATGACGAGGAACGGTAGCGATGAAGCCGCGGCTCCATTTCACTCGGTCTCGTCGATATGACCGCTGTCGTTCTCCGTCATCGTCTTCGTCCAATAACAACAATGCGTGCAACGGTAGGGGAGCCGGGATAGAGTCAGAACGCAAACACTTCGGCCGGCCGTCGTCCGGGGTGGACAGAGAGTATAGGATCGTATCGAACTGTACACGAGGAGAAGCGAAAACAAAAACAAAAGGAAACAGGGTCGCGGGAAAAAGGGGGGCGGGGTGGACTTCCGAGAATTAATATTCGCGCGAATCTGTTTCACGTAAACAGGCTTAGCGTAAACATTAACCCCTTGCCGTAGTTTAACGAGTCGCACTCGCGATGAAGATTTTAAACTAACAAATACGAATGTTACGCCTTTCTTTTTAGATGAAATAAAATCTGATTTGCTTGTAATCGATATTTCAGCATTAAAATCAATGTAGCAATACAGAAAATATATGTATTTTCTCTTCTACGACGTTTTTGGGGATGAAGACGTTTTAATCACTGTAACTGTAAAGAAAATGGTACGACAATGGGTTAATGCTCGGTGTTCCGAGGATCGGGAGCAAGATCTGGAGGCATGACAGGTGATTTTACGAAATATAATTCGATGGCTCGCGATCAAAGTGTGTCCGCTGCAGAGAGAGAGAGAGAGAGAGAGAGAGAGAGAGAGAGATGCATATCCGTGGCAAATGAAAGTTTCGCGGTTTCGCAGGAGAGTGGGGGTGATGAGGATGGTACGGCAAAAAGACGAAACAGGGATGAAAAGGGCGGCCCGTCGGCAGCGGTGGGATGGACGCGGTTTGTTTAAACGAAATGACGCAAGGCTCGTGGATATACGCGGTGGGAAATGCAATTTCTCTCTGGTCTGCTCGACCGGCTACAATCAACCCCGTCCGCCACCCACGGTAGTCTTTGTCCCCCTCTCTCCCTCACCCCTTCTGTTTCTCTCTCTCTCTCTCTCTCTCCGCCTTTCATCGGCGTGCAAACCCTCGTCGACGGCCCATCCCTAAACGAAATCTATCCACCGTACGTCTATCCGCGGATTACCCTGTAAATTACAATAAAAAGGGAAGAGGGAAAGCGCGGTCGCCGCCCAGCTAAGAGCAGAGATTGAAACGTCGTTTACCGTTCGCCGGTGACGCGCGACGTAACCAGCGAAAATGATTTAAGAGCGACAGTGTGCCGGCACACCCGCGCGTTGCTGTATCCGCGTACACGTAAATACGATGGTCGAGATGCAGAGAAACTGACGCTTCAATTTCGCGAGACGATGAGGAGTTCAGACGTGGTCGATCGTGTTTCCTAATAGTCCAATACGTGTTGGTTCAAAAATGTCGATTTTTTACGTTATCCTCGAGTCACTTGTAATATTCGACGGCGTGCTGCCTGTCGCGAGGCATCCGAAGCAAGCGTGACGTGACAAGATGGCAGCCACTGAAAGAATTTAGCCGGGTCCTTTGGAAAATCTAATCGGAGCAGAGGCGTGGAGGGGGATAGGCTGACAAGAACAAACCAATCGAATCCGGCCAATGGACTTCGGCTTGAAAGAGTTATGAGAGATCAGGAGTCAGGTCGCAACCGCTAAGCTTGGCGGCCGTGTATTCCGCAGCGATGAGGCAATCTGATAGGATTCAAGTTCCGGGGCCGGCCGGGGCTGAAAATAAAGCCGCCGCGCGGCCACGATTAAACCCTCTTGGTACGTTGATTACCAAACCGGACAGCTCTGGGAGGGCAGCGGTTGGCCAGGCGCGTTCCTCTGCCGGAACGAGAAACGAAAATCGATGCCAAACCGCGCGCGTCAGCCGGCTTGGACTCTTCGGGGACCCGATTTTCCCGCTTAACCGGCACCGGTACCGGCGCGGTGGCGCGGCGATTAGCCGCCGGTCGATGACGCGTGTCGTCTCGCGACCGAATTCTACCCGAACCGAGCACCGACCGCGACCGGAATAGAAATCCTGCGCGGAAATCCACCGAATAATCCGCGACCGGAAACACCAACCGCCAGCTCCAAGACGTACGGTAGTCACCAATGTACAGATTGTCGCAAAAATATGTCGCGAACACTATGGAGGGATTCTATACCTCTGGATCGGTGGAGATCTGTTAAAAAATTGGACCGCAACATAGACCTTGACCCTTTCTTTGAAGGTTAAACAATTTTTTATCGTATTCATCGCAAGGAACAAAAGTCTCAAGGGATCAATGGATCTCAAGTGAACCGTTCTCTTTAAAAACGACTTTGAAGTTTCGTGAATGAATTTCTTCCATATGTCTACAGGGTTTCCCAAAATGGTATAAACGTGTAGGGAATGATTCTACATGAGAAAATAAATTGAAAATATAGGATAAATTTTTTTCGTTTGACGCCTCCTTTTCGAGAAAATTCACTTTAAAAATCCGTCAAGTTCGCGTGCCTAACGTTTGGAACAAGTAGAATTAGTCGGTCATGAACCGACGCGTCAAACGATTGCCATTCAAGAGCACGCGTGTTCGCTGAATTTTCAAACATTAACTTCTCGAAACCGAGGCGTCGAATGAAAAACATTTATTCTCATATTTTCAACGAACATTTCACTAACATATTATCAATTTATTTTCTCGTGTAGAATCATTCCCTCCACGTTTATACCATTTTGGGACACCCTATAGACATATGGAAGAAATTAGTTTATGAAACGTCAAAGTTGTTTTTTAAGAGAACGGTTGACTCGAGACCCATTGTTCCTGTGAGACTTTTACGATACGATAAAAAATTGTTTAACCTTAAAAGAAAGGGTCAAAGTTAATTTTGCCGTCAATTTTTTTTAACAGATCTCCACCGATCCAGAGGTATAGAATCCCTCCACGGTATTCGTGACATATAATTTTTATACACCCTGTACAGATTGTCGCAAAAATTATATGTCGCGACAGGTGGAGATCTGTTAATTTAACGGACCGCGTGATTGACCTTGAACCTTCTTTCAACGTGAAAATTCCCTTTTTATTTCATCCTACAGTACACATCGCGACGAACAAGAGCCTCGATGGAACTATTTAAGTTAACCTTAAAAAATAACATTAAACGAAGGAACAAAAATTTTTTGTATATTCTCTCGCGTGTACAATCAACTCCTCCACGTTTATTCTGGAACATCCTGTAGTGAAAACGGAACTAAATGTTTAACGAAACTTTAAGGTCGTTTTCTAAGAGAACGGTTCGCTCGAGGTTGATTTGGTACCTTTAACACATTTGTTGCTCGCGACGAATACTGTAGAATGCGATGAAAAACAATTTTGACCTTGTGATTCAGGATCAAGGTCAATTCTGCGGTCCATTTCGTTCAACCGTCGTATAATTTTGGAACACCCTGTAGAACCGGTGACAAAACTATAGAAGTAAAGCGAAAAGTGTGTCGGTCGATTCATAGAGGGCCTCCGAATTAGTCGGGAGCGAAAATCAAAGGCTGATACGGAGACTCGGTGTCTCCCTCGGTCCTTCGATCGCCACGAAATTTCCAATTCACGTAACATCCCCCGCGGAAACGACTTCTTCGATGTATCGAGCAAACAACCGAAGGATTTTTATTTCAGGATTCGCCCTTTATTCCCGGCGACGCGACGCTCGCGACGGGTCCAATCCCATATTTTCCGAGATAACTCTTGGTCAGGCAGCTTTCTTAGCAGCCGCCAGCCGCAGCAACGCGGCGCGGTCCGTCCAACACGTCCAGTCCCAGACGCACACTTTACGAAATTAGCTTTGTCAGCCCTCGGCCAGGTACGTATGTATGTACCGGTGGCTCCAGATGGCCGAGGATACATGTGGAACCTTCGAACTGGCCAACGGGAATCGAGGTATGTGTTCCATGCACACACCTTCTTTTCGGGATTTTTTCTTTTTTTTCGCACGCCCGCTGGACCAATCTCGCTCCTTTTTATTTCTGCCACCCTTTCCATCCGATCGTCACAGGATTAGTATCCTTCTCTACAATTTGTTCAATGCGGAAATGATGTAAGTCAATTCAGCTCATCTTTTATAAGGTCCCTCGGAAGAAAAAAGAATTCGTAAACATCGTTTTCTGTAGTTGTCAAAATCAAATTTTATTCATTAATTATTTTTTTTTATTGCATGTTAAGGTCACATGCACCTACTGAGGTTATTAGCGACACCATTCATTAATCCTTTTCACAGAGTTCTTTCGCTGTATAATAAGTGTTTACGAAGTTCTTGTACTCGAGGGCACGCGAAGGTCATTTATGCAGCTGCAAAAATTATGAATGATAAACTCCTATGTGTGAACGTTCACTTGAAGCAAGAAAGGGGTACGAAATATGTTTATGCATATCTTGTACTCAAGGTCACGCGATGGTCATTTATGCTGCGTGAAAAAATGATGAATGATAAACTCCTATGTGTGAACGTTCACTTGAAGCAAGAAAGGGGTACGAAATATGTTTATGGATATCTTGTACTCAAGGTCACGCGATGGTCATTTATGCTGCGTGAAAAAAATGGTGAATGATAAACTCCTATGTGTGAACGTTCACTTAAAGCAAAAAACGGGTACGAAATAAATGACATTTGTCAATTCAAGATGATAGGTTCGGTGGTCATTTCCCGTTTCTAATTGTAAGAGAGAAACCTCGTGGGATATATGGACCGGATTAAGGACTGACGAGGGTAATACGGAAGAGTACGTGCTCCGAATACAGTCTGTTAATATGTCTCTTAGAAAGCTAATAAAAGGAGCCACCCTGGCAAACGTAAAGCTACTCTAAGCGTCTGGTCAACCATCCGTGTTGCCTTTCGCTACCCGTCGTGTTACGTTTCCTTCATCATCGACATCGGCTTCCCTATCAGTTTATACGCGTACGTGGCTGAACACCAAAAACTTTTTCATAATTCGCGTACGTTATCGTTACAGTATAGCGGGAATCAATGTGCGTGTAGCACATTAGTTGAAATTTATTACCAGCGATTATTATTTATTTTTATTTACTAGATTGCAAACACGAGAAAAACTGCATTAAAGTTTTTTATTAATCAAACATTTAAATATAAATGCAATTCCATTATTGAAAGCACCTCTTTGTTGAAATCGTTGAAATAAATAAAATTGTTATAACGTTTTCCATGTTACATAATTGTTTCTTGTGGACGTAATAAAATTGCGAATCAGGCCTCTCTGTTATAGTTACGAGTAATGGAAAATTTTTATTGATCATGATTAGAATTTTTAAGCAAAATCAAATCTTTTTTATGTGAATTGCCACAAATTAAAGAGAAATAGAAATTTATTTCCTTTCTTAATATGTTTAATAGGTTGAAAATAATTTGACAGTATCTTCACATTTTTAAAATATTTTTACTGTTTTAAATTGCAACTACCAATTTTTGGTGTGCGAATGCGTAAAATCCGTTGCCTAATCATGATATTAGAACTAGGAAAGCAATTTCACACACACACACACATTAATTCCAAAAATTGACATTTCCTCCGTTGGAACGACAAGTGCGACGATCGGAGCTCGGCCATAATTAAAAAAACATCGGCGGCGATTTAATGTGCTTTAGTCGGTCGAAGATAATGCAAACTGGAGCGTCCCCGCCATATCCATAAGTATTTCTTTGTCCCGTATGGCGCGCGGGTCTCGCGCAAAAACCGGCATTATTCTGCCGGGAGCGGGACCGCGAGCGCGCAGACAAACGGCCGGCCGATGCGAAAAAAGAAAAGGGTCGATCCACCCTCCCCCGCGCCTCTGCGGGGGTTGGAATACGAGCCGGTTCTGGGAAGAAAAAGGCAAAGAGAGAGCAGCGGGGGAAAATATGAGGATCTCTTTACTCTCGGCCAATTTAGCGCACGCGTTAACTTACCGAAATGTGTAGGTCCGCGAGCGCACCTGGTGGTAACGGGTTCCGCGATTCTTCCGCGCGAATGTAATTTCTCTTGATAATAACCGACGAGCCGTCGGGAAAGTCGCGGGCCGCAAAAAAATTATGACCATCGCGGAATAAACGCTTACCCGCCGCGGATCGTCCGCGGATCGCGTCGCGAAAAAGGACCGCGCTCTGCAGAATTCTTTCGCAGTCCGCTGGCAAGTTGGATGACGGACGTGACCCAACAGGCCTCCGCCAACCGCGCGATGAAAATCGCGTTAATTTCCTCTCCCTTCGCGTCCGGCCGCTCTCCAAGTATTGTGACACCTCCTTCTGAACATAATTGGTATTATATTATGTGATAGTATTTAGTGCTAAATTTTTAGTATTAGTATTATATTAGTGTTAGTAGATTATATGTATAGTATTATATTAGTATTATAATTAGGTCCATTAATTTTGCGTCAACTTCAAGACTTTATTTAACATGTTTCGGATTGTCCGATTTGGGTGAAATATGCACCGTTTTGTTCTATAATTTGTTGCTAAACAAATAATGGTATATTAATATAAAATGGTATATTAATATTAATATAACGGATAAAAAATAATGGATTTCTTTTTCCCCAACCATTATACAATAGTAATTATTGGTTAATATTTAGTATTAGTATTACATTGTAAAATAGTATTTATCGTTAAATTTTCTAAATGACTTTTAAGCACAGATCCAGCATACAGTATATTATGTCAACAAACACGGAAACTGATATGCAGTAGCACAATTGCCACGAAATCAGCGTAATTACCAGCATGTTTACGATAATACAGGGTGTCTCACCAGATATTACCATCTTGATTTACGTCGTTATTATTATTATTATTCGCTGCGAGAAATGTTCGGATGAAAATTGAACGGTATCAAGAGATACAGTGATGTTAGTTTCTTTTTTTTGTAGGTGGATGAGTCAAGGACATCTGAAGGTCAACTTTGATTTTTTAAATAGGATATATTGTTTTTTATTCACCGATCGACCTCCATCTTCTTTGACAACTCCAAAGTTTTCTTCAAGGAGGGAGCGATACGATTAATAAAACTTTAAACATTTTTTTCTTAATGGTTCGGATCATTTCGGACCTATGGTCCCTTTGAGATCATTAATCCTCGCGATTAGTAGAATGCAATGCAAGCAAAAATTAATTTGACCTTGAATATTATGGTCGAGGATAGTTTTGTGGCACGTTTTTTGTAATAAATCTCAATCAATCCAGAAGTGCATAATCACTGTGTAATTATGAAACACCCTGTACTCCGATCATGGAATAACATTGACGATTTTGGTTATTGACATAAAGGTGAATCTTGTCGAGGTCAGTGCAGTTCGATCTGCAGAGCTCGCGACGGTGAATCATCGTCACCCAGTAATATATGTGATCCGAAGACCGAGCTTGTTCGGTTTTACGGTGCAACTCCGGAAACGTCAGGCGAGATTAAAGTTTCGTGGCATCCAGGCTTTTCCGAGTCACGTCCCGGGTGAGAACGCGGCTATCGAGGAGGACACGCCCATCCGATGGCCCGCAGCGCCGCGCATCGTTCGCTGTAAAACGAGAAAGGAAGAAAAAAATGATTAATAAAATTCATCGATTCGATTGCCTCATTTTGATTGAAAAATCGCCGCCCTCGGAATCGGGGGTTTCAATTAACTCGGCGCCCAATCGATTCCGCGGATGAAACCGTGCCGGGCGCGGCGGTCGTTCGAGTTAAATTGATATCCATAATATCGTAACACGTTCTCGTGAAATGCTGTAAAAAAAAAAGAAATAAAGCAGAAAAAAATAACCGTAACGATGAAAAAATATTTGAATGCAAATCCACAGGCGGCGCACCGGGGGCTTTCGCAACAGTGGCCGAAAACCAATTAGAAAATTAACGCAAGAAATACTTACTGAAAATTGTTTGCGTTAATTGAGCTACAAAAAAAATGTTAATGCAGTAATGTCTCGATCTAAGAAAATGGGAACTGTACGATCTAAGAAAATTCTCAGTCCCCTCTGCTGGGGGTTAAATTATTGTTTTTTTACTAACTCCTACTAACTGACAAGTGTACATAAAATCTGGAATTTCGGTCACTTTTCGGAAATTCTTCCCAGAAAAATTCACCGGACACGGGAATAAAGAGGACTTCCAGAACTGTGGCCTGGTGTAATCGAAGACGAAAATGAAACGTCTTTGAAACGGCGTGTGTGTTTACTTAACACGAGACGACTCGAGACCACGTGTCCTGCCCCCGATTCGTCGATCGTTGGCGCGTTCAACGTTGAGCAAACTCATAATCGGTCCTCGATTCACCGGTGCTCAAAGCGAGCCTCGAACTTCCGGCGCGGCAGAGAAACTCGTTTGACACGGCCTAAGGCGCTTCGAAATTCCTGCCGGTGGATTCTGGCCAGTACTTAATGTTGTTCGCCAAGCAACTGCAACAAGACTCACAGATGTGCTCGCTCACGTTCCTGCGCAGACTGCGAGATTCACGGTGGCTCGTCCCGCAAAACTAATCTCGCCCATTCTCTACCGTTGCGTGCTGGCCGCCTTGCGTTGCTAGTTATTATGGGATCCTTCTTCTTTGGGGCTTCCGGAATCATGCGATGTACGGAAAGTTTTCGGAACGAAATTAATCAACCTGTCCAATTTTAGTCTGTTGAACTGCTCTTTATTTATGCGCGACGGTATGCGAATACAAATTTTTATCGACTAATTCAGGGAGGACATTCACACTGTAAATTAAATACATACGCTGTGAATTAAAATGTAGGTTACGTGAGTCAAAATAATTTGTTAACATATACTTCTCTATATACTCCTAAGCGTGGAAGAGATTCTAGTCGAGACTCGAGTGCAATATGGTAAATAATTTTAATAGGACTCTCATAATAATAAATTCAATTCAGAGTGATCTTAATAGTAAATTAACTTTAAATTGAGAGAATATTTAAGTTCAAAATTAATCTAATAAAATTTTTAGGGTTAAACTGTTTTAATAGAATTCTTATAATAAATTTAACTTTGAGCAATTTTAATTATAGTATTAATAATAGATTAATATTAAATTGAGAGAAAATTTAAGTTTATCGGGTGGGAGGGTCCCAAAATTTTTCCATTTAGTATCTCGTAATATTATTAAAATTATCCCGAATTTAAATTGAAAGTACACTGACAAAAAACATATTATTGCGTTTATTGAATTTTTACAATCCTATAAAAACTATGAAAAGGAGACCCAAAATTATATTTCGAAGGGGCGAAGATTTGTTGTTCCGCCACTGATCGAAGCCGTGGCAAATAATGATATTATTCAAAACGGCAGCTCAGAATCAGCGAAACAGGAACGAGGACTTTCCCTACGAACTTTTGTCGTTAACAAACTCTTTCAGATTCTTAGCGGACTTAATGCCACGGCTCCTGCGGAAGTCACGGAATCGTGTTGCAACTGGAACCATCAGGATTCCGCGGAACAATGCTTCGAAGAGGAATCGGCGAAGAAAAGTGACAAAATGCTGATACTTTTATTCGAATATTAATTATGTTCGATAACACAAAAAATTGAAAGGATAAATTATTCTATGGTCAGACGTCGAGCGAACTAATAATCGGAAAATAATATTTTTGAATTATATTGAAACCATTCGAATTTCTTGAAATATTTCTGCTGAAAATCGTATTCAACACAGTTATAAATTGTTTCCTAATGGCTGGATACATTGTGCGTTCAGATCGCTTACCAACAAACCGCAGTAGGAACCTGTTGCGTATATTAGAGTGGTTATATGCAGATCAGTCATGGTAGTGCGGTTTTTCAGAGTATTAAAATGAAGCAAGAAAGCTCATTCAAGTTCACGAGAAATACCTTTTACCACCATCAACGTGTTTTTTAATATCTTTCACTAACTCGACTGTTAAATGTTAGATCAAATAATGAATTAAAAATCGCGTTAATTATAGGATGATTCGAGTTATTTTATTTCATGCCGGATAAAAATTCAAATAATTTATTTTACGATTCAGATTCTAGAAATGAAAATATTTTATTTCGCGGTTTGCCGTTACAATAGAAATATTATATTTTTTCAATTAGACGCCCTATGTAGAATACAATTTGTTTTCAGCCAACAAAAATTAAAATATCGAAATATTTATTTCTCCCAAAATTGTTCAGCTCTGCATTGAACTTTACTTCGCACCTACATGCATTCTCGAGTCGTAAGAGGGTTGAATTTTTCAAACTATCAAGCAGGAAGTGTTCTTAACTCGAAATTGTCCTCAAAGACGGAATACCCGGGTCCCGGTAATGTTCTCTCGAGTAATCGTCTCGCGACGCGTAGTAACTCGGCAGCATTTCGTTACAGTATGAATTGCCGAAGTCTGAGGACATGTTTCAAAGGCGAGGAGAGAGAGAGGGAGAGAGAGAGAGAGAAAACCTTCCGCGGCGAAGGGTGTATCGAATAACTAGTTGCTCGTCCGCAGCCCTTCCTCGCCGCTCTGGTACACTGGCACAAAAGGGAATCGCTTAATGACACCGTGCGCCTTAAGTTCGCCGCTCCCGCGACAGACAGTAAGTAAGGGACGGAATGCAATAATGCATCAGCCGACTCTCCTTCGAGATCGTGACGAGAAAACACCCGGCGGCGTAGCGGCGCCCATCCATACCGTTCGTCGAGAAACGTCCAAATGCGATCGGTCCACCAGTGTCGAATTTCCAAACTCCTCCGAGCATGTCGACACCTTCTTCTATGCGTTCACGCCATTTCGGTATCGTCCTTAGACAGCGGATTTTATTTATTTATGACGAGAATGAGTAGGTCTTAATTTAAAATATGAAAAACATCGGACGAATTTAAAGTTACTTTTATATTAATTTCAATGTTAGGTTATTCAGGGTTATAATTCCATTAACAATGCTCCACCTTTTTTCACTTCCCATTTATTTTTTTTATTTATTTTACTTTTTATTAAATAATATTCATCGTATTGGACCTACCAACGGGCGCTTTATTAATTTCAATGTATTAAACATATTTAAAAGATAAAATAAATCTCCATGTAATTCCGGTTTGTTGCATGATCGAAGTTTGTATTTTTCTTGAAATAGTTGCTAAGAATTCAGTTTAGTTGCTTAGATCAATTCAATATCTTTTATAATAACATCACAATATTTGTTCAAAGTTGAAAAATATGTCCTTTTTTCAAACTCAAATTTCTCAAAAACTGTGCGTCTAGGAGAAAAATTAAGGACAGATTTGGAATCAGCGCAAAAAACTCTATAAGAATTGCATAGTGAGAATCGAAAAATTTTTTGGCTGTTGGACCGTGTAATCGATAAAACTATGAGTCAATAATAGGATACAACCGCGCAACACTGTTAATCAATGTTCAATTACCGCAGTTTTCATCGGAAAACTGGATACGCGTGTGTGAAACTGTCGATTACGGATTATCGTAGAATTTCGTTTAAAACTGAGATACAACTAATAGCGTCGGTTTGTAATAACAAATGCAGTCATGCGGTCACCCACAATTGCTGTTTTGATTACTCCCGGAGATAATAGTAGGGGAAATTGGAAAGGTTCGACCTACAGGGTGTTCCAAAAAATGTTGTGTTTCGTTGAACGTGATCGGATTCCCAAGGTCATTTGAAGGAACTTTTTCCCTTGCGAAAATCTTCTGCGCGGCTTTGTTCGGGAGTTATTAATGAAAAACGCGGACCAATCGGGGCAACGTCACGCCCCGTTATCGCTGAGTGAGGCGGGGTCCGTTCGCTGTTGCCGCGCGCCGATTGGTCCGCGTTTTTCGTCGATAACTCCTTAACGAAGCCGCGGTGGGCATTCTGGCAAAGGAAAACGTTACTTCAAATCGCCTCAGGAATCACCTCTTTCGAGTACAACATTTTGTGGAGGATATATATATTTTGTACAACACTTTTCCATAAATATTGTATATTTAAAGGCAATATTATACGTTGAGTGAAAACATACAAGAATGTGAAATAATTTGCAATCTTTGAAAAATGTATGCACGTCATCTAATAAATAAATCCTTCGAACGTGTCGAAGATGGGGCTCGGTTCAATTTTGAAAAATGATACTCCATTGTAAACAATGTCCGAATGTTAATCCCGAGCACTGTACATATTTGAAAAGTTTCGGTCGGGCATGTCAATCTTGCGCGGCGCTGCACTTGCGCCGGACTTTTCTCTTTTGAGGATTCGCTCTCCCGGAAAGTTCCAAATTCTTCTCTGTCGGTATGCTCGAAGCGCCAAACAGACCTGTAAAGCAGAACGGCTGAACTACAAATAAAACCGGTTTCATTTGGAACTCTCGCGTGGTTCTTCCCGTCGAATGTTTCGCGAGCGTATCGAGAAGAGCGTCGTCGATAAAACTATTCGAAGAAAGGAGCCGCGAGTATCGTACGGGTGTGGGGAGGGAGGGGGTAGGAGATGGCGACGCTGCGAGAAGCGCAAAGAAAAAAAAAACAGAAAAAAAAACTGAGGGATCGTCTGGTAAGAGATATTCGGCGCGGCGACGATTCACGGTGGAAATTCAAATTCGTGACGGAATCCAATATTTCTGGGGCTCGCAAGAAAGTCCTGAGGAATGCCACGCGGAACGATATTACGGCGCATTGCTGTTGGCTACGGGGGTGGAAATACGATGGTTGGGGGCAACACGAGGTGAAGAACCGATCCGCTCCGTGTTGCGCGAACGCTTCGCGATACGTTCAGAGCAGGTTAAAAAAATATCCAAGATTATTTAACATTTTTTAAACCTATGGTGCAACATGCACCGGAGAAACACTTAAAATTTCAAGCCAATTGGTCAGGTAGATTTTTAAATATCGAGGAAATACAGTAAAGCCTTGATCTAAGAAAACCGTGGGGTCCGTGCTTTTTCTTAGATCGTGTAGTTTTCCTATTTCTGTGTGTCTCCGTCTGTTGTTTTCCGTTCATCCTACGGTTTCCGTTCCCTTAGATCAATGCTGTGCTGCATCAAAGTATTGGTATCGATATAATCAGTGTGTATCGATTTCTATCGATTACAGTATTCACTTCGGGTATTCGGGTTCGGATCTCGTATCTGATACTCGAATCGAATCGGACTGAACCGGACGGGACCAAATCGAATTGGATCGAATCGAAACAAATCAATCCGTATATTTGGCACGCGTCGTTTAGCCCCGGCTACACGATACCTAGCAAAAACGCGCAACCGTTTGCAAAGTGTCGGCAAACAGTGGGGAAACCCAACTACGTTTATCACGGAAAAACTTTTAATTGCGTCCGCGCGCGCGTTTCGCCATGCGACCTCGCGCTCCGATTTTCGACGAAAGTTTGCACAAACTTGCGCCGGCCCGCCACGGCCCGACCCGACGGTCGTCCCGAGTGCTCGCACGGGCCACTGTTTACGGGGACTTCGGCGAAGATAAAAACTGCGCCAACGTCGTCGCTGCTCCCAAAACGAGACGCTCTTCAGCGACCGTTTCTCTTCTTCGGTAACAGAAGTTCGTTTCTCTATCCGTCGCTCTCCGAAATCAAATTTACCGAGCTACTTGGGCGAGCAACTTCCACCCGACCTAATTCCGCGAGAACACTCGAAATTCTTAAGCGGCCGCGCTGTTGCGATAAGCAAGATTACCGTCCGATTACGTGATCTCGAGTTTCTCGCGACTTTGTCTTCCCGAATGGAAATTATTGTCGGCTCGGATGCCGAGTGCCTATAACAAAACGTAGATTCAAGTCCTGCTTGAAGAGGCGACCGAGCCCTCGGTAACGTGCACACAGTGGTGCTTCCCGCTTACTATTGTTGGTGTTCGCCAGTTTCTTTGCCCCGAAAACTTGTGCACCGCCCGAAACTAACCACCTTCTGCGAAATTCGCTTACCGACTACACGGTCTCTCCGCGTCCAGTCAATTTTTCTCGTTAGACCCGCCGTAAAAGAGTTTCCACATAGCAATGAAATACAAGCTTCTGAATAATATCGTGCAGCTTCCTACGAAACCTACTGTTTCTTCGATACACAGGGTGGTCCGAAATTTCTGGTTCGAACGAGCGTTGATACGCTTCAGAATACTGGATTTTGTTCTCTGCTCGTTTAGTATCGTTGTTTGCAGCGTGATCATCGAGAGGATACGTTGGAAATTCGAACCGATTGAATATCGTGTAATTCTCGTACACTCGACGGACACTTCGCCAGATTTTATCGTACATTTTAATAATTCGGCGAAATATGATGTACTCGTAATTCCGTATATGTTAATCCAGTATATCGAATTGTATATCGAATTGCAACACGTTCAGGGAGAAATCAACCGTTATACAGTAACATCTCGAAACAAGAAATGCACGAATTTCTGCCGGACAAATGTGTAACAATTTATATCCTAATAAATAATAAAATATTATCCAAAATGTCTTACTGCAGGAAGAGAAAAATATTTTTAAAAAATGCGAATCTAAGGTCCCATGTGTGTCAATTGATAACACCAATGACTACACTGCGGAGTTTATGCATTCATGACAAAAACGGATACGCACAGTTTAAAGCAGTGGACATCGGTGCGATAATTTCAGCTTAATAAAGTAATTAAAAAAGATAAGAAATTTTCACTTGGCTTCTTGCAGTAAATAAAACAATATTTATTTTGCATAAAGATCCGCAGTCTACCAATGACACTTGATTTTCTTGTTTATTTGTTTAATTATTGTTGTAAATTGATTCAATTATTTTATCTGTTGTTAGAACTTGCAATAAATACCTTTTCATAGACTTTCTATAAATGAAGACTAAATCAATACGAATCGTTTATCGAGAATAAATAAATAAATCATTGAAGTGCAATGTGTCAAGTATCAAAGAACGAAAATCATTAGCATTGTTGAATAACATGAAACGCGTCCGTGATAAGTTTTACCGGGAACCACGGAAAATTGTACGATGAATGCCAAAACTCCGAGAATACTGAACGAAGAGGTAGATCAACTTAATCTCGACGCCTCTGGGGGGCCTGTTATCCGAGCGTGTGTGTGCGATTGCACCGTTCTTCGTGTCGGTTATAAACTTGGTAAGAAGTCCATTTGATTTATTAAACGCGTTGCATCGCGAATGACTACAGAGCCCAGAAGATGCTGGCATCGCGTCCCAGCTCAAGCAGAGATGAAATATGCTTAAATCAAGCGTTCTCAGACAAAAACGCTGTCTCGAGAATATTAATGCCGATGCGAGCCGCGCCGCGCCGCGCCGGGCGACTCCTCGAAATACAGTGGCTTTCATAATTGATGACGCACACTTTAAATCGTAGTTACTTTTTTTACAAATGCACCAAAACGACTTCAGGTTTTCTGCGAAACTGAAAGGATCGGTTCAATGGAAGCTCTGTGAATGAATATTAGCTGAAAATTGCATTCGCTCGGAATTTGGAAAACAATGGTAATACTGGATTTTTAAAACTTTTTTTTATGCAGTATGATACAATTTTATCAAATAAACTGTACACATGCCGAAAATTCCATTGAAGTTGGTTTATTAACCAGCCTATGTCATTTATTTCAGTGTATGAGACACATTTTCTAAATGTTTGTATACAGGGTGTCCCAAAATATTATACTTCCTTGAACGGGTTCCCGAGATCGTTCGAAGTAACTTTGTCCTTTGCGAAAATGTTCTGCGAGGCTTTGTTAAAGAGTTATTAAGGAAAAACGCGGACGAATCGGAGCAGCGCCACGCCCCTCGCGACATATCGCCGAGTAGGCGGAGTGCGTAACCGCGCTGTGATTGGTCCGCGTTTGTCTTCAATAACTCCTTAACAAAGCCGCGGAAAGCATTTTCGCAAAGGAAAAAGTTACTTCGAATGGCCTCAGGAATCAGCCCATTCAAGAAAGTAGAACATTTTTGGTGCTTAAAATTCCAGGTCAATTTTAGCCAAATTTTTGTTCTCTGCAAGATAGAGTGAACGTATCACCGATGGAAATTATTTTCAAGCCCTAAATGCATTTCTGTTCTTTGTCAATCAACAAAATGAAGGTGAGGCCACGAATGAATTTGTACGCGCAATATAAAGGGTGTCATGTAACTGCAACCGGATAGAGGCAGAGGGTTATATAAAAAAATAAGTCGAAAATCGATTATAAAACTTTTACATTTGAGACTTCGTTTTCGAGAAAATCGAGTTTAAATCTTTACACTCGAAGTTATTCTAACTTGAAAATTAAACGTTTGTTCCAACCTAGAATAATTCTATTCTACAAAATTTTTTTCATTTTATAGATATAAAATTGCTATAATACCTCATAAAATATTTAACTGTTTATTTAATAATATTTTGAATAATGGTACAGCAATTTTTAGGTAATTTTCAGATTCATCAGGTTCGCGTGCTTCAATATATGTAGGAAGTAGAATAGGTCGGTCATGATCAGACGATTCCTATCGAATAACATGTGTATTCGCTGCATTTCCGAACTCGATTTTCTCGAAACCAAAGTCCGAAATGAAAAAATTCCATTTGATATTTTCGACTTATTATTTTTTTATTCACCGGTTACATAACACCCTGTGTATTATTATTACTATCAGGTAAAGTTTCCGTACCATTCGACACGTCGGAGGAATTGTCCACGCGTCCCTCTGAGAAAATAATGATGGCACACGCGTGCTATCCTTTTGTCCAGGAGTGTATCCGAGGAGAGTTTCCGCGCTCTATATACCCACTCATCCAGGTGCGTTTAATTAAAATGAAATTGTTTTCGTGTCGCGATCCCGTCCGGCGGGTGGACCTTCCGCCTACGTAATGAGGCAACTTCCCCGAGAAATCGGCTTTAATTAACTGAAATTTATTATCCAGTCGAGGCAGAAGGGACCGGAGCGCAAAAAACAACAAACAAGTAAAAAAAAACTAAATAAAAGAAAGAAAAGCAAAGTGGAAAGACGGAGGGAGGAGAGCGAGCCCGGAAGAAAGAAGGAGTACCCTGGTCGTAGAAGCTGGAGAAACCAACTTGTGTTTCACTTAGGGAAAAACCGCCTTAATTGTTCTTTATACACTCGCGTCGCCATGGCTCTCCGTCGACGCCGACGCCGACGTCGCGGCAACCTGGAGACGCCTACGCCCTAATTCTTCCGCTGGGATGTATTCTTCGTGGCGGCCCGTAATTTCCGGTTTTCGCGGAGATGAAGCGAGAATAAATTTGGATGCTCGGGTCCGCGAGACCGGCAAGTGAAAAGAAATCCGGAATAAGAGGTCCTTGGACAGTTGCGGGGATTCGACGCGGTGGTTCGTCGACGAAGAACCATCCGTCCACGGAGATCCTCCCCAGGGTGGCAGGAACGATCGGGACTCTGGAAAGCGCTCCGACGAAGTTTGATCGTTAGCGGGGAAAAATGTTTGCACGGGCAGTACCTAACCCCGGCTTGAGCTAACGCAATTATCTATTTCCGCGAAGCCAAGAATGGTCCAACGTCGCGCCGCCAGAGTGGTCTCAAATCGCTAGAACGTGGCCATAACCTCAAAAATGAATTTCACGTTGGAATCCTTCGTTTCATTCGGTGGAACAATTATGCTTGACGTGTGCAGCAATTATTGGCCAAATTATATCTTAAAATGTCACGAATACATTGGTAAATGAAGAATAAAGAAGTTTCATTATTGCACTAGTGTTGTATCACCGATACGCTTTGCGTTGTTGCGCCTGTCCTTCAATTACATTACCATAAAAACTAGTACGCGATCACTGTCCCTGCTCGGACCTGGCGAAGGGACTTAAATCGCGACTTTACTGCATTTCGGATCAATACAGAAAAATTTCTGTGAAAATATGAAACTTTGAAAACTCAATTATTGCCCACGAAGAACAGGTGTCCAGCCCACTGTGCACCGCGCCGAGACAGTTGTAAATCTCGGCTCGATGACGCTCGAGAATCGTTTCCCGATCGATCCGCAGTCTGCACAAGCCGAACGATAATATTCCCCCCTGTATTTATACGGAAAGGGGAGACCGTGTTTTTTTTTCAATTAACTGTCGACCGCGAGACCTTCGTAGACAGCTCGAACCTCCGAAACACCTTCGAACAAGCACCCCTATCTCGACGTTTGCTCTCCGAAGCTATTGGGGACACCTCGCTGGCAAAACAAACTGGCGGGACCATCGATGAAAGTCTGCGACTCGGCTTCGAAACACCTACCGTGTCCTCCGGGCTTGGAATCTGTTTCCTGCCGATTCCTCGATCGCGAAGGTTCTTGCGAGGAAAATTTCCTGTCCGCAGTCTCAGTCTGACCGAACCACGGTTTTTCTGTTATCGATTTAGCGCAGAAATAGCGTTTTTAATCAGTCCTTTGATCAGAAATGGACGGCAATTCGAGTGCAATTAAATGAGACGTTCAACAATTTAGTTCAAGTATATACAGAACACACGGAAGTCTGCAGATCCCTCTGGAGGAAGCAGAAAAGAAAAAAAGATTGCGCACTTGCATAGAAATATTCTCAATCGCGGCGGATTTGATGCACTTATGAGAAAAATGTAAAAATAAGAAAAAATGAAAAATATGGAGATGCTATGTTCGATAAATTAAAATTATTCGCATAATAAATAAATCAATTAATACAGGGTGTCCCAAAATTCATCGCCCGGAAATGGAAGGTTCCTGAGGTGATTTGAAGCAACATTTTCCTTTGCAAAAATGGCCGCCGCGGCTTCGTTTCGGAGTTACTAACGAAAAACACAGCCCAATCAGGGCGACAGGCCCCGCTGAGCGTCGCGTTGCCATTGGACGAGCCAGAGTCCGTCCGCTGTAGCCGCGCTCTGATTGGTCCGTGTTTTTTGTAAATAACTCCCAAACGACGCCGCGGCGGGCATTTTTGCAAAGGAAAATGTTCCTTCAAATCATCTCAGGAACTTCCCACTTTCGGGTGTTGAAGGAATTTCCATGCGAACGATGTATAAACATTTAATTTTGCATGAAGATCAGCCGTCTATTAACCACAGACAAAAATAAACAGCTTTGTTCGCGCATTATGTTTTTCTAAAGAGGACAACCATCAGACCGAAACATAATTATGTTCTCTAAATTAGCAGGGAAAAATGATAAGTCGGCGTTTGTTAGCAACATTTCAGAAGATGTTCCAGCAAAAAACTTGTAGCAAGAACGATCGAATAAATCCGTATGAATACAAAATGGCGTAGCGACTCGTCCCCTTCGTGCTAAGCAGATCAGTTTCTTCAGCGTCCTCGGCGTCCATGGAACGTCTCCGTTAGCGTTGACGGTGGTTGTTTGCTCCGGCAACGTCGCCGCAAAAACAGGGGAACGTGCACCGGTGAGAACGGCGCGGAGGGATGAACGCAGGTGCCAGGGGAAGGGTAGCATGGGACGAAAAGGGAGGCATTAGCGTGCCATCAAATGTTTCCGGCCGCTCTCGCCGCCGTCCATCTTTGTTTCCCGGCGAATATTCACGGTAAAAGCCGTCGATAATGGATCCTTATTAAATAAAAAAAAAAGAGGGGAAAAAAGCACAACAAAAAATAGAAATGCCGAAGCATAAAGCGGCGCGCATCATGGAAGCACCTAATGGTTCCAGCGACGACGACAGGGGCTTTTGTGCGGGCTGCAGCCATGGTCGGAGATACGAAAAATGGGCCGGCCGACGACCTGCCCTCTCCTCATCGATTAATAGTAATTAATGCGCGCGAATGCGACGAGAGGGAAACGGCCCCGCGTATGCTGGTATCCGCGGTTTCCGCCTGCCTCGGGCCGGGTCGGGCCGGCACCGTTCCCCAGCGTAAAATCCAAACAAATGTAGCGATCCGCTCGGACGGTACCGTCCGCGCGAATCGGGACAACCGGTGTTGTTTCAGTGACCTGGCGGGACGAAACTTTATACAGCATCGAATTTTCTCCTAGTCTTCGATTCACGATATCTCCATATTCAAAAAATGAATACGCGAAGGGAAAATCAAAAGTTTTACCAGCTAAAATGAGGATGGATTGACGAATCGGTGCAACCTCGATTATCCGAACGGACGGTATGTTTAATGTTTGATTATTTTTAGCTCGAGGCGCGTTCGTTGTACGAACACGCGAATATTTAATGGCGAATTAAACGAGCAAATACGATCGGAATCGCGTCGTGCTTTTAATCAGGAAAACATCACGAATATACGCGGACAAGAATTCTCGAAAATATCGAATTCCGTCCCGCGAGATCGCTGAAACAGCAATTGCAACGTGCAACGTATTAGGGGGACCGCGTGTGATCGACGCAAACATCTTCCACCTCTCGGTTTCATATATATTTCTTTTTTTTCAATACGTTTATTATTTTTTAAACAATAATTTTAACCGCTCGTTTATTTCAATCGTTTTACATACGTGGATAGTTGTGTAGAGTGTAGACGTTAGCTTACAAATAGGTTAGTTTAGTTTTCCTTTATCCATACATAACGTGTTTTATACGTATGCTCCTGTCCTCTCTCTGTGTACGCGCGTTCGTTTGTATACGTATGCATGTAAATATGTACGTATGCAAGTATGTATACTTATATATATTTATATTTGTGTGCGTGCATGCGTGTGTGTGCGCGCATGCGAGTATGTGTTCCTCGTGTATCTATGCGGTGTATGTGTGTACATCTTCGACCGTTGTTATTTGCGTGTGCGTACATGTTCGTGTACGTATGCATGTGTGTATGTATGTATGTACGGTACGCGTCGTCTCATGTGTTCACTCATTGAGGCAGATTAATGGCTGCCTCCTTTTAATTAGATAATTAATATATTACACATAGCGTCTCTGCTTCCGTTTCTCTCTGCAAACTTCACCCCCTTCCCCCGGTTACACCCCACTGTCGTTAACGTTAAACGATCCTTGAAACCCTCTAAATCTCCCCTCCCCCCTCCCAACCAACCCCAATCCCCCCGTAAACCGAAAATCCCCGCACCCTTAGCTCTCAAACCACCACCTATCGCTTCTGAACCCGGTACTCGTCAGCAGCGGAATCGCTCGAGGAATTATAGACGGATTTAAGTGCCATTTGCCCTTCCATCGAGGCGACTGGAAACGAGATCGAGCACGTTTGCGACTCGACCGACGATCGAGCGACGGCAGTGGTAATGACGTGTTTCGTTTGCGTATTATGCGTGTATGTACAGGTTTCTGTGGCAGGCCTTCGCGGGCCTCGGTTACGTCGTCGGACAAGAGTCAGAGGTCGTCCGAAGAACGGCACGGAACGCGTCCCCGCGGCGACCAGAGAAACGCTCTCGCGACGAACGGGGGACACACGGTAGACATCTGCAGCGAACCAGCTTCTTGCACAATTTGTTTATAACAATTACCGATTCCTCGATTGTGCATTGATTCGACTTCTGACGCATTTAAAGAATTGGAATCGCATTTGAAGAAATCGAATTTCGTTTCGCCGGATCGAATAAACATTTTTTTTGCAATGCACTCCATCCAGAGTCTACTGATCAGGGACCACTATCGCTGAACATACTGTCGCGCACTGGAGAGCTCAAACGTGGTCCGGAAATGTACCTAGCCACGCCATTTTGTTACGTTGCCGGGCATTGCGAGAAAAAGTGGAACGACAACGGAATATAAAAATCTTTTTCGTTCAGGATTTTACGTAGAAATAATATTTTTAACTTGGAAGACGTTATACATTTTCAATACAAACGAGAAACGTTATATGCATATTGGATTGGAACGAAAGTTCGTAGACGTTTTTAAATTAAAATACAAAAATGAGATAATTATTCATAGGTTTATTCAATAACATAATTTCCATGCGTGTCTATTAATTTTATTATTATTTCTTGTTATTGAATACATTTACGAATAAATATCTGAACTTCACCTTTGATTTTTAATTAAAAAATCCTCTACGAACTTTCGTTCCAATCCAATATATTCAGCAGCTTACTATTGAATAATTTTTATTCAGCAATTCAAATAACCAAACTTTCCCGTTCTTTGTGCACCGTAAGCTTGTAAATAAATTTTATTTCGTTAACAAATCGTCCAATTATGATTTCGAGTCGGATTACTTTCAGCCAGAAACGTCTCAAAATGGCGTCCGGCTTGCTCGACAATTCGCAACCGAGCCGCGGTGATCGTTGCGCGTTTCGTTTCCGGTGGCCCCGGCGTCCGGTTCCCCGTCCACTAGGCACTACTGTCGCAGAGTGTGATGTATAAAGGGATTCGTAAAAGTTACTGTACAGTCTATCGTATGCTTCGGTGGGTGTTCGCGGAGGCCTCGCGAGGGTCGGCCAGCGCTGTTTTTAAAACGATCGCGCGCTGTTGAACGATTGCCATTGGACAACTGGATAAAATTATTTCCGCCGACGACGAATAGTAAAATCGCCGCTCGATCGCCGGTGTTCCCGCTCCGAGACGAACGCCATCCTCCGTGAACCGTGAACGGATCGGTGTTTCGCGAGCTTCAGACGGTTCGTTTCTATTTTAATGCATTTTTTTTCTCAATTTTTTCTCGCGTTCTTTTTTTGCTTTTTTTTCTTTTTTTCTTTTTGATTGTGACTCGCGCCGAACGGAGAGAACAACGATCATCCGATTCGCATGCGAGGCTGTCGCGGTTAACGAAACGAACGAAAAGAGAGAAGAAAAGAAAAAACAAATCCGAAGAAACAAGACGGAAATCGAAACGCGCGCGACACGGTATACGGACACGGCGGGCAGGTGGCACTCGTTTTTGTTTTCTGAGACACAGCAGACACAGACGCGCGAGAAACAAACAGACAGACAGGCAGACAAACAGGCAGACAGACAGACACAGACAGGCAAACTGTACATACTCTGACAGACAGACAGACAAACGACGGACAGATAGACAGACGAACAGATAGACAGAGAGATCGGCATTTTGAACAACGTTCAGAGACTCTCGGTGATTCGTTGTTGTTTATTTGGAAAACAAATTCTTCTTCGATTCTTCGGTGATCTTAAATACGATCCTCGCCTAAGTTTCACTCTCTCGCACCGTAATATCCTCCTCCTCCCCCTCCCCCTCTGGGCAACCATACACCACCACTCGCGCGACTCCGTCCGAGCATCATCGTCGTTCCTCGCGCTCGCGCATGCGCTTGCACTCTATGTAAATATACCGTCGGACACGCGTGTCGTTCGCCAAGAGTGATCGTGAAATGGCAATAATCGGGATAGTAGTAGTAGTAGTAGTAGTAGTAATAGTAGTAGTAGTAGTAGTAGGTAGTTTAGTAGTAATAGTAATAGTAGTAGTAGTAGTAGTAGTAGTAGTAGTAGTAGTAGTAGTAGTAGGTAGTAGTAGTAGTAGTAGTAGTAGTAGTAGTAGTAGTAGTAGTAGTAGTAATAGTAGTAGTAGTAGTAGTAGTAATAAATAATCGTAACAGTCGCGATAACAATAATGGCAAGTACAGTGGTAACGATAATATTAATTACGATGAAGAATCGTCGTGATAGCAACGTACAATAGTAAATCGCCGACGAACGGCGACGTCATCGGTTCACACCCGTTCGCCGTTTCGCGCACGCTCCCATTTTTTAACCATTCCCCCATTTCGTCTCTCTCTCTCTGTATGTACATTATGTATATTGAGTAATCGTTTCTCTCTCTCTCTCTCTCTCTCTCAATCGATACAACGTTGCCAAGTGAGAAACGCAATATCAAACAATGACAGCAGCGATGGTTCGACGCGATCGGTTCACGTCTCGTCGCCGTGCTCAAACGTAAACAAACGAAACAGGTTCAACGAAACGAACAAATCAGCAGCGTGACTCGAGCGCAATTCGATTCGCGACGTTTCGTTCGCGGACGTAAAATCACCGGGGACAGCCAGTGTGCAATGGCGTCGACGCGATTCCGCGACCCACGAGGAATCCCACGAGCGTGTGGGAATTCGTGATTTCGTTCGGTTCCGGGCAATTAAGCGCCGCGAGAACGTCGACAATCGAACGATTATGAATTTCAAATGATCCCCGATGGGTAAACGCCGTTCTCCAATTAACGGGTTCGCGTGAAATTAAGTAAAAAAGAAAAAAAAAAAGAAGAACACGAGAGAGGTTGTTTGAACCGGTTTGAGACTGTCGCCGATCAGTCGATATTGAAACGAATCGTAGGCAAGGCGAGCGAATACCACGCTCGGATTTCGTTCTTTCGAATCACGTTCTCTCTCTCTCTCTCTCTCTCTCTCTTTCTTTCTTTCTCGCTGGTTTAAACCACACGCACATTCGACGCCGCGCAATCGATACACATACATATACGTACACATACATTTACATATATAATCAGGGACGAAAGCGGCTCAAAACTCTCGAGAATACGACGATGCTTAGGGAGATCGTGAACGGAGCCGCACGTAGAACGGCCGGAACCTCGAGGTTCCCGGTGAACCGCGCGGAACTGGTTCCCGCGTCCGGGGAAAACACGCGCACCTCGCACAGCCGCGTCCCTCGGCCCAACCGTCGAGAGTTTCGAGGAGCTTTCGCGGAATTAACCGAGACGCGATCGAGTAACAGAAAGAAGATCTTTTCGACGATCTACATATACGGTTTACCTCGTTGCTCATGCCGCTGCTCGCCTGTCGCGCTCGTTTCCTTTCTCGCTTCTTCATTCCACTCGCGCCTCCTTTCGTTACCTTCCGTTTCGCTTTTAGTTCGCCTACGCTACGTTTTTCGTGATGCTCGATTTACTCTCCGTCTCTCTCTCTCTCTCTCTCTCTCTCTCTCTCTCTCTCTCTATCTCTCTCTCTCTATCTCACACACACACACACACACACTCTAGCACTCATGACATTCACGTTAACAAATTCATCGATTTCGTGGATCCCTCCGCTATTGTATGCCATTCAATTCGCACATCTCTCTCGCTCGAATCATTCGGACAGACAGGACAGGCAGACAGACAGACAGACACACACGGGTCGGTCGCACCACACAATAAATACGTGTAATCAAATATTTATTCCAAGCCGACTTAATATAGGATAACAGCTTCTCCCATTCTCCATTTGTATATCTCGTTTTAGGTCGTAAATCTAGAGGATTGGCACGAGTCCGCCGTACGAATCGATTAGTTAGAAAAAATCTAGAATCTTCTTAATTACCCGTAATTTTATCGTAAACATTTAACTGTAGATTCGATACGTTTACTTCCTTATAACACACGTTTCCTCGTCTACGTTTCCTTACGTACGGATATAACAAAATGTTCGTATGTTTGCTCATAACTTCACGCCTACATCCCTCCTCATCATTATCATCATCAATTATCATCATCATCATCATTATCATCATCATCATCATCGTTATCATCATCATTATCATCATCATCATCATAATCTTTATCATCATCATCATCGTCGTATATACGATTCTTCGTTTCTCTTCGTTTACAAACAATCATTCCACCACTTCTTCTTCGTTTTCTTCCCTTTCAGCTTTCTTCCTTTCTCAGCTTCTTCTCACACACACTCTCTCTTTCTCTCTTTCTCCTGTTTTTATGCCTGTGTTCGTGTATGTGCGAGAGTGCGTGTACAAAGTGTATGCGTGCGTGCGTGCGTGTCCACGGTTCGTTTCTCCTCTCTATCTCGCTCTTCCTCCACCCCCCGGTTAGAAAACATTCGGAGCCGTCTCGTCGTCCCGTGATCGTCGTCGAGTCGCGACGAAACGACGAACGGAACAGGGAGCGCGAAAGCTGGCGCGGAGCGTCGCGACAATACCCGAAAACGAACCGAAGAGAAACTCTCGAAACAACCCTCGATCGAGATACCTCGATCTTGTCACCCCCCCCCCCCCCCCCGCGCTCGGTCGTTTCGAGTGAAATGCATGTCGCGGGACGGGCTATCGTTTTTTTTTTTCGCTGCAACCCAACGGCGCGGCGCCGCAATTAAAAACATTACAAACCGTGCTCGCGATTCTGGCCGTTCTCGTGAGCCGTCGGGAGACCAGTAAAAAACGAGAAAATTAAATACTCCAGCCCATTCGGAAATCGTAGAAACAAAAAAGAGAAATTAAAGAAATGAATCGTGAAAATCGGCAGAGCCAGAGTTCCCCCGAAAATGATTTCCTGTTCGCGAGCGGAGACGGGGATATCGTTCCAGACGGCGGATATTTGTATGCAAAATAAAAATTGTCTGCTTGTCGATTGCAGAACGTTGTTTCTTCCCTTGACGATTTCAATGGAGAAGAAATCGTGCATTGACAGCTTTAATTTTTAAAATTTTTTCAATTTCATTTTAATTTTCCTATGAATGCATAAAAATCCGCTGTCTGTTAATTATGCAGCGATTAAAAAAGCCCAGGTTAAATTTTTTTTCGTGGTCGAGTTACGCCGTGACGCTCTCTTGCTAGTTTTCATCCCTGTACCGTCGCCGCCGTCGTAGAATCGCGACTATAAATCACCCTCTCCTCCTGCCATCGTAGCTTTCCCCGTTCGCAGTGTTGCTAGCTTGAAACCGTAGAAAAGTGTGAGACATGGTAAAAAAATCGTCTCTCGCGGCACATTCGACGAACACGTGCCGCGTCCTCCTCGCGGATGACTGTCCCTCCTGTTCTCCCCGCCGCGCCGAGACGCTTATGGTGCTCGCGAGACGATAGTATACAGAGGGGGTGGGTATGAATTGGGAGGGGGGGGTGGATGCAGCACGGTCAAAGGCGAAGAACAAAAGTTTCTTCGTTTTCTTGCGGGCGATCTTCTTGTTCCTCGTGACTTCTGTCGTATGTAAAACTCGGTACGATCGTTCCTCGATCCTTCCCGCGGCGATCCACCGATCCCTCCCCGAGGGACAAACCTCGACAACAAATATTCCACGGATGGCCCTCTCGAGGTGGCCGGAGCAATAAGTGGTCTGATTGTCTTAACAATACTATCAGTTTTAAAATGTGTTTTTTTTTCTTTTTTATGATCTCGGGTCTCGTCTACCTCTCGTTAACAGCGATCCACATTCTCGTACTCGACCTCTCTCAACATGTATCTATCCTCTTCAACGCCGTTCGATCCTCGTTCCCCTCGTTTGCACCTGTAACGTTTAATCTCCATCCCCTTTCCTCTCCTTAAGCCCGCACCTCTGCCGCTCGCCTCTCCTCGAAATCGAACAAGAAATGTACACACACCGGCGGTCCGTTCGAACGTTTCGTAATCGTCGATAGTGTAGAGGTTAGCGCTCGATAATACTGTATTGGTATCGTTTAAATTAATTTTACTCGATATTTACGTAGCGTTTATTATTCATTCTCGTTTATTTATCCTTAGGTATAATGCTTGGTTGCTTTATTTTTTATTTATTTATTTTTTTTTTTTTTCATTATCGTTACTCGTTTATTGTTAAGTGATAGTTTTATTTATTACTGGGTTTTTTTTCTCTCTTTAAGTACTATTTCTCGTTTATTTACTATGCTTCCATTAACCGCTTGCAGCGTTTCTTTAGCGTCGTTTATTTAGTTTAATCGTTTATTCTGTATTCGATTAATTCACTATTGTTTACCATTTCTTCCCCCCATTTTCATTAAGTAATCTACGCCCATCGTCGATTCGTCTGCTCTCTCTCTCTCTCTCTCTCTCTCTCCCTCTCTCTCTCTCTCACTCTTTCTTTCTCGTTCTTTCTCGTGTGACAGGCAAAAATCCGCCCGTCGTTTCATTCTTTTCAACCCCTCTCGTCGTTCTCTCTCCGCTGTCCCAGAAAAAAAATCCGCTCGGCGGGGAGAGATCGATCGCGATCCGCTCTCGTCCGATCGCGGAGAAATCGCGACTGGATCGTAGAGGGCGCCTCGATCTCGTTTCCGTCCGCCGAACGCGACGGAGACCACCGACGACGCGGGGCGGAGACGAAAAAACACACAAACCCCCCCTCCCCCCTAATATATCCTCCGCCAACCCGTTAATTCTCACCCACGTAGGTATTAGGTTTAGTTAACGCTATTTTTTTCTTTTTTTTCGCAACACTAGACGATAACATCATCTTACATTGTATATATAACACGTATGCAACGTTGAGCAAAGATTTCGATTTTTTTTTTTTATCATCCGTTCGAACACACGAAGAGATCCCTCAGCCCCTTGCCCTCCCTCCCTACACCTGACAAGAGAAAAAAAAACGAACGCTCTCCCTCCCCTTTAGCCCTTCGGAACCGGGAACCAGGAGAACGAATAATAATAGTCCGTTTCCGATCTCCACGACCGCGATTTTCGGTAGGAACAGGAACCACGACGATTGCTCTTGCTTTCGCGACGGGAGCCGCGCCGCGCGAGGATTCCGAGCGTTGTGCGCCAAACGATTTTTACACTTCTCGATCGTTCTCCAGCCGATCGTTCTCCCATTCCGTTCGAAAACGGAAGTGGCGTAGTTTCCGATGGTAGAGTTCGAAAGAGTGTGCGTGAGAGTGGTTCGTTCGCACGGTTGTTTCTCGACGGTGCTCGAAACTCCGCGAGAATCGACGCGATCCGAGCTGGTCGACCGAAGATCGGCAAAGAGGAGGGACATATAATATATATACATATACATATATATATATATATATATATATTATATATATATCGGTGCGCGCTCTAACGCGATGATAGAGAGGAAAGGTGTGTCCGAGGCGGTCGGGTTTAATAAAAATTCCGAGTGGAAGCGGGAGATCGTTCAGTCGACTTGACAGCCGATACGAAATTCGCGATCGAGAACGCGCGAGCACTTAGTTCGACGCGCGTCGCCGGCCGATTTATTTATTTTTTTTCTTCTTCTTAAATAGCTCTGTCTCTCTCATTCTTTCACTTTCTCACTTTTACTTACTTACTTACTTACTCTCTCTTTCGCTCGTTCTCGTTCTCTCTCTTTCTCTCTCTCTCTCTCGCTCTCTCGCTCTCTTTCTCTCTCTCTCTCTCTTTCTCTCTCTCCCTCCAACGTCGCGATTATTTTCTTCTCACCGCGAAAGTGCCGCCGCCACGATCCTCGGTCGCCTTAATTAAATTCTAAATTTTTTCCCGCGACGCGGCGTTGTACCGTTTATACTTTTATTTGTTTTTCTTTTTCCTATGAAAACGTGAAAAATTGTTCCGTAGCAAAGAGATGAACCTTCCCATTCAGTTGAATTCGACTATGGAAACGTTTCCCGTGTGATTGTCAAATGAATGATATCGGTCGCGGTGATGTGGAAACCGAAGAACAGGAAAACGGTGTCGATGCAAAGAACACACACTCTTCTTCATCTTCTTCTTCCTCTTCTTCTTTTATCCGGTTATTCGACGGAGAAACCAAGGTTCCTGTTTTTTTTTTTCATTTTTCGACATGCTCCGGACGGGAAAAACAGAAACGAAAGAAGACACGGAGAATCGATAAAAGGACGCGTGCACGTACAACAATATGGTTCGCGCGAATCTGTGTGGAAAGGAACGAGACGTGTTTTCGAGGGGATCGGCGCGCGGGAATCGACGGACGATTCGCTGGTCCGCGATCAGAAGGAAACGGTAACGAAAAAGAAAAAGAAAACTGGAGAAACATTCCGACACCGTTTGCTTTTTACAACCGCCATGAAAAAAGCCCCGGGAACGTTGCTCGATCGTGATGACGTCTGTGAAATCGTGCTTATCGGGTGAAATATAAAATTCCCGTTTTGTAAAATGGAACCGAAATCCCAGTCGTTCGTCGTATTTGTTACGTAAATTCTCTTATGGACGGTTTAACATTAACTCTTTCACGTTCCCACGTTGTCGACGGCCGCGATACACGCGGCATTAACCGTGTACCGGTGTCGATTGATCGCCACGATTGTCCGTTCCTCGCCACTCGGTCGTTCTTCTCTATCTCTTTCGACTCTCTCTCTCTCTCTTTCTCTCTCTCTCTCTCACAGACGCACGCTCGTTCTCACTCGTTCTCTCCCCCTCTCTCTCTCTCTCTCACACACACACACACACGCACACGCACTTTCTCTGTTTCTCCATTTCTATTCGACACAACCAGCCGGTTTGTCGGTGTCGCACGGATCACCCCGAGAAATCGTCGTTTTATCAGGAATGCCCCACGGAAGACTTTAAGCTTCTGACGATACACAGTACACACTTTTTTGTTTCATTGAGCGTTTTTTTCATTTTTTTTTCCCCCTTTTTTTCATTTATCGCGACTGTGACCCAGACCATGCCTGTCGAACGGGGGGGGGGCGGTTTTTTGTTTTTGGTTTTGCGAGGCTCGCATTTCGAACAAAAAAAATTGGATCTCCGGGACGGGGGCGGTCGGAATCGACGTGGAATGATTTGCGCGCGGCAGATTTTCCCGAGCCTCGACGAATTTCGACGATCATCTTCGTCCACGGAAACGACAGAAAAAACAAACTTCCAAATGTCTCTCTCTTTTTCCCTCCGCGTCTCGCGTTTAGATCCCGAGTCCCGGCACGAGGGTCACAATCAGAAGGGTCTACCTAAAAAGTAAATTCTTTTCTCTGTTTTTTTTTTTCATCATCATCATCATCATTTTCTTTTTCTTCTTCTGCATCTTCTTCGTCTTCTTTACACGATTATTCGAGATTTTTATCACTTACGCGAATCGTACAGTTCCCCTCGAACTCGCCGGTTTCGCAACGGCACACTTGCTTCTCTATCTCTTTCTTTTCTTTTTTTTTCTGTTTGTTTCGTTATTTAGTATACGCACAGTCATACGGTACGTACAATCTCCGTTTACGACGGATTTACACGGGAACTGTGAGAAACTGGAAACGCGAAGAACAGGAAGACGGATTTTTTTTACACGGCTTCCGATCACGCGCCTTCGTCATAACGTTCCACGAGCGACTGTATCCTTTGCTTGTAGAAGGGACGAGTTACTCGTTCTTCGATACCTTCGATGAACCCTTTCTTGCTCGAGTCGGTGACGCAAATAACTCGGACAAATAAATAAATCCTATATAAACAGTTACATAGATAAATCCTATATGAACAATTATAGTTAGACAGCGGATCTTTATGCAAAATAAATTTTTTTTACCAGCATTACAACAAACTGCAGTGAAACAGGAGTTTATTTTCTATCTAAAAATGTATGATGTATGTTGAAAATAATGTTATAGTATTTTTAAATTCTTCTAACGTTTTTACTGTTTCCAATTACGTCTGCTGATTTCTGTCATAAATGCACGAAATCCGCTGTCAAATTACAAGTATCTAAAGACGAAAGAACTGCTACTTTCAACGTAAAATATTTCACAGTATAAATCAACTGTGCGTGATCGCAAAAATAAAATGAATTTCTCAAGTTTGGATATAAGAAGAACCGTTTCTCTGGTACGCAGAGGACTAAAAATCACGAGAAAACGACGTTAACTTAAAGTACCGATGCAACGATGTAGCAAAAGAAGATCAACTTCCCAAGAAGTTTTAACACGAACTGCAAACCCGCTCAACCGTCCTGTACATTGATACCAGGGATTGGTTAAAATGGCAATGATCGATCTCGTAGAATAAATACGAAAAGGTGAAGGAGGGAGGATAGAGGGGGGACGATGAGAAGGACGACGAATTAAATTAGAAATTGGAGCGGCCCAGCGGGTCTCGAGTTTTAATCAGTCGTTCGGTTGTCTCTGGAAAGGTGTAGACATACGGCCGCAATAATCGAGACGCAGCCGGCCCGGCCCACACCGGCCCGACCCGACCCGGCCCGGCCCGGACCGTCGTGAGAACCGGCGCACCGGTGGAATCAGAACTTACTCGCTTAATCCATTTGCTCGTAGTTCGTTCCGTTCGTTCTCGTTCGTTTACCTTACATGCTCGTCCTAATTTCCAGGGCCGGGGTTTACACTGCTAATGAATCGCGCGTCTACGAAGGCCCCGAGGCGACTGAAAAATTCAATTACCACGCGACGGCTATCCTTTCAAGCGCTCGGGAACACCGTGGAGAGAGACTAAAAAAAAAAGGGAAAAAATAAAATAAAAAAAACGACGGAACCAGGGTGCCGGACTCCTACACGCGGCGCGCACGGGACAAAGTTATTCCGGGAGAAGATCTCCCGTTCGGATACAAGCGTTGAAAAATAAGCGTTCGAGCCTGGTCGCAAGATAAACTCTTGCTGCCTCGCCGGGGCGTCGTCGTCGCTAAATGGATCTCCGTTAAATATTACTAAACGCGGCGGGCACACCGGCCGCAGCTTCTGCGGGATTGAAGCGGCCGGTTGATGAGATAACCGGGGCTGAATAGACGACGCGGCTTGAATGGATTCGGTTTCGCTGCCTCGTATTTATCCCCCAAGCGATGCCAGATTCAACCGGCTGACAGCATTCGAATGGCTCGCGCGCACCGCGAGAACCCACCTTTCTCCAAGCGTGACTCGATAGCGTCGCGGAACGCCGCGCGACACCCTGATTTATTAGACGAAAGATCGCCATCGAGAGACACAGTTTCTCCTCGCTAGCCTCCGTTCGACTCCCTCAGCGTCGCGTTCACCCCTCCACCAAATTCGGGAGTCACCGGCCACGATAAGGTAGGGGGGTTTCCGAAGCGCGCCTGGACGCAGCGTCGCGGGATCCTCCCATGTACTCCATTCGTCGCGAATGCAAACTCGTGCGTTCGGATACGCAGCGCAAAGTTACGACGAATGGAGCACGGATCGCTGAACGCTGGCGTCCAGCCGCGCTTAGGAGATCCCACCTTCATAGAGGGACTATTTCTTACCCTCTCGTAGAGCGCGCAGCACTCTTTCGACCAAGAGAAGTGTCTTACCGCTCGAGAATGTCTCGCGCGTCACGGAGAAAAATGTTTCTCTTCGTCTCTCCCCAGTCGCCGGGCAACGCGGAAGGAGGGAGAGAAGTTTCGCGCGACGTTACCGTGGGAAAACTGTGCGTCTCGGAGATCGATGGGAGGAAGGCGACGTCTCGGGACGGTAAAGCGCGTGATCGGAATCGTTCGACGATTTTTAGGGTGAAACTTCCCCGCACGCGAGGGACGAACAGGCACGACAGTGTACGAAGCACCGACAGCGTTCACTCCGACGCCGCAGCGCAGAGCTTCGATCATCCCCGTGTTGATTGTGCAACGATGCGCGATTTAACTTAAAAACGACACACAACACACCTACCGTAATCTCTATTACAATGTACAACGGTTACTCTAGATTCTTCGTGGCTGGTCGCCGATCGACTATCGAATCGAATCGGATCGAATCGACGACGACAAATTATTCGGCTAAGTTTCCTTCTTCTTTGTTTCTTTTTTTTCTTCTTCTTCTTCTTCTTCTTCTCTTGCGCCACCACTTCATCTTTTGCGTTTTGTATTTTTTCATTGTCATATTCGATTATCAACGGTTCTTTATTATCAACGATTGGCAACTTAACGTACGACAACAACTATCACTAGCGCTCTCTCTCTCTCTCTCTCTCTCGTTCTCTTCTCTTCATACTCTTTCTTTCTTTCTTTCTTTCTCGCTCGCTCGTTCTCTCACTTGCAACCCCTAAACACCATAAAATTCTCGTATTGTGATTTAACCCGTTAACCAGGGCATGACGAGTTTACTCGTCCTACGTGTTCGTCTCCTCCAGCAGTTTTTCTCTCTCTCTCTCTTTCTGTGTGTGCTTAAAGCTCGTCGCCTAATCGAAAACCACCCGGTTAACCGGTTATTTTAAATTCGTCTCGCTGCATGCTGAAGATGTTCTCTTAAAGTTAATCGTATGGAGTTTCGTCGTTGCTGAGGATCGTCGCCGAAACCGATGAAACGCGGGCAAGGGTGGACGTTCAGGCGTTGATCGACTTTCAGACTTTTCTCCTGGCTCGGCGATCAAGCGGCATGCTGCGCGTTGGAATTTTTACCGTGAAATCGTTTTCGACCGATCAATGCTTACTAATTGTTCAGCTTTTCGGAATGCTACCTCGTGTCGTGAAGTTGAATGCGGGAAAAACTTTTATTTTTTAATACTGCGGCGAGTAAAATTGTTTTCTTGTCTCGCGATTGTTAATTCTGGCTGTACTTTCCCTCGGAGGAAATTGTCAAGTTTTCTCGATGTAATATTATACGATTCGTCGAAGAAAAATGATAAAACTTGAAATTCTAGCGCGCTGAATCCAAGTTTCAGCGTGCGGAGATCGCTCAGTTAAAAGTTATATGCGAGTGAAGTTGCTCGATTTCGAGTGTGTTCGAGAGGTTACAGCGCCGCCATATTGGTTTACAGGAGCGGGTACGATGTAGTGAGCGGCTCCGCTAAGTCTGGGTGAGATCTTGGATTCCGCGCACCAGAATTTCAAGTTTAATCATTTTCACGCCGAACTGTGTAATATTGCGTTCGGAAAAGTCGAAAATTTTTGGTTCCCCGAGCGGAAGTTTAATTTTTTCATAAGAGATCATTGAACGGTTCTTCGTTCGTTTAATTGTTCGACTTTCATTCAAGCGAAAGGGGACAGAATGTCGGATTAGCTTCGAATTTGTAGGAATAAACCAAACTTCTTCGTCGCTTCTAATTTCTTAGAAGAAAAAGAAGGCTGTTTATATTTATTGAATGTCCTCCGACGGCTAAATATCGACAACAACAAAATAGAATTTAATTTCGGTTTAAGTGGGATTATTTTCTTCGCGGTGTAAAGCAAAGACGAATACGCGCTAGTCATCGTAGCAAAAAAGAAACTATTTTCGATCGTCGAATTGAAACGGTTGAAAACGTCCCCGGTAACTGCAAAATGGTTAATTCGCATGGTCGACAGGGGCCTCGACGAAAATACTCGTCGGCAGAGCGTGATTCGAAGCGAGTGTCGCCTCCTCGTCTCGCATGATCGATCCGCGCGAGGACAGGTGACACGGAACGGAACGATGTCCCGTTCGAACTTCGTTTTCCCTGATTCGTGGAAACTCTGATGCCCATAAAACCGGTGTGTGTGTTTGTTTTTCTCTCGTTCGCGCGCGGCCGCGCGCACGCGTGTGTGTTTTTTTTATTTCGAGATCCGAGCGTAATTCCGTGACCCAGTTTTCCCGAGGACGTAACGCCATATATTACGCCGCCCGGTGACACTCGCGTAATAACGTAGCGACGCGCAACGCGTCCGCGTTTGAAGTCTGATTTAAGCCGCGTCGTAAATTAATAACCAGGACACAGGAAGTCGGCGAACAATGCGTCGCCGTCGCACCGCGCAACGGTACCCTTAAAGCACAAAGCTTGCCGTTTACGTCGCCACCGTGCCTCTCCGTTACGTCACCGAACCCATTTCACGCTTCGACGTCGACGTTTTCTACGAATGGAACCGACGTCCACTACGCGAACCCGATTTCCCGAAATTACCCCCCGAGTCTCCCGACAATTTCACGATACTGACCCGTTCGGATAGTAGAGTGTGCGATAGATTGGGTAGATTGTTTAGATAAGGCAATTAAGAATTGAAGAAACGAGGAGACAGGAGCGAGTGTGACAGTGGCGGATCCACAAATTTTCGGCCTCCCGCAAAATATAATTTTGGGCCTCCCAAAATTAAAAAAAACTCATTACATCAGGAAAGAAAACTTATATTACATAAAAAAAAAACAATTTATATTATATACATTATATTACATAAAAAAATATCAACTTATAATATATCAGGAAAGAAAACTTATATTACACAAAAAAACAACTTATATCGTATAAAAAAACATAATTTTCAGTTTAACTTAAATTGTTGCAAAAATGTTGGCACCACCGTGTTGCGGGGCTTTAAGGTATTGTAGTTCCGCCCGTGAGATGTGTGGGATGCTCGGGTTAAGTTAGGTCTATTGTGAAACCGATTCCTAGCCGTGATTAGATAAATATGATTTCTATTATTACTGGTCCTTCCGTACGAGCTCAACAAACTGAGAACAAGTTTAAAAGAAGAATGAGGCGAAGGGAATACGACAAAAACGAAGTAACTTGAGCAAAATTCCAGGATCTCTCAACAATCGGTTCAGTCACGACAGCAATGCAGCCAAGTGTAAATAGATTGCAGCATTGTAATCTGTACAATCATTCCGCGATGAGATTTGTTCAACCGTTCAGTAGTTCCGCGGCCGACCGAGTCGTTGGAACGAGAGAAACGGGCAATCAGAAGAAGACATACTTCCAGGAGGCAAAAAGTAAATTCGACGCCTTCCTTCCACCCCCACCGTTTCGACCAGTCAATACGCTCACGCGCACAATTAGGTCAAATTTTTGGCGCTGAGTGGACCTTAATCAGCATCGAAACCCAGGTGCCACGGGCGCCATTAGCAATGATCGACGATCCCAGCAGCGTCGCGACGCTCTCGTCCAGTTAAATTGCGACGACCGATGCGCCGACCTCGCGCATTTAACTTGCGTTTAACCTATACGTATATATTAAATATACAATTATACCGTTATACTTAACGTGAGCAAATAAATTGATTATTACATCGCTTCGACGCCCACATCTCCCCTCCTTCGACACTGTTTTTGTCGTCGGTGTATAAACGAGTCCTTTTATGTATGTGTGTGTGTTCATTAAACGCCTGCGCGATCGGGCGCGCGCGCCAGCGGACAATTATTTACTTTTGTGTGTGTGTGTGTGTGGCTGTGTGAGTGTGCGATGTGATGCGAAAAAAATTCGGCTGTTTCCCCCGTCCCTCGTGGTCGAGAGATCGCGAAAGACCGAGACACGATGGATCGAAGGAAATTCGCGGGGTTGTGCGACGGAGCTAGATAATCTTCGGTGAACGTCTCTCTTAAACCACGGGTTTATTTATTTATTTTTTTCCTCATAGAAAATTAATTTCGTTGAATGCGTCCGGACATCCTTCGACGACCTCGCGGCCGGCCCCTCCTCGTTCTCGCGGGTAGCGATCTCGCGAGCCCGCAAGCTCCGCCGAAAACCGAAACGCGAACGTAACGTATACACGGCGACACGCTGGAGTCTCTCGTTGGTGATCTTGGAAGACAGGACACACCGGAAATGTCGGGTGCGAGCCCGCGTGTTAGTCGGATCAACGTCCTCTGTCAAGCTGTCCAGCGTCCCTCGTCGCACATCTCGCCGGCCAGTATCGATCCGTTCTCGCAGGATCGTTCGGCCCGGAGTATCGCTTCCGGATCGAACGGGGAACGTAATATCGCATTGAATGGCAGTTGGTGGTCCTCCGGTTGACTCTGGCGATGCGACCATCCCACCCTTGCAGCCCTCTTCTTGCTCTCCCTCGCCCCTCCTCCTGCCGTATACGTCGCGGGGGAGCATCGTCCTCTGATCGATCTCCCGGGAGAGATGGGAAAGGAAAGTTGCGGCTGCATCTCGATCCCGGCGACGATCGAAGGATCGCCGCGACGGTGCGATGGCCCCGACAAAGTTCGCCCGGAGAGATTGAACACAGTTAACGGAATCACGAAGGGGAACGGAGTCGTTGTCTTCGTTACGATAAAAATCGCCGGCCCCAACCCGAAAGCGAACGGTCGTCGTCGAGCGAAGAGAATACGCGCGTTGGCTATCCGGATCGGCGATTGTCAGCGGATCCGGAACGCCGCGCGTCGGGCCGTGCCGGGTCGGGCCGGGCCGGGCCGGACCAAGCCTCGATCGCGATAACCGAAAGAAAAGCAGGCGAACGTTCGGGTCTCGTTGGTCGTTTCGGGCGTACCGAAATCTCTCCCCGGATTGTTCTTCACCCTGGCAACCGCTCCCGGTGATCCGGATCCAACGACCACAACCCCGCTACCTCTACCGAGAACCCGAAAGAATGGGTGGGGGGAGCAGAACGTCCTTTCTAGCTGGGCAGTTCTCGCGAATCCTGAGATTCGCAAGACGCCGGAGAGAGATCGTTTTTGGTCGGGCGATCGATCGCCGGATTTCGCGATCGCAATTAAATATATTCTCCGTCGTGTGGACCGTCCAGCGCAGGAACGGATTGTAGTCTACCGTGGTGTGACGCGGCAAGAAGGTGTCCCGAGACTCGTGTCCCCGCTCTTGCCTTTCCCTTCTACGACGCGGTCACGAGACGCGTCTCGTCTCTGTCGCGCGTGCGCGACACAACGGCACAGATTGGTAGCAATTTGATGACAGATTGGCAGCAGATTGTTAACAGATTGGTAGCAGATTGATAACAGATTGGCAGCGGTCACTTTTTCCCCGTCGATTCGCGCTCCGTTCGTCCGGCGTCCCTGCTGCAACCTTCTTGTCGTTCCCTCCGCGATACGTGGTTGCCAGCTTCCGTGAACCAACGAGACAGCACGCCCCTCCACCCAGAGAGCAACGCGAATGACGACGCTCTCCATTGCTATCGAGGCTACGAGATTTCGCGATTCAAGGATCTGGTCGCTCGTTTGCCGATCTAGCGACAACGATCGAAGAACACGCGGTGATCGGGGGAAAAGATGAGAAAAGGGGAAACAAAGAGAAGATACGCTACCGATTGTTGTTCGCAGAGAACCTTCGGCTATCCCGGCTGGCACCGATCGATTTCCTTCGACCGCTCGCGATTCTTCGTCGTCGACACGGTCCGCGCGACGACGTTCCCGAACTTCCAGCGTTGTTCTTGTCGTTGTCGACGATGTTTCGGCCGTGGACGCGAGCGCCACCCGCGCCAACGATAAACGCGACGGTCGATCGAGAGAATGCGGACGAGATATCGCGCCGTCGTGCGCGCTCGTTTGGCGCTGAGATCGTTCCGGATATAATACTACTCGCGTTTAATAGATGCGTTTTAATCCCTATTGTAATTACCTATGTTACGTACACTCGTGAACGCCGAACAGATGTTCGCGCGCGCGTTGTCTCCCCTTCTTGTTTCGCTAATCTTTCCCCCGTTTTTTTACGTATAAATATTCTGTTTGTACGCGTTCTCCATCGCGTGTGTGGCTGTGTGCGGGGTCTTATGCGTATGTATTCGTGTACGTATGTACGTGCGTGTGTATGTATACCTGTATTGTGCGCGATGTTCGTGTGTGGTTGCTCTTTTCGGTGTACGCGTACGTGAACGTCATTTTACTTGTTAATATAAAATCGGCAGTTCGGGCAGTTCGACGTCTCGCCGCACGACTCTAGCCTTACGTATGAAACCAGATTTACAAAAATACGTTGCGCGTGTGTTTCCGCGTATTTGGCACTTTTTCTCCCCTCTCTGACCTTTCCTCGCCCCCCACCCTCCTTCTTCCCTCCCCTCCTTAGCCAGTACTCTTTCTCTCTCAGACTCGCTTTCTCACCCAAACATCGTTTCTTCCTCTTTCTCTCTCGCTGACACTCGTTCACACGCAACCTTCACCATCCACGCGCGTAAACAACCATACACTCTTTCGCTACTCTCTCTCTCTCTTTCTCTCTCTCTCTTTCGCTCTTATTCTCTCGTCGTTCACAATCGGTTCACCTACGCTCCTTTCCCGCGCTCTCCCCTCTCCCTGTTCCTCTCGGTTTCGAAGAGTCCGGCACGGAGATACCTAGGTTAATCATGCTAGGTCCATAGTTCGGAGAGGGAAAGATCCACGCCACGGATACACCGGATCCGCCGAGATGAGAACGACGAACCAGTCAGCCGAACGAATCGTACACGAATCCTCTTCTTCTCCTTCGTCTTCTTCTTTGTCGTTCTTCTTCTCCCCTCTTCTTGCTCGGTTTCGGTTCGCGAGAGGAGTCCCGCGAAGCGACTGTCTCGTTCGTTTTCGTTTCGTTTCGGTCCCCGAGCCGAACGGTGTCATGTTCGGCGGCAGCAGTAGCAGTGATCGAGAGAGGGTCCTTCTCCGCGTCCACGCAAAAATCGGCAGTTTCGATGGCGGGCGGCGTCTACTGGACGACGACGACGACGACGACGACGACGACGATGACGAACACGACGGCGCCGACGACGACGACGACGGCGGCGATGACGATGACGACGGCGACGACGACGACGAGAACGATGACGACGACGACGACGACGACGACGGCGACGGCGACAACGAGGACGATGACCGGGACAAAGACGATGATAACGACGACGACGCCGGCGACGACGCGGCAACAACAGCAGCCGCCGACGCTGTGAACGCGGCGCGAGGCCGCGCGGGATCGTCGACTAGTCTTCTTCCGGACCCATGTTCATTAACATCATCTTCTTCTTCGCGATCTTGCTGTACTTGATGTCGATCGGCTTCGTCGTGTCGTAGAGACTCGGCGCCTGGAGGATGATCAGCACCGTTCCCACCACGCACGCCACCGAGAACACCCAAAGGAAGATCCGATCGAGCACCATCGCGACGTACTTCCAGTCCTCCTCCACCTGCGGGCAAAAAATTTAAACGGGAACCGTTAGTCCGTTGATCACACTTGAACAAATTGATTACATCAATGGAGGGGATGATTCCTGGGCTGATTCGAAGGAACTTTCTCCTTTGCGGAAATGTTCTCCGCGGCTTCGTTCAGGAGTTATTCGGCGAATAACAGTAATCGGAGCAACGCCACGCCCCGCGCGTCGTGGTAGGCGGAGTCCGTTCGCTGTGACCGCGCTCCGATTGGCCCGTGATTTTCGTTGATAACTCACTAACGAAGCCGCGGGGAAGATTTTCGCAAAGAAGAAAGTTCGTTGAAATGGCCTTGGGAATCACCCCTTCAAGGAGGTGCTGTATTTTTCATACGTCGTATTAGAACGTATTATTTTCAGACTCGAATTTTTCAGTTAAAAAATACTGAGATCGTAAAGTTGCATTCGCAGAAATTGCTAAAGGGATCGCGCTCTTGTTTTTACAAAATCCTGTAAAATAGTCACTCTTAGTGCTTCATATATTTAGCATGAACGTTACAAAAATCATCGGTCAGCCCGATATCTCGGCGTTGTGTGCTACACAGAAAAGGAGGTAGCCACGCAGAGCCGGCGCAAGGCGCTTTACAAGATTATTTTCTAAAATAAAATGCTTTTTTTAAAATTCTCATTATTTCTAGCACCCGGAAATTAGCCACTATAGTCTTTAAAAAAAATAAGTATGGGGAGCGTTATAAAAGAACCTTGCAGCAGGGCGCCGTTCTCCCTAGGCCCGGCCCTGTGCCCATTGTGCAGCAGATCGGCCAGTGTATCCGTCGCTCCCCGATTACCGTAACGGAAAAATTGTCTGGAATAGGGGCTGTGAACGAGTCCCGGCGACTGAACTCCATCATAAACAAGCCGACATTTCCGAGGACGACGCGAGCAACCGATCGTCAACCCCCGCATCCTCCGAAACACATTTCCCTGGCTGTTCGATCTCGTTCCGGGAACGAGATACATTTTGTCCAGGGTTTTCTCCGCCCTCGTCACTCAGCGGAGCGAGTATCATCCACGGTTCGGCTGGGGAGGGGTTAGGATCCATCATACGTATACGTGCTCTCAGTCGGTTGGCTTTATGTACCCAGCTAAAAGGCGAGTCCTATCTCCGAAGTTTCAATTGAGCACCCTCACGACGCGACGTATACACAGGCGGCGCGGCGGTGCCGTATGTCTCCGCGCGCGGAAACAACCGACAGAGACAACTGATCCGTCATCTGGAGGGTGTATCGGCTTCCTTCGATTCCCTCTGCGACGCGGCCGGAAGTGGACGATAAAACAGACACCCGATACTTTTATGATATCCCTACCAGAGGGTCGGAGAGACGCGGCTGCTGCCCGGAATTGATCGTTCCCTTTCAATTCTGTTGAACCTCTTCGTGCGTCGTTTACAAACTCCCAGTGGTCAGAACGAGTGCTGGCTAGCAGCCGGACAAAACTGTTCTTACTTTGTTTCGGTAGCTAGGAAGAAAGACTCGACGTTCTTTCCGCGATAGTGGAGCGCATGATAAATGGACGGCGGATCTTTATGTGCAAAAGAAACATTTTCTGAGTCACATTAAACCGGAGTGAAATTTATTTATTTATTTTTTCTTAACCTCTTACCTGCGGAATTTAATTTAAAAAATCAAACGAGTATACGCGTCGAACGCGCAGGTCGAATGGCTTTTAGCAAATTTATTTGCTACAAGATTAATAATTTATTCTTGAAAATAGAGATTCGGAGAACGCAGTTAACTGGTTAATTCGCATAATAGATTGAAAATTATAGAACTTTTCACTCGTGTTTTAAATCACGCCCACTCATTTTCTCGTTATAAATTCGTAAAATCCGCTGTCTGACGATGAACCTCTTGTGTACCTCCAACTTGAAATGGCAGGGAGCTAAATTGTTTAGCTAATGTGTTGCTACTTTCGCCTTTGCTTTGACGGTTTACTTTAATTGTAGAAAAAGGTTAAAAAAAGAAAAACAATTAAACCAAAACTCGCGCATCAAAGTCTCTTTTCCTAGCTGGGACAAGCTGCCGCGTTGTTCTCGGCGAGGCTCGCGGATGCGCGAGAGGAGGAGCTAAGCCGGGCCGGGTCGGGCCGGGCGAGGCGAAATTACGGCGATCGAAAAAGTTTGTTTAATCCGGGATCACGGCGGGCGAAATCCTTCTCGCCAGCACCTTCGCGACACCAGCCTCTGGCTACCAGCCAATCCACAGTCACCGGAGGAAGCCCATTGCGGGTTTGTTGTAACGGCCAAGGAGTATAGTTCGATCGTAAAACACAGTTCGCTTCTCGGGCTACGGAGGAAGATCCCCGGCGACGATGCATCGGCCATTGCGAATGGTGCGCACGGTGCGCTTATGATGTATACCGCGTCGACGGGTTGCGTATCTTTCTGCTGTTGAGAATGTTTCGTGTTTAGGAAAATTCTGCGATTTTTTTTCAATACTTTGCCAAGTAAATTTCCCCACGAATACGTTGTTTAACGCTAAACCTACCGAGCCACTAAATGCTTAAAATCTTCTAGCTTATTGAAAATACATGTTGTACGATATATGATTATGTTACAATACGACTCACAAGGGAACGTATTCAGTTGATACACGCCGATTTTGACGAAACTTATGCGAGATATAGTTCTTCGAAAAATATTTCACACGTATTTTTTTTATCGGCGACCATCGAGGGGGTGAAAACAGCCCTCGAAGTCAGGGGTAAAAACCACATTTTTTGAGATATCTGAGAAACTAGAAGTCGAAAAAAATTGATTTTTTATTTAAACGTGTATTTTTTAATGGGAACTGTAGCCGCGCCAAGAATTTTTTAACAAACTATTTTTGTTTAAACAATAGGTACTTTTCCGTTAGCCGGGCGCAACCTAACCCAGACCAATAATTATAAGCATATGCATAATTATTGTTAAATGGCAAAAAAAAATCCTGAAACACGTATCTCCTATTTTGGATTAAAGATCACGCACTCGAGTTTACATTAAAATGAACTAACAATAAATAAGAGTAACTGCAAAAAAATCAAATTTTTAATATATTGTTTAAACAAAAAAAGTTCGTTAAAAAATTCTCATTAAAAAATAAAATCTATTTTTTTCGACTTCTAGTTTCCCAGATATCTAAAAAAATGTGGTTTTGACCCCTGACTTTCGAAGAACTATATCTCACATAAGTTTCATCAAAATCGACGTGTATCAACTGAATATGTTCCCTTGTCAATTAGATTTTGTGCAATTTTTTTTTTTTAAATGTGCTCGAATAAAAACACGTATCGAATCAATTTCCACGTAACTGACCTCATAATTTCAATAATCGTGAACTGAAAAAATAATTTTAAAAATCGGTGATTTAACCGGCAGTGGTAGGTTCAGCGTTAAAATGATTCGACTGTCTCGACTCACGTGGTATAGCGACAGAAACGGAGAAATAGGCCTGTTTGTCCCAAGATCAAACCGTAGCAGCTGAGCTCGCTATCTCCGGGTCGCATCCGCGTTCCCCGCTAAGCCAAACCAAGGCGGGGCAACGAGCAAATTGAATCTGACCGTAGCGGAGATCTCGAACCGCGATCACGGAGATGCTTCGATTTCCGCGTGCTGGTCGCGTCAACCGGAGGACTTCCGGTTGCCTGCGGAGGAGCCAAAACTCGGCTGGCTCGATATGATCAGGGACACGGAAAGTCTGTCGGCGGCGCCCGTGAATTATCGACGCGGACTATCCGCCCGAGAACGCATTGCGGCGGAGTTCCGTCCGCAGCCAAATCTGTCCCCGCATGCGTCTACGCCACGGCGACAGTGAACACGTCCGTCCATCCGTCCGTCCGTGCGTTTCGTTTTGCGAGGCGAGAGTAGTAGATACAGTAATTCATCGATAATTGTCTATACCACGGGTCTGGCCAAAGACAATTATCGTGAAGGTATACTATTCTCTGACTTTTGCCGAACGTAGAACAGGACACCGAAGCTCGAGAGGCCTCGAAAGAGGCGTGAAATCCGATACCGGGTCGGGTGTATCGGTGTGAATCACTACTAATCCAATGACAAAACTTCTTTACTTTTTCTTATTTTTTTATGGAACTTTCACCAATATATTTGTGGCATTTTTCTGATGAAAATTATACCAAATATGATATAATTCCGATGATATTTACGATTTTAGTTTAAGATTCACGAATTGTCCCCGTCAAGAGAACTGACTTGTATTATAAATGACCATATACATATCTGTATATGATCCGAATTATAAGGTGTTTGATATCATTTTAATCAGAAAAATGCCACAAATATATTGGTCAAATCGGTCAACGACCTCGCTGATTGCCTCGCTGAAAATACCGGTTCTCGTTCGATCACCGAAGTTAAACGGCGTAGGGCGGGGAACGCACTAGGATGGGTGACGTGTCCCTCTGGGTGCGTTTCACGTGTTGTTGGCAAAATAGGTGGTTCGGAACCCACCTTAATAAAAAGTATGTCCCGCTTGAAATTAGACGATAGTTGAGGATTGGTAAAGGGAGAGGTGGTGGAATGGATTTGAAACCCTGAGGGGACCAAATATCATTACATATTGGTCAAATCGGAAGTATATTATATTTGGTATCATTTTCATTAGAAAAATGCCACGAATATATTGGTGAAAGTTCCATAAAAAAATAATAAAAAATAAAGAAGTTTTGTCATTGGATTAGTAGTGGTTTCCTGGTCTCACACCAATAAACCCGATCCGGTATCGGGTTACATTGCTCTTCGGCCGAGGCCTACCGAGTTTCTAGGTCCCACACGGGGTATGCCCCTCAGTGGAATGGGTAGGCGACAAGACAATTATCGATTAGAAATTTTAGACAATTATCGATGAATTACTGTACTTCTCCGTCCGCTTCGATCGGCCACCGCGGGAACCCGAAAAATCCCGGTCGAACGCGTTCTTGTCGTGTCGACGTTCCGTTCTCCGCGAGCCTCGGTGACGCTTCCGGCGCTCGCCCGGAAACAGATGCGACCTCCGCGTCAGGCCAACAGAGACAGAACGGCGAAGTAGTTGAACACTCCGGGACCGCAAACCGTCCAGGAATTAATTGTTTCGCGACCCATTCCGACGCCGCGAAACGAGTGTTCCGAGCGGATTTCATGGTCGGCCAGCCGGCGAACTCGCAGCTTCCGGCAGACGCCAGACGCTAGGCTGCGTCGACGAATTCGGCCCGACGATTTTTTACGGGAAAGTTCGACCAAACCGAGCTAATTTTGCCTCGACTGAATTCACTGTTTTGTTGGTTGCAATTGTTGTTTCTTTTTCGTAAAAAGTTCGCGGATGATTTTTTAATATTAATATTTCGCTGTTATTTATAACTAGACAGCGGATCTTTATGCAGAATAAAAGTTGTCTACCCGAATTGCAACAAAGTCGAGTAAAATAGATAATTGTTTTCTGTCTTAATATGTTCAATGGATTGAAAATAATATGACAATATGTTTAAATTCTTCTAATGTTTTTATTGTTTTACACTTATTCATTTTTCTCATGAATGCATAAAGTGCAGTTATAACTTTAGAATACCATGCTCGAAGAATCCTGCAGCTTCCGAATAAAAGCATTTCTTTAAAATTAATCTACACCGTAGTCTTCTTTCCGCCAATTTCTGTATCTCATGTTTGAGAAGTCCCACAATTTTCAAGAATTATTCTCCAATCGTCGAAAGGTACGTAAAAGTTTCACAGATACCGTGCGGACCGCTGTGAAACAGCCTGCACCGGGCCGCCCCATTAAAAATCGCTAATGCGAAAGAAGTCTTAGACACGATCGGAGCGCTCAGCTTCGCTCCCCGGAATCGATAGCCGGATAATCCGTGGATGAACATTTCCCCCACGCGGCGTCGCCCATAAAGATCGGTGTCCGCGAAAAAGAAAAAAAAGAAAAAGGCCGATCGATTAAATATCACCCGCAGGAAGTAACGAACGTGAGCGAGAAGGACGAGCGGGAGCTGAGCGGAGCTGGGACAGTCGCCGATCGCGCTTTCACCGAGCCGAGCCGAGCCGAGCCGAGCCGAGCCGAGCCGAGCCGGGCCGGGCCGGGCCGGGCCGAGCCGGGCATTGATAGAACCCTTTTTACGCTCAAGTTTCATAAAACACGTCCGTAATATCGGAAAAGTGGAACGTGGAGCGTAATAATAGCGCCGTTACTTCAAGGGTCTCCGTTAAAACAAAAACGATATCTAGCCGACACTTTCTGGAGACAGCGGCAGCGTCCTGCGTGCCGCGCGGTTCACAATGGACGAAAAATCGAAAAACCAACTTTGGTATTTAATACCCTCGCGATCCTTGATATCTATTGGTGATAGACGTACACTACGTCGTCACATCGACTTGAGACACTTACATCGCGATGATCGTTTAAAAACAAAAATAGTCCGAGTACGTCTCACCCTCAATACGAAAATATTGTTTTCCACACAAAATTTCTATCTGCCTGCAGAGCTTTTCAAGGTCACTGCAATGTCAAAAGGATACCATCATGTACTCTCCTCCATGTGCTACATGTATTTTCGAGTAAGTAGTATTTTGAGAACGTGTCACCTTCAATATGTAATCGAAAGTACAGTAATTCATCGATAATTGTCTAAAATATCTAAACGATAATCTAGGTCTAGTCGCCTACCCATTCCACAGAGGGGCATATCCCGTGAGGGGCCTAGAAACTCCGTAGGCCTCGGTCGCCGAGCAATGTAACCCGATACCGGATCGGGTTTATTGGTGTGAGACCAGGAAACCACTACTAATCCAATGACAAAACTTCTTTATTTTTTATTATTTTTTTATGGAACTTTCACCAATATATTCGTGGCTTTTTTCTAATGAAAATGATACCAAATATGATATAATTCCGATTTGACCAATATATTTGTGGCATTCTTCTGATTAAAATAATATCAAACACCTTATAATTCGGATCATATACAGATATGTATATGGTCATTTATAATACAAGTGAGTTCTCTTGACCGGGACAATTCGTGAATCTTGGACTAAAATCGTAAATATCATCGGAATTATATCATATTTGGTATCATTGTCATTAGAAAAATGCCACAAATATATTGGTGAAAGTTTCATAAAAAAATAATAAAAAATAAAGAAGTTTTGTCATTGGATTAGTAGTGATTCACACCGATACACCCGACCCGGTATCGGATTTCACTGCTCGGCGGCCGAGGCCTGTTCTGCGTTCGGCAAAAGTCAAAGAATAGTATCCCTTCACGATAATTGTCTTTAGCCAGACCCATGGTATAGACAATTATCGATGAATTACTGTATTGCTTTCCAGACAAAATTTCAATCCTAATCTCTACAGAGACCTCTTCAAGCTCAACGGCAATGTCAAAGGAATACAATCACGCGCATTCTACGCGCTACAAGTATTTTCGTAAAATGGAAAATTTTTGAGAAAATGGGAAAATTTCGCTGGAATTATGATATATTCGGCAGTCGAAGTTCGCGAACGACGACCGACCGACCGACCGTGCGAAGTCAACTAAAAACTACGGCGGTAGTTTGGCAACTGGCGCGAGCAGCTTCCAGCAAGCCTCCAGCCAGCTCTCGAAACATCGTCCGGGCCGGGCCGGGTCGGGTCGGGACTTCCGTCAGCCGCGCGCGCGATCTCCGCGAAAGTTGTCCGTCAAAATAGCAGGCGAGAACGAGCCAACTTTCTGTTTCTCGCCGAAAGAAACGGAGCCGACGCGTTTCGAGCGGACACGCTCCGGAGACAGGAAATTCCGCGCGGAGATTTCGTTGGCGAGGCGGGGCGAGGCGTGGCGAGGCAAGACGAATAAACTCGATGCACGACGGGCCCGCGGAACTGTGTCACGCCGCTCGTTGCGCGCAAATATGAAATATGAATCATAAATTCGTTCGAATTTACGGCCGTCCCCGCACGAACCGTCTCAACTTCGAAATTTCCCGGGGCGAGGGGCGGGGAACATCAATGTCGGAACCAATTTCCAGAGTTTTACACTCTCGAAACACGACCGAACTTCGGCCCCGGAGTCGGGCGGCGCGGCGGCTGTCTGGGAAACTTGAGCGGGCGGGCTCCTTGTAATTTTTTCGAAATTCTCGAGGAAATTATATATCATCGTCGGAACTCGACGACCGGCGCGAGGGGTGCAACGAACTTTCTCGGCCCGCCGAAAAGATAATACCGTTTAATCTGCTCGGCAGCTTTGCGGTGCTACTCCGCCGGAATAAGTCTTTCGTAGATCGGCCAGGAGGAAACGGAGAACCGTCGAGAAACGAGCACTTGAAATCGCGCTAATCCATTTAAGGATTTTATGCCGAGCTCCGGTCGCCACCGAGTTCCCCACCCCCACATGCCCGCCACGGCACAATGTAAACCGTGGTAAATGAAAAATTGATTACCGTTGCGAGAGTCTTATCCCCTTGAAATGTCTCCGCGACCGCGTGAAAATTTTCAATTCAAATTTTGAATCTTTTAACCCTTCCATGACCAACGAGGTTCCTCGGGACCTTTGCCGTTTTCAAGGTTGCGGCATTTCAATGCGGTTCGTCCGAATAGCCGCAGCCTCTGTGACTTCTATAAATGGAATGTCTAGAAGGGATTACAATCGGTTTCGGTTCGACTCCGTAAATTTTTTCATCATAATCTCGGGTTGTAGTCACTTGTGGCGTCGATGACCAAGGTCCGCAGGGACCTTATGGGGGTTACTATGTAATTTGTTCTTGTTTTTTGGTTGTGCAGGTATTTTCATGTAATTTGTTCATGTTTTATGGCTATGTGTAAGGAAGGGACGAAGAAAATATATTCAGACGCGTTGCGTTTATTTTTTATGATACCCTTCCGCGATTGCCTTTTTCCGTATGTCTGTACCTTCCTCTCCTTCCTTTCGTCTCCTACTTGACTTCTCTTTAGTTTCCTCTCCTATTTTCTCCAATTTATCTGACGAAATATATATCAACACTCATTCTGCAACGCTACAACAAACGTAGGAACTTAACAAAACTATAATAACACCATTAAGGTAAAAAAAAAAAATTCTACGCATTACATGCCATATTAATACAGAAGGTCCCTGCGGACCTTGTTGGGCTACGACCGTTTAAAAAATTGTTGGAGGGTTAAATAAGAATTCTATACGAAAGCCATGACGCCGTGGATTTTACGTCACAGGACCACACATCTCAAGTTTCCTTAGAAGACACCAAGTCACGCTTTGAAATATAATCACCAGTGGATTTTAATTAAAGTAAAAATTGTCTGCATAGGATTACAAGGCACTGGAACCAGATAAGCATACATTTCTTCCTGGAACAATTTAAATAAGTTCTTATCTTCCAACTGTGTCAATAATTGCTAGACTGCGAGAGAAATAAATACTAAATAGAATGTTATTTCTTTCTTGAATCTTAATAGACGAGTAGACAGCGGATGTTCGCGCAAAATAAAAATTAAAACAAACTGGAATGACATAAAAATTTATTTCTCTTCTGAATATGTTTAATAGACTGAAAATAATACAACAGTATTTTTTGTTTTTCTAATAATTTCACTGTCTCAAATTACACCTACTAATTTTTACCAGAAATGCATAAAATCAAAAATTAAAAATTAAGTGACACTCTTAAAAATCGCATAACTTTTTTAAAATTGGTCCAAACAACCCGAATTTTTTAAGATGTTAGACCGACTAGTGTGCTAGAGAATGAGTAAACAAAAATTTGTTTAGATTGCAAATGGTAGGAATTATAAAAAAATTAAAAAATAATGTTTTGGCATGGTTTAAGAAAGGTGAAGGAATAATAAAACATTAATGAACAGAAGATCGCGTCGTTCGTGTATGCTGACGTCTCGCGATATAGAATGTACGCATAGCGAAAGAAACTTTTAGTGCAACCTAATACATCGACTTGGATTTTCAAAATTTTCCTACAATTTTGAATTCCGCTGTAATCGCATGAAGTCCCGCAGTCTATCGCGAAAAAGAACGCGGAACAATTTGCAGGATTCGCGGCCGTGGAACGTCCAACGTGCCGCAGCCCACGAACATAGCGCTAAAGCATGATTTAACGGTGGATTAGGAAAATGTAATTGTTACGGTGTAGCGCTACCGGTTGGAGGAATAACGACACACCCCTAGGAGGCAGTTGAGAGAGGCGGTGGAGGTAGCACGGGGCTACTAACCAGGCAAGAAGCGTGACCACTAAGCGGGCGGCACTTTGCATGATGTATGACATCGAAGTGACTCCTACATTATCGAGGCTCTCGTTCTCTTTCGCTGTCGGTCCATCTCGACACGACACGACACGAGCACGACACGAGCGCGAGCGGTTCTTTGCGACCAAGTCAAAGCGAAGACTCGAAGCCGGTTAACCACTCTCGCCTATTCACGACAGGACACGAGGCGGAAGCGTGTCGGCGACGGTAAAGGTGTTTGCCCGACTAATAATACGCTAACTAACCTCGTTCTCAAAGAACTCGCCGTTCTTTTGTCTCCGTCGCTCGCCGCGTGTGGACATTCTCTTTCTTTTATGGCTGCGAGCAGAAGAAACTTGCTTTTCTACTAGTTTCGTCGAAACGCGATCTTCCTAGGGAATCGAGTGCCGGAGGAGCTGATCATCAGGCGGGACGATGCTGCGTTCCTTTAGGCGAGGCCCATTGAGTCCGCAAACAATAAATGCTTGTGACATTGAGTGTCTGTAATGCAGCAGCGGAACTAGCAAGTTTCCGCCCTTCCGCAAAATAGAATTTTACGTCCCCGGGAAAAAGCAATTTATATTATATAAAGAAAGGAAACATATATTACATTTAAAAAACGATTAGGGACAATTTCAGAATAATTACAAGATAATAAGTGCAAAAATTTTGTGCCTCCTTCGATTACGGGACCCCAGAAACAAACAATTTATAAAGCAAGGAAACTGATATTACATAAAAAAAACGATGAGGGATAATTTGAGAATAATTACAAGATGATAACTGAAAAAATTTTATGCCCCCTTCGATTACGGGACTCCAGAAACAAACAATTTATAAAGCAAGGAAACTGATATTACATTAAAAAAACGATGAGGGATAATTTGAGAAAAATTACAAGATAATAAATGTTAAAAATTTGGGCCCCCGTGTTGCGGAGTCTTGCGGTATTGTAGTTCCGCCCCTGCTGTAGTAAACAAAAGAACTCTATAAATGTGCGAAGTTTCGATGACCTGCAAATTATGGGTGTAAATACTAGATTTCTTATAATCTGTCACTAGTACATACTAAAACTGACAATATTTATTTACTGGACATGTAATTCTACGGTGAGGTGAGAATTGTAAATAAGTTAGGAATGAAATTATTGTAAATTTTTTGTGGAAGATTTTCGGATGATCAAATAGCAAACAGAATTGCGCGTGTCAACGTCTAATTTTTGATATTGAATTAGGCTGGTGTACAGCAACGATTACAAGAATTCCAGGAACGAATTATACGAAATTTACTGTGCCAGCACATATATTATCTGAAACGTTTGTCACCGTTGACGGTTCCATTGTGCACAAATGACAAGCGGGACAGCCCGCTCCGCTTGACCCCACTTTTGATGGACAGCAGTTAGGGCTATAGGCATTATGCAGTGGTGGGACTATTGGCCACCAATAGGGCCCGCATTACTTTGCCTAGCCAACTTGTCATCTCTGCGTAGCACAAAGAATGAATTGTTCCATACATCATGCTCGCGAAACGGTCCTCCGGACTATCACGTGGTATTGTGGATCAAACGAGGCGCTCAGTTATGATTGGTGATGTCTCCTAATGCTACCAGAGGGTCTACGGGGTTTTATTAAATGTGGACCGAATGGCTTGAATTTCCTTGAGATGTTGCAAGATCTGTACAGGGTGTATAAAAAATTATATGTCACGAATACCGTGGAGGGATTCTATACCTCTGGATCGGTGGAGATCTGTTAACAAAATTGACCGCAAAATTAACTTTGACCCTTCCTTTTAAGATTAAACAATTTTTTATCGTAAAAGTCTCACAGGAACAATGGGTCTCGAGTAAACCGCTCTCTTAAAAAACAACTTTGACGTATCATAAACTAATTTCTTTCATATGCCTATAGGGTGTCCCAAAGTGGTATAAACGTGGAGGGAATGATTCTACACGAGAAAATAAATTGATAATATGTTAGTGAAAAGTTCGTTGAAAATATGAGAATAAATGTTTTTCATTTGACGCCTCGGTTTCGAGAAGTTAATGTTTGAAAATTCAGCGAACACGCGTGCTCTTGAATGGCAATCGTTTGACGCGTCTGTTCATGACCTACTAATTCTACTTGTTCGAAACGTTAGGCACGCGAACTTGACGGATTTTTAAAGAGAATTTTCTCGAAAACGAGGCGTCAAATGAAAAACATTTATTCTCATATTTTCAACGAACTTTTCACTAACATATTATCAATTTATTTTCTCATGTAGAATCATTCCCTACACGTTTATACCATTTTGGGAAACCCTGTAGACATATGGTAGAAATTAATTCACGAAACTTCAAAGTCGTTTTTAAAGAGAACGGTTCACTTGAGATCCATTGATCCCTTGAGACTTTTGTTCCTTGCGATGAATACGATAAAAAATTTTTTAACCTTAAAAGAAAGGGTCAAGGTCAATTTTGCGGTCCACTTTTTTAACAGATCTCCACCGATCCAGGGGTATAGAATCCCTCCATGGTGTCCGTGACATATAATTTTTATACTACATTAATTTAATTATTTTGTTTTTCTTATCCCGAAAAAAACTGTTTCCTCGATGAATATTCTAATTCGTAGTAGTATCATTTTTTGAAACTGTTCATTTCAGCTTTGTCGAATAATTCTTTATGCGCGCCATTAAAATCCTAGTTCGCGGGACGTTAGCGAATTTAGGATTCGTGTCGAGCTGCGGTCATCGGAATCCTATGCGTGCGGATCGTTTTCGAGAGGAGTTGAAACGGAAAATGACTGTCCGATGGTAACGATCGGTTATGCGGCTCGATATGGCCTCTCCCTTGTGTGCGCGTTCGTGCTTTAACGGGACTCTCATTCGCGAAACGGGAGAAGCGGGCGTAATTCCTGCCGAAATCCCTTTCGGCCATTCGCGACAAACGTACGTAATCGGTTTCACACATTTTCCAGCGGCGAGACGACGAACAGAGACCCGCTCTCTCCGATTCGTTTCTCTCCGCGGAGGCACGCAGACATAGTCTCAGAATTATCGACGATTCTACGTGGAATTTGTAAGGGAGAAAGACTCGGTCGATCGGATACCGGAAATGGAACCCTCGGTCTTCCCTGGCGGATACTATGGTACCTACCGAGATTTTCAGCGATTTATTCTTTTCCCATTCGCGTAGAGACTAAACGCCGTTTTACAAAAAATATTTTATCCTGATAATTTAAAAGCTGCGTACTCGATTCAACCACGAGCCCTTATTTCACGACGTGTTTTCAATTTGCATACTGAAATCTGTCACAGAGGTTCAGCGCGAATTTTACGAAGTTTAAATCACATATTATTAATGTCATCTGACTCGCAATGATTTTAAACGCGAGGGAAGTAATTTTCACATAAAATGCGTTTTGTCCACGTAATTTTCGAGTCCGCGATGCGTTCACGAGGCCAATAACATTTCAACAACGATCAGTGGACATTTCGGTACGGCTGCACACCGACTCGCAAAGGGCAAACGATGCAAGATTGATGCAAACCACATTTTCCAGACTTCATCGTATCAGCGGAATAGCCGCGCTACTCGCCGAAATTCTACCTAATGATTACAGCGTATGATCAATTTCGGTCGTTAGAGCCTGCACTAAACCGCACAAAAATTCCCATTCGACCAAATCAATCTTCGGTATTTATTCAATCCTGAGTGGCACGATCCGTCGGCGAAACGAGACTGTACGAATCGTTCGAATTCGCGTACGAATGCTCGATCTGGTCGAACTCTTTTCAAAATATCCATTGGTTTAGCATAAAAAATTGTGTTACATTAAGAAGTGCATCCTGGCGCATCCACATAAAAGAATAGAGTCGTAGGAAGTTAGGACGTACATATATGATACGGTTAAAAATTTTCCGAACCCCCACTAATTTAACACGAGCCGCCACTGGTGGGGAGGTACTGAAATTCATCGATAATTGTCTATACGACAGGTCTGGCCAAAGACAATTATCGTGAAGGGATACTATTCTTTGACTTTTGCCGAACGTAGAACAGGACATCGAAGTATGTCCCTCAGTGGAATGGGTAGGCGACTAGACAATTATCGTTTAGATATTTGAGACAAGTATCGATGAATTTCTGTAACTCGCTTCTCGACAGACTGACGCACATTACAAGTCTGTCGTGGCGAGGGATTTTTCCTCGTTGTAAAAACATCTCACAAACCTCCCTAACACGACCAGCAGATGGGCATCCGGATCGGTCGCAGTGAAGGTTCAAACGAAGCTGGCCGTTTCGGGTCTCGGCAAGGAATTGTCGAAATCGAACGGCGGCGGCGGCGTCGGCGGTGGCGGTGGACAATCGGAAACGAAGCTATTAACAGCAATCGGATTCCGAGGCGCTTACGGCTGATTAATACGATCCCCGATACTACTGCCGCCACCCTATCCGGCTTTTGAATCACGACTCCTATGGCTGATTCGTTATAATTTGCTTTCGCTGACCCGAGCCATATCCGGCACTCCTAATCACAGCCCCCGCCAGAGAGAGAGAGAGAGAGCCCGATTCACCGTGATTTGCACGGTCCATTTCCGATTCCATGAGGTGGATTACTCGTAAAGATGAAAGAGCGTTCTTTCGATCGACGATGTACAACCTGATCCACGACCCTCCACACCCCCACCACCCTTTACGTTCCCCTTCCGCTCGATATTCTTTCACCGGCACAAAACGAACACACTGCTTTTATTATTTCATCCGCATCGTTCTACTTTTCCAAATGGGGTATCGATTCCCAACGAGATATCTCTATCTTTCTCTCTCTATGGCTGGCTGCTAGTTCGATTCCGCATCGCGCTCAGTCGAACTTCCGATTCGATCTTCGTGCGAGCGTCCTCTCCTTCCTATCTGGCAGAGTAAAAACGGAAAAACAAATAGCTTCGAGTGGCGCAACGAAAAAAACCGACGTTTTAGAGCGCTTTCGCCGATCCGTCGTAACCGTCGAGCAACATATACACACGATTTATCGGAATAGATCGTGCCGGTTCGGAGCGAACCTCGAGAGGACGCCTCTCCGCGTCGTCGTCGTCGTCGTCGTCGTCGTCGTCGATGTCGACGGTGCCACGCTGGGCTCGGAATAGCAAAAAGCTAAACAAAATTTTCGACCTACTTCAAATTCTATGCGACTCTCTGACATATTCTTGAATGTCCCGAATGTGTTGTAATACTTGGAAAACTTGTAAGTCGAGCAAAATTTTTGAATGTCGAGAGAAATACTTGTTCGAGAAAATATATTGCTCTTGTTCTGGAGTTGGGTTCTGTTCACCTAAATCTGACGTCGTTGAGGAGGAATGATGTAATTTTAAAATGGACGTTCTGTTACGATCATTTCGAATATTCGAATGTCAGCCCTTTCAAATATTTTACTAACCTTTTGTGAACCCTTATTTTATTAAGTATTTTTTTTATATTATGTATTATTATTGGAATTGATTTCAATTGAAATATAAATGTGCAGTGACTTGTCGACATTCAGCTCGAAGTTTGTCACAATGTTATAAAAAAGCAGGTAAAATTTGAATTGAACCCTACCTCTCATTGGCTCACTACAATCATAGACTATAGAAATTACTGAGATGGCTTAACCGAGATATTGGTTAGAAAGAGAGGAAAAAGAACTAGGACGCGGCAAATTTAAAATGAAATCCTGTAAATTTTGATTAGTTATTAAGAATCTATTTAAGCGAAACAATAATATTAAGTAAGGCATTGTGATTATGATTATGTTTCAGAAAATTTGGAAAAAATAAGAGTACGAAATAAAAATAGATAATGAGGTAATCCCCGACCGCCCTCGATTTTCTTAGAAAAATAAAGGGTCTAAAGGTTTCGGTTCTATAACTTTGGCAATATTAGGCGTTGAAAAAATTTCATTCAGGATAAAAGAAGTATTGTTCTTTTACCTATAGGGCCCATAAAGAACTTTTGCTAGAACTCTACTGGTTTAGAAGTTATAAACAATGGAAAAGATGAAGTTTCAATTGAAAATGACCAGAGAACTCCTCAAAAAATATTAGGGTCACAAAAATTATAATAAATTATAATAAAAATCGAAAAAGTTTGACGTTTTCCGTAAAAGTTCGTGAAATTAAAAGTGAGAGAGAAAGAGAACCGTGCAAACGAATATATATATATAGGAAAAATAAAAGTTGCAGTTTAGCTTATAATAAATAGTGTATATTAATATAAAATTAGGTTAAAATACTAATAGGTTAAAACAGTTAGATTTATAAAAATAAGGTTTTCTGCGGATATAGACTAGGAGAATTAAAATAGAAGTTGCGAAGTATATGTGATAGGATTAAAATTAGGATAATGAAAATGTAAATATTGTATATAATTTAAAGTAGAGGAAAATAAATGTAAAAAGATACAAATTGAATTACAATACGCTCTCGCATCGTCCATTTTTCGCTGTCCGGTGGACAAATGAACGTTGATCGATTACCGGCCGGTGTAATAGCGGTTTTTAATTTCCGTCGTTATTCTTTTTATTATGCAATTTTGATGCCAGCTACTCGATTATACACATGATTAACACGGCCGAATAGAAAACTGGTATTATACCGGAATGTCGGCCGGTAATCGATCAACATCCACTTGTCAACCGGACGGCGAAAGCCGGAGAATGTGAAAACGCTCAGGCTGTCATTTAAACTATGTTCATAATTACTTTTGTTACTATTTTTATCTGTAATCTTTCCCCGTTTTTGTCCGGTATTTTTTACAAGATTCTTTTCCACATAAAACCCCATTTCCAATCAGTGGTAAAACTACAATATCGCAACGCGGAGGTCCTATGACCGAAGGGGATCCAAAATGTTTGCATTTATTATCTTGTAGTTCTACGAAAATTATCCTTGATTTAAATTAAATTAAAAGTTTACCGACAAAAAGAACATACTTTTTAAATTGAATTTGTACTGATCCCCGTCCTAAAAAGCATTTTTAAAAAAACGGCGAGTCCAAAATTCTAAGGGTTGAAAATTATATTTTGCTAAGGTGGGGGAGTCGAAAATTTGTAGTTCCACCACTGTTTCGTTCTAGTATTTACACAGATGGTGATCCACAGTCTAGTAATATTCGTATCCAACGCATCGAAACATAACCGTACCTATAATATACATATATCAAGAGCTGAGGGTAGACAATGTAGAGATAAACTCGACCCGGTTTAAGAACGAAAGAACGAAGTAGAATGTTAGGAAGAATGGTACTCACGCTCTCGAACTTGTCCTTGTTCTTGGCATGCTGAGCGATGAACCTGGCGTCGTCGATGGTCTTCTCGATCTCGCGGACCAGCGGCTTCTCGAATGTGGGGCTGACGTCCTCGGGAACGTAAGCGGGGCTTGCTGGTCCGAATAGGTCGTCGTCAGCCCCGGGCAGTGGTAGGGCGGGCAGAGGCTCTTCGAAACATGGGGCGACGGTGGCAACGGCGCCCAGGTCGTACCTGGTCGCGGATGGTGGGAGACCGCGCGCAGGTATCTCGTAATCGCCGCTGAACCGTTTGCGGTAGTACGCGTCGTACTTGTCAGTCTCTTGTACATGGAACACATCGGTGAGCATGCCGTCGGTCGGTTTTCCGTTGGCCGCTTCGACGTCGTCGTCCTCGTCCTCGTCGTCCTCGTCGTCGACCGGCTCGCCGTCCACGATCCCGATTACGCCCATGCCGCCGTTCCTCCCGTCGTCCTCGTCCTCGTCGTCGTCCTCTTTCTTCGGCCTCTCGATGAAGAGCCACCGCGGCAACACTTGTATGAACACCACCCGCACCCAGTTCGACATACGGTGGGTGACCGGCGAACGAAAGTTCACGTTCAGCACAGCGATCGTCACCACCACGGACAGCGTGACCAGCACCATCGTGAACAACAGGTACTTGCCGAGCAACGGCACCGTCAACGACGTCGGCGGTATGATCTCCGCCAGCAGCAGAAAGAACACCGTCAACGACAACAATATCGAGATCGAGAGCGAGACCTTCTCCCCGCTGTCGCTCGGCAGGTAGAACACCAGCACCGAGAGGAAAGATATGCCCACGCATGGTATGATCAGGTTCACCGTGTAGAAGAGGGTCTTACGGCGCAAGGTGATATTGAACACGATATCCGGGAACGGCTCCTCGCAGCATATGTAGAACGCCTCGTTCCTCACGGCAGGCACTTTTATGATGTCCCACTCGACGGAAATGTAGTAGTCGGTCAGGTCGATACCGTAATCGATGCGGTTCGACTCCTCGGTCTGGGCCAGGTGACGGAGATCGACCTGCGGACATCCGTTGCGAATCGTTATTACAACGCGATACACGCAGCAATTGCTCATTTATATAACATTGGGTAATTATTTACATTAGGGCCTTCATCACCGATTTTCATCACCTTGAGATATGTTGTCAAGGTCATCGTTCCGAACAACTTTTTCCTATACATGTTACCGCCGCTCAGCTTTACTTTCCGAAATATTCGCAAAAAAGTATCAACATCTCAAAAAGTGATCGGAGTAGGTCTCTGGGTCAGATTTGAAATTGTGGCCATCGATAAGACTTAAAACGCCTTCAATCAGTTGAGACCCACTGTCTCGTCTGTTTATGTTTACGAACTGAAACGTGTCGAACGCGAACTCATTTCATTGTCGGTTGTGTTAGCATTCACAGTATTGAGCATGAAACTATACGAATTCTTGGATATCTGCAACAATCGAGAAAAGTTGATAGATTTTTTAGTTATGTCTTACGTCCCGAATATAGCAAAGCAAACCATTCGAGACGTCTGAACGTCCAATAACAGACGTCTTTAAGACGTCTCTGTGCTACATATGTGGGTCATACCGTTCTGTTATTTCTAGATGAACTAGCCCGAAACGTCGTAACATTTATTTCTTTCTATGCGAAACACAGAAAACCCTGAAGACGTGAATGTTAACTCATCGATTTGAATAAAAAAAAAACATCGAAAAACAACTGTCTACTATTATATTATTTTCCACCACTGTGTCAATTTGACACCGCGGGACTGATGGCGGTTAAGCGAGACTCCCGCTATTTCTCACCCTCGCGTTTATCCGCGGCTAACGCACAAAATAAACTGAAGCGCAAAATAAAACAGAACCGGTTCGGATAAATTGCTCCGAGAAAATAGGAGCCGCGCTAATTGGCTTCTAAGCCTTTCAATTACGATCGCCAATCGCGAGCCAACACGGAGCAACCAGCCAATGGGGTCAAAGCGGAAATATCTCGCACTGTTCTAGAGCGTCTCGCTCTATCGTCAGCCGGGCGCGACGCGCGGTAACAAAATACTGTATCTCCGCTTAAATATCGCGAGACGTTCCGATACCTCGTCCGGAAAGCGTAGCTCTTAAATCAGCCCTGGTCTCGAAGATTTCCGGATCTTGCTCTGCAGGCTTCTCTCCGCCCACCGGAATCTCTCTCTCTCTCTCTCTCTTGCGCGCTACGTCGGATCCAATTGCGACAGAGAAGGTAGCGGAGGTCGGGCTGGGAAAAAGCGCGGAAAGGGTCGAACGAAAGTCGAGAAAAAGCCGAACCGGGCGAACCAACGAAATTGGATACCTCTAATGGGTGGCCGGGGCGGTCGCTAGGACTCTTTCTCGGAAACCTGTCGTATCTGAGAACGGAAATAAACTTTGGGGAGTGGAGAGAGCCAAATATCTATGTCCCCCTCTCGAACTTCCGCACACTCGCAGAAGTCTTGATTCTCGCCGGACCGCTTCTTAAAATCTTCCTGATAAGGACGGATTCTCCTCGCGATTTTGAACAAATACAATTTTTTTCGAAAATAGTAAATCAGCTGGCAATTCTTCCCACATCCCCCCGAAATGAAAAGTGCAAGCTGTTTGATTTGGAAAAAATTTTAGATATTAGATTAATTTTACTGATTGAGATTTGTGCCCCCACTCTTCCTTCCCCTTCTACGACGCCCAGTCACTTGACGCGTTACGTCTCTGATACTCCCTCCCCTCATCTGGATGAGGTTTTGCATTTATACGAAAACTCGCATTTCTTATGAAATGAAATGTAAATAAAAATTGCGTTTTCATCTCGTTCTCCCCAGATTACGGGTTTCTACTTATCCGGTCTCCCTCGCGACGAGGTCGGTTAATGGGGGAGCTACTGTACCGTTAAAAAGTGACATTCAAAACCGAAGTACCCCTCAACACTATTTCCAGATTTTGTATTTCACGATTATCGAATTTATAAAGATGCTGCGCCATTATGTGTAAAATAAGTTCCCGGAATATCTCACTTTCAAGTTCCACAGTGCATGTATTGAAACAAATTTTTGTGTGCAAGTAGGCAACATTGTAATCAGTTCTTACGCTGATCGCAACATGACGATCAGTGGATTCACGGCAGTTATCTGCACCAGTCGATCTCGAGTGTGCTCTGCGATTCTTGGATCCTGCACCACGATAATGCTCCGTCGCACACATCGACCTTGGTACGCGAATTTTTGACCAAGAATTCAACAAATGTGATCGAACAAGCACCGTGTTCACCAGATATGGCCCCCTGTGATTTTTTCTTATTTCCAAAACTCAAATTACCCCTTCGGGGAAGGCGTTTCGAGTCGATAGAGGCCATAAAAGAAAATTCGCAGAAGGAGCCGAAGGCGCTACCTTCTTCAGCGTTTAAAAGTGTTTTGAAGACTGGGAGAAGCGTTGGCGTATGTGCACTGCTTCCGATGGAGCCTACTTTGAAGGCGACAAAATAAATTTGGATGATCAAGTAAGCAATTTGAGTTTTATTTACAAATTCCGGGTACTTATTTTACATAATGTACACGATTCTATGGTTTAAGCACACGTTATAAGAAAGGTCGCATAAAATTGAAATAAATCCGATTCTCTAATATTTATATGGCGTAGTAGCCATTTCTTAGTGCGAACCTCGGCTCGTTCCTTCTCGTTCGTCGATCTCCTAGCGACTCGGTTTTCCTGGTCGCGAGTCGTCCGGCAAAACTTGGTCGCGATCCGGTCGACGCGGGAGAGGATGACTGTCAGCCTCGCGGAAAAACCGTGTCTCTATAATTATCCTCGGTTTTACGGAGGACTTGTTGAACCGCGATCGACCGTCTCCGGGGAAATAAAGAAAACGATGCCATCGATATGTACAAGTAGGTCGAGCCCTTCTAGTCGACGTCTCGAGCGCCTCCTTTGTCCCGTAGAACGCGCCGCGCCGGACAAAGTGAGTAACGAGGTACGGACGAGCGCGTCAAAGACCACCGATTTAAACGGAAATATTGGCACAGATGAGAGAGGGGGGTGGGAGAGAGAGAGAGAGAGACCACTTTCAGACTACGAGTCCGAGGATCTCCTCCGAGGCTATCCGTCAAAGCTGCGGAATTTAAATCCGTTGAATCCGTGTCCCCGTGATTCCAGATTCCTTTCGACGCGAGAAGGTCGCGTTCAATTATCGAAGGAACGCGCGCGGACTCTATTTTTTCTTCGCGTTTCTAGGACGAGACGGAGTCCTGCTTCTCGCGATGAAACAGGCAAAATGAGATTCCGGGATTGATCTCGATGTATTTATTTGTGTGCAGACATCGACGATCGAAGGATCGTTAAAATCCAGGCGGAAAATCGTCGGTGCTTTGCGTCAAACCTAATCGCAACTTCGCGAAAGATAATGGTAATTATTTATATTAGGGGCTTCCCCACCGATTCTGATGACCTTGAAATATGTTGTCAAGGTCATCATTCTGAACAACTTTTTCCTATACATGTTACCGCTGTTCAGCTTTAGTTTCCGAAATATTCGCAAAAAAGTTTCAACATCTCAAAAAGTGATCGGAGTAGGTCTGGGTTAGATTTGAAATTGTGGCCGCCGATAAGACGGCCAGGGTCACAACTTAAAACGACTTCACTCAATTGAGACCCACTGTCTCGTCTGTTTATGTTTACGAACTGAAACGTGAAATGAATCGTGTGGAACGCGAACTCATTTAATTGTCAGCTGTGTTAGCATAGAGTATTAAGCATGAAACTATAGGAATTCTTGGATATCTGCAACAATCAAGAAAAGTTGATAGATTTTTTAGTTAACAGTTAACTGATTCATGGCACGATGAATTGTATCAAGTGCAACGAAAATATGCTACTTGATCGCGAAAACTTAAGTTTTAGATGCCATAATACTAGTTACATTAGAAATCGAAACGAAAGACGTATAAAAACGCAATGTAATTTCAAAATTAGTGTTTATAAGGACACTTGGTTTGACAATATACGTCTTCCCAAACAAACTGCTTGCCGTTTCATTGCATATCATATAATGCTGAGAGCACCTCGACAATAATTTATTATGAACGAACTATGCATTTCCTCGAAAACATGTGTCGATTGGACTGCCGTCCATCCCCCAAACCCCATCCCTGCTAAAAAATCTAATCCAGACCTACTGTGATCACTTTTCGAGATGTTGAAATTTTTTTGCGAATATCTCGGAAACTAAAGCTGAGCGGCGGTAACATGTATAGGAAAAAGTTGTTCAGAATGATTACCATGACAAAATATTTCAAGGTCATCAAAATCGTTGAGGAAGCGCCTAATGTAAATATTTACCAAGATAATTTTAGTTTAGTCGCTTTTAAAGGGTGAACTCTCGCCACTGTCTGCTTTTTTCTGGGACAAAGTGATACTGAACGACCAGAACTTGACAAAAGGTTTTTTGTCTCGTCCATTTGTGTTTTTATTATTACCGGTGACTAGTGAATTATTCCGTCGGTTTTATCGCGGATTCGGGCGGATCCAGACGAAATCGAAAACGAAAGAGAGCCGCCGCGCGAAGCCATGAAAGACTGACCGTGTGACGTCGTCGGGCCCAAGAACGAGAACGGTCTCGGTTTATTGTTCCAGACGCAGGATTTACTCCCGCAATGGTTGCTCGCCGGTGAAATCCTTCGACAGCTGGATTTGTTGGGAAAGGATAAATCTGTGCGTCCATGGGAAAAGTGTACGGTCATCGGGAATGCCCGGTGGAGGGGTTACAGGGCGAGAAGGATTTCGAAGAAACCAGAGCATTCCGTTCTGCCCGAATTATTTTTCTGATCTCTTGTTTTATTGCGCAGATATGATGGAAAAGTTAACAATAGTATCGCAGTAGTCTCGTCAGCAGTAGACGTGACAATTTTATAAATTTACTGTGAAGATAGATCCACTGTGAAAATATTTAAAAAAATTTAAAAATGTATCATTTTCAACTCGCTAAAATAATTAACAAAAGATGTGACGCGCGTATGCAGCTCTTGTATCTTGAAAGTAATTAATTTTTTAGTTATCGTTTGTTATCAATAATAATGGATAGGCAAGAAAGTAATTTCGATTTTCACTAATTTTTTTTTTATTTCAGTAATTTCTGTTAAGGTTATAATTATTTACTTTCTGATATTCGATAACTGACATATGATAATAAGATTGCAGAGAGGTTAAAATATTTTATTGATTGAAGTTTATTGTTTGTATCAAAAATTGAGTTTTTTCTCCTTAAAATACCGAAATGACTTTCTTACCCAATAATAGTAAATAATAGTAAACATTACTGTCAATAATAATAGTAAATAATATTATCAATAATAATAGTAAATATTACAGCGAGTCGTTGATTATTTCTCATAAAATTTTGATTAGACTCTAAAATCAGAAATAGTTCTATTCTACAGCTAACAAATTCTTCCGGAAACATTCACAGATATCAAAGATACGCCCATTAAAGCGAGAATGCGCAGCCCGTCGGCTAGCAGGAAAGCACAGGCATTCCTCAGTCGAAGAGAAAAGTTTCATCGGAACGAAGGTTGAAGAGCCGTCAGGAGAGACGCTTGCCGAAGCGAGAAGACTTCTCAAACACGACGCCGATGTATCGCGACGTTTTGTCGATGCCTGCCATCCTGTTCCAGCGGTACCGACAGATCATACGTCTATACGGGGGGGAGCGAGGGCATGAAATATTTCTCGTGGCGAAAGCGTGACCGTCTCGAGCTGAAAGCCGTCTAACATCCGCGAAAGATACAAACGGATGTCTTGATCGGGTTCTCTGAAACGACTGATCAATAGAGCGCCGGGCAACGTCCAAAAACTAACGATCGTTTATTTTGACAGCCTCGTTCGTTCCTCTATCAATTTTACAAATCAATCGCGACGAACGATGATTCCTATATTCGATCGTTTTCCACTCAATTGAAATTTCACACTTCCAAACAGCAATTTCGACCATACTTACCTAAAAAAAAAAAATTGAATATTTATACTGATCTAACTTTGAAATGAATGGTATTAAATATGATACTTAAATTAAATAGATACTTTCCGAGCAATACAAATTTTTTAAAAATTTGTCTTCTTTACACAAAAAACAAATTTTCTGCATCAATTGAACATTTTGGTGGAAAAAAATCTGCAAGTTTATTGTTCAGTGAACTACTTCGACAAGTAGATTTACATATTTTTCAACGTCTGGGCTTACCTGGTCTTTGCAACCAAGGATTGCAAGAAACTTTACAAATTCACTTGGCAAAAAGAATGTTATAACGTTCCTTCAAGAGAGCTGAACTCTACTATTATTTATTTGGCAATTCAGATCGGATGTACTTTCTCGGTGCAGCATTGGAGACCAAGTTTTAACGAACCTCGCGGCACGAACATTCCCGCGTTAATCGTTCCGATTTTCCAAGGAACGGCCCAGCATGCGACGCGTGCCTGCGTTCCGATATATCGATTGCGAGCAGAGTAGTCGAACGACAAGCTGCTGCGTAGAATTCTCGGTCGGAAAATGGATGTTTTACCTGAGCGGAAGCGATCGGTTGCAGGCACGAAAATAAAAATTGCCGATGGTATAGAAACCGGAGTGGGGGCGGGGTAGAAGACGGGAGGAGGTGGGGAATTCAGCGACGCGAGGCAGTTTATCGACGTGGACGTCTGTGCTCGTCATTCTTCCAAAGGATTCCGCGGAGTTCCGGACGATACAGAAGCCCGGGATCGAAAACGAGCCGCGGACTAAACGTCAGCCGTCGATGTTAATAGAACCCCGGCGAAGGAAACAAATCCCCGGGAGGGTTGAACGGGTAACGCGTTCTCGCCGCGGCGAGACAGAGACGGTTCATGGCTTGGAAGAGATAAACTGCAGTCGGAAAGTGGCTGGCGCGAACTCCCCCGTGAACTTTCTTCTGTCGCGAACGGTTACACTCTTTCTCCCCGCAACGAGGGCCACCCGACGGATTTCATTCCGCCCCCGAACTTCCCGACGCGACGGTCCATTGTTTTTCGGGATTTTCGCGAGCCTCTCGCGACTGTTTGCTCGGTTCTCGCGAGGCCACGTTTAGGCTGTCCGCACACGGGTCGATTAGTGATCGATCGAAATCTCCGCGATTGAAATCGCCTCGATTCGCGTCGCGTGCGATCGGAAGCGAAACAAAACAGTCGACTGGATCGTACGATTCGTGCGATTCCCTCAATGGTCATGGAGGTAAATTTGTGCAGTTCGTGTAATTTACCTTGATTTGGCCATTATTTTTTTAAATAAGCTCATTCGTAACCTAATGAACTTCTATTTCTAGGATTTCTAGGCGTTCAGGCCGCTTGAAACTCCCGGCAACTATTTATTAAAATCGATGTACAACTAAAACGGGCAGGATCGGGCAGCTGAAACTTTATACACTATATCCAGAAATGTCTAAAGTTTCTCATGGAAAAGGTTTTATCCATGCCGATTGCAGCCGCTTTTTTTTTCACTTGACACTATTTGTTCATGGATAAAAAAATGCTAACAACTGTATTACACACTTGAAATACACCTGCTGACACGTATGAAACTATCATTTAAACTTGTATTTTGATAGTCTCTGATGATTATTTTAAACGGTTCATTTAATTTAAATTCTACGGATGTTGTCTTTAGAACGTTATATCTCAGCACAGAATAATCTGAAATGAATAATAATTTGGATTTGGAAGCTTTGATGGGTTCTTACTCAGATGCAAAAAAAATTTGTTCAATATCTTAATCTTGACAAATTGATTTTTGGCCACAAATAGCGGACTCTCGGACTACTGTGCGTTAGGGGAAAGTATAGATTGAGACGAAGAGTCGATGGCTGATTGAAACGGCGTGACCGCGGGACGAACATCCGCGAGATTGGTCGGTATCGATCGGGGGCCGCGGGAATGAAGGGCAACGGAAATTTAATCGCGTCGGGGATCACGAGAAAGTGGATCGCGACAGGAACAAAAATACCACAGCCAGACGCGTATGAATATATAATGTGTTGTAAAGCGCGCTCGCCGCCGGACAAATATTCCTGTCACGCGCAATTTAGCGAAAGAACCGACGCGACGCGGCACCCGGTTAAGTAATTCATCGAAGATTTGCGGTGGCTCTGCAGCGACATGAATTATTCCATAGAGAACGGAACGTATAGCGTTCGAATGCTTTGGAATCCAGATGCTCGGGGGATCCGTAACGGCGCAGCCAGGAAACGAATGAAAGAAAAACACCGGGGAATAGAACTGTCAACGTAACTTCTAACGTAATAAATTGTTTAGACGCGCCATGAAAAGTTAAAGGAACGTTCTTCCCCGATCCTGAGGTCCGCGTTCTTGTTTCTCGCCGCGGCGCTGCAAGGCGAGGCGAGGCGAGCCGTTTCGCGCACAGATGGCTTAAACGGAATTCTATGAGCCACCGCCCCATTTGTATTCCGCGCGCAATGAGTTTATCGCCATAACAGATTAATGCAACTTTCGATTCCTCGCGGCATATTGTAATCGGAATATCGCGATTGGCGCTGTTTCTATTGTTTCGTTTTCGAACCAATGTGCGGAACAAAATTTCTATTCTATTCGTGTATACTAATTTTCACAAATATTTCCCTTAGAAAACACGGTTTTTTATTAATCCACGGATCTTTATGCAAAATAAACTGTTTCTAGATAAGCCGTGACAAAGAGAAGTTAAAAGCAGTGGTGGAACTACAAATTTTGCTCCCCCCCATCTCGCAAAATATCATTTTGGGCCCCCTTTTTTCTTTCGATATTTTTATAGGATTGAAATTTTGTTAATGCTTTTTCTAAAGAAGAATGTAAAAATTTAATAAATATATTTTCCAATGTACTTTTAATTTAATTTGTATGTAATGATTAGACAGCGGATCTCTATGCAAAATAAAGATTGTCTGCATCGATTGCAAGAAATAGAAACCAAATTGAAATTTTTTGAATTTTCCAATAATTTTCAATTTCATTTACTTAATTTTCCTATAAATGTATAAAAATCTGCTGTCTAGTAATGATATTTGGTCCCCTCAGGGTTTCAAATCCATTTACCAACTTCTCCGCCTTTACCACTCTTCACTATTGCCTAATTTCAGCGGGACCTACTTTTTATTAAGGTGGGTTCCGAACCACCTATAACTTTAATTTAATTTAAATTACGGATAATTTTAGTTAAATTACGAGATAGCAAATGCAAAAATTGTGGGTCTTGCGGAATTGTAGTTCCGCCACTGATTGAAAGTGCACTTTAATACTTTAATACTTTAAATTAGCAGTCTAGTAATAATAATAAAAAAACGAACGGAACGATCTAGTCTAAAACAGACAAATTAATTCGCCGGTCGTGTTCGTGTTTGTAATGGCCGATCACGTGGACGAAGAACCAGTCGGCATGGAACGGTCGTAGGAAATATTCTTCTCCGCCGGATGAAATTGAAGCGGGTTCGAGCGTGACCGAATTTATAGCACGATCGGCGATCTCTTAAGGAATATTTTATTGGTTTGTAACCGGACTCGGATCGAAATATGACCGCCAGTAACCGCGATCGATTCAGCCGAGCAATATAAGAACCATCGCCGAATGTCATCGGATCCTTGACGTCGTCGATCACTTTTCCGAATGTGAAATCCACCAGAGATTCCGATAAAATGAGAACGGAGCATGTAGCAGGCCACCGGTGAGGTGGACGAAATGAGAATCCGGGCTGGACAATACTATTTCGTCCATGCAACTGATCGTTTAAATATTAGATATTCAAATTCGTTCGGTATAAAATATATTTTTATGAAAGCGACGAAGAAAATACTTCCGGTAACTTCAAACCAGAAATGAAAATCATATACAGTAAAGTCTCGATCTAAGAGAAGCTCGTGGGTCCGTGCTGTTTCGTAAATCGTGTAGAGTTCTACTATCTTTCTTCTCTTTTTTTAATGTATCTCTTTAGATGTTCGGAGGCTCTTTCCCAACTTATTATTGTATACAGACGACGACTCAAGTTAGAAGCGGAGAAGTTGAAAGAAGTTCGCGCTGAGCTGGGGTCAGAATCCGAGAATCGTCGCCCGAGAGTCGACGGTAGTTTGTAAGTCTATCGTTTAAGAAAGTCGCTTTCATCGGGCTGCGAATGTCGATGATGGATGACCGCCGTCGGATCAAGGAGTAATCAATTTCAGCAAATATAATCGTACAGACTTCCTTCGAGTAATTTTCTCGCGAGTTCCTGGTAATACGGTTCCTGATTTTTTTAGCTCGATGAAAAACTGTTTGAAAGAAGGCACTCTATAGCAATAAATTTTTCCTAATAAATTTTAAACTGTATACAATTTATCTATGTACAGTAATTCATCGATAATTGTCTATACCACGGGTCTGGCCAAAGGCAATTATCGTGAAGGGATACTATTCTTTGAGAGGCCTCGGCCGCCGAGCAGTGAAATCGAATACCAGGTCGGGTGTATCGGTGTGAATCACTACTAATCCAATGACAAAACTTTGTTTTTTATTATTTTTTTATGAAACTTTCACCAATATATTTGTGGCATTTTTCTAATGAAAATTATACCAAATATGATACAATTCCGATGATATTTACGATTTTAGTTTAAGATTCACGAATTATCCCCGTCAAGAGAACTGACTTATATTATAAATGACTATATACATATCTGTATATGATCCGAATTATATCGTGTTTGATATCATTTTAATTAGAAAAATGCCACAAATATATTGGTCAAATCGGAATTATATTATATTTGGTACCATTTTCATTAGAAAAATGCCACAAATATATTGGTGAAAGTTCCATAAAAAAATAATAAAAAATAAAGAAGTTTTGTCATTGGATTAGTAGTGGTCTCCTGGTCTCACACCGATATACCCGATCCGGTATCGAGTTACATTGGTCGGCGGCCGAGGCCTACTGAGTTTCCAGGTCCCTCACGGGGTATGCCCCTCAGTGGAATGAGTAGGCGACTAGACAATTATCGTTTAGATATTTTAGACTATTATCGATGAATTACTGTATAACGCTTAAAATTAATTTACCATTAAAATTGCTGAATTTATTATAAGAATTTTATTGTGATTATTTTTAATTAAATTTACTATAGAAATTTTATCAAATTAAGTTGAAATCTCGATAGGGTATTACAGACTACGTTAATTTTACGAATTCGAACAAATCCTTTCGCACAGAAGTTCCACAACACGAAGAAAATGCAAAAACAAAAAGAGAAATTGATTTCTCGAAAATGAAAAACCAGAATAGGTGCCCGCTTAAGGAGTTAACGATCCACGTTCTAACAATCGAGGTTCTTGCGTAAATTCGTGAAACACGATTCCTTGTGGTCCCTGTCGGAATGTCTCGGTCAGGTGAATGCGGTGACTATGATTAATCGCTGCGCGGAGGAACGGTTTGTTAGTAAAATCTTATTACTCACCGTGTACCCGTCGTAAGTCCACGAACCAAACTTCATGAAACAAGTCTGCTCGTCAAAGGGAAAGTACTCCACGTTGATCTCGCAGAATGATTTATAGATCGCCGGCGGTTTCCACACGACCTTCCCCGTATGGTGCAAAATCGCCTTGGTCATAATGGTCACCTCGTAGTTGCCGTCGGCGCTGAAAACAAAATTAACGTCCAACCTGATTTATGCTTCCTCCTGCTACTTCCGCTCCACCAACAGAACAATTACGCTATTCCCGGGTACGATATCGCTCATCTGTTCGTCGCTCGAACCGGTCGACATTGTCCGAAAGCCACGGCCGGCTACGAAAATTGATGCGCGACTAAAATTGCCGATCATGCCAATTCCGACGTTATCAAAATTACTCTTTCACGTTCTAATAACCCAGAAATTGTTTTTGTCAATTCTGAATATATTGAAACGTTTTATAATTATTTAAACTACACCGTGTTATTTAGAAACGAAATGACTCGTCGACTGGTTATCCAAATATTTAAGAGAGTCTCCGGAGATGCAGGGTTATTTTAATTTTATATGCCTTTTCCAAATTATAATAATTTATCGTTTATTATATTAATCTTTATTATATCAAACTTGAGAATGTTGCGTACATATATATTTTTTCAAAAAGTAAATTTTTTAATGGAAAAGTCCCCCTGAATGTTAAAAAATGATAATATTTTTCGGTCGAATCGAGGCAAATAGCAAGTATAAAATATCGAGTGTTTTATAGTATTAAAATAGAAATGCATTTGTCCTAGTCCAGGGAAGTTGAGGAATTTCGGTCGACGTCGAAGATAAGAAAATCCTCGAGATAAACAACAGAGATAAACACGGAAACGCACGCTCCAGATACCGAGAGTGCGACGGGCGACGCGACGTCGAGGAAACAGTGCTGCAGAGGAATAAACTCGGCGGGATAATGCTGCAAGATTTCTAATATAATACGCGCCGCTGCAGCTGCACCCGTCGTCGCTATAACTGCACTTGTTGCGCTATTTTCGCGCCGTAGTTCTCCTTTATTAGCAACGGTGCGACTTTGACTATCACCGACGCGCGTCTTGCCGATTCCGTCTCTCGCAGGCTGGTGCAGTAGTACTCGCTTAATTGTTCGCATACTCGAAACGGCGCCGCTCGCGTTATCGAGTGAGTTAGGCACTCGCGGAATCGTTAGTCGTTATTTCGCGTCGGTTCATTCGCTATTTATTGCTTCGTTCGTTCTATGCCATTCAACGATTCTACAAGTTATTTTGCAAATGATCGTAGATCAGTGATAATTAGACAGCGGAAGTACAATTTAAAACAGTAATGATTAGACAGCGGATCTTTATGCAAAATAAAATTTGTTTATGTCAATTAGAACAAATTGGAGTGAAATAGAAATTTAATAGGTCGAAAATAATATAACAGTATCTTTAAATTTTTCCAATGTTTTTACTGTTGTAAATTATACCTACTAATTTTTGCCATAAATGCATAAACATCCGCTGTCTAGTAAAGATATTAGAAAAATTTACAGATACTTTTTATTATTCTCAACCCATCGAACATATTAAGAAAGGAAATAAATTTTTATTTTGCATGTACTATAATAATTAATGTAACCAAAAATTAATACGATTTCTCTCATATTTTATATTCCTAGTATATTATTATTTCATTAGAACTGTTAATTTCTCCATTACCATCGCACATCGACACGCAGCTTCGCGTGCAGTTTTACATATTTTACAAATATCACGTTACTCCGGAGTAATTATCGCATACCCATGTATGTAACCATGGTTATGTTTATCCGCATATTTTGTACAAATATAATTAACTTGTGTCGCAGATTAAAATTCGTTTGAAACCGTCTAATTTATGTGAAATAAAAATTATTTATGTGTCATCACAACAAATTGCAGCGAAATAATTTATATTATACAAAGAAAGAAAACTTATATTACATTAGAAGAAACAACTTACATCATTACGTATTATAAAATTACAAAGCTACCCCTCCGATTACAACCCCCGCGTTGCGAGGTCTCGCGGCATTTCGTCTCTGACTTAGGTCGAAACTTTGGAGATAATTTTCCATGCGCGCTAACGTAAACGCGGCGAGGCAATTGTCGAATCGCGCGGTGCCGCGCGTTCCTAGCCAGCACAATATCGTGCGGGATTGCTTCCGGCGCGAAGCGCGTTCAATAAATTCCCCGGTGCGGCGCGGCGTGCGAGAAAGAGATTCGCGGGCCGAACAAGAATATAGAAAATTAGTGAGGAAAACCGCGTTTGAATCTTAAATACGAGGCGGCATTCGAACGGCGAACGTCGGCGCTCGCCGCGATGAATGAACGCTGCTGGGGAATTGAGATTGCACGCGTGCAACTCGAAATAAACCCACCTACCACCCCTCCACCCCACCGCGTGATCTCTTCCCCGCCGTCTGTATTTCGTTAACCGTAGAAAATTGCGCGCCAGCCTGAGAAATGCCCGCGTATTGGGAACGAAGACTAAAACGAATTGTTCCGTGGCGAGTCGATTACGTTATTCTTCTTTTCCATTTCCATCCACCCGGGCAGCGGACCAGAATCAGAATTCGTGTCTCCGTTAATTACGCATTGTTTATTGCGAACGGAGCACGGTTTCGACGGGTTCTATCTAAACTATCCTTATACAGGGTGTCCCAGAGTGAGTGTTGCACCGAGGTCGTTTCAAATTACTTTCTCCTTTGCAAATATCTCCTCGGCTTGCTGGATATTTTTGCTCATATTTGGTCCCCCCACCACCTCTCCCTTTACCAATCCTCAACTATCGCCTAATTTCAAGCGGGACCTACTTTTTATTAAGGTGGGTTCCGAACCACCCAATTTATTGATCGAATAACTGAATTTAACGGAGTTATAAGCGTGAAGATTAACCGTATAATAATATTTAACTTCATGCTGATAACTTCGTTAAATTCAGTTGTTTATTAATAATCGATGTATTTATCGCGCAAGCGGTTGAAGATTTTCGCAAAGGGAAATGTTATTATGAATACAAATGTGGTACGACCGGATAGAAGCTGATTCTATGTCAAAAAATAAGTCGAAAATATCGAAAATATCTCCGTTTTCGGGAAAATCGAAAGATTCGTCAGGTTCGCGTGCTTCGGTGTATGCAGGAAGTAGAATAGGTCAGCCATGATCAGACGCACCGGGCGACTCCTATCGAGAAACATTCGAAGTCTGAAATGAAAAAATTTCATATTATATTTTCGACTTATTTTTTGTCATAGAATCAGCCTCTGTCCGGTTGCACCGCCGATTATATTTGCATTCATAATACAATATTAAACAATTTATTGGTATTATAATGTAATTAATTCTCTCTCAAGTGTCACCAACGATTTTCCAATTTGCTGTGTCGCGAGGATCTTTGCTGTCGGATCGTGTGACGTCATTCCTAGCTGAAAAATAAAATCGACTCTCCGGACCGTTATTATCTACAGCGAATCAAAAGAAGCATTCGCATCGGGAGCCGTTCGATCCGCGCGTAATCGATTCGGCCTTGATGGTAAAAGGTCCCGTTTCTCGTTGGCAAAGACAGGAAACCGGAGAGGTCGATGCCGGTCGCGTTGTGTGCATCAAATTGCAACGCGATGGCGCCGGTAATCCGCTTTGAAGACGCGTACAAGCGGATTTCCGACGTTTACCATCATCCGGAGCTACTGATTGTCGCGTCGGGTCTGTTTGCAACAAAACTTCTGGCCCGAATACAACCGCCCACACGCCCGCTACTCCTACCTACCTACCTACCTACCACGCCGCCAGTAATCAGGTTAAACGAACCTGGCCGAGTTCTCGTGCGAGTCCCCTGCACTTTGCGGACAGCCGATAATTGTGTTTCCCTTATGTTAGCCGGCGCGGCGTGGCGCGGCGCGATTCTTTCGGCCGGCGAAACTTCCGACAAATGGCCGTCCGCAAGTATGGAAACTGTTTTCGTGCCACGTAAATGGAGGACCGGGAACGAGCGGCCACTGTTCGAGACAATCGATTTCCATGGGAATCGAAGGGCCCGGAACTTTGATTTAGAACCGTTCACAGGGCAAATCGATTAACTCCACTTTTCGAAGTATTTTCAATTGTCAAAGCAGTTAGTTTGGTCATAACTTTTTTTGGTACTTTTCCGTTAGCCGAGCGCAAATAATACGGATTAACAGCATTAAACAACAACATTTTTTTTTGGACGACGAATAATAAATAATTTGGTTATACTTTACTTTAGGTAAACAGAAATGTTTGCCTTTATGTAATCCTATAGATTTTAGGGAGAAAATGCCAAAAATCCAACTCTCAATCCGTGGTGATCAGTGGTTCAATAGTAATGAGTGTTTAAAGTTGAGCGATTTTCAGTATTTTTGACAGGTCTGGGTCTCTATTGTTTCAAGCTTACAAAAATCATTAAAATCTCTGCTTGGTCCCTGCTTGTTGCAACTGATACAGGTACAATTTTTATTTTGCCCGGAGTTTGAAAATTGAAAATTGTCAACCCAAATTGCAACAAATTCGAGTGGAATATAAATTGCTTTTCTTTCTTCGTGTGTTAAATAGGTTGAAAATAATATATCGATAATATTAAATTAATGCACGGTGTCGATGTGTGTAGGGAGCCATAGATTACACCAACTGATTTCTGTCATAAGTAGACAGCGGATGTTTATGCATTTATGGCAAATATTAGTAGGTATAATTTAAAACAGTAAAAATATTGGAAAAATTTAAAGATACTGTGATATTAGTTTTACCCTATTAAATATATTAAGAAAGGAAATAAATTTCTATGTCAGCCCAATTTGTTGTAATTGACATGAAAATTTTGCATAAAGATCCGCTGTCTAGTCATAAATGCATAAAATCTGTCGATGACCTATTCGGTGCAGGCTATAGGTACGAAATAGGCGATCGAAGGAAAAATTCGATGTAGTACGGCGGGCGGTGTCTCGCTGAGAGGATGGACAGGTTTGATAATCCGCATCGCATCGGTTCGATCGCGGTCGATGTATCAGCGGTGTGGCAGCGAGCCACGAGCGCCGATTATAGGGCTGAATGGCGGAGGGAACCGTCCTAATTCGCATAAGCATGGCTCGGTACACGGAAAATTAGCACAGCGCGCACACGCGCGGGCCCTGCATTCGGCGCAGCTTAACCGTACAAAATTGCTCGCGGCGTCGACCGGAAGTCGATATTCGTGGACCCTATCCGTGAGTAGCGTCGCGTCGCGTCGGCCACTGTATCGTCGCGACGACGCCCGGAGGACAATGCGTAGACCGAGCAATAATTTCGCGGTGACAGCCCCGAATGGCTTGACGTTTTAAACGCACCGTGTCTCGAGTTGCCCAGAAACTCGAGCTTTGTTCCGGGACCGGCCCTGGCTCCCGGAACAATTCGCCATCGTTTTTGAGCGGACCCCCACGGACGAACATTTTGACGGGTCACGCTTCGGGACGCGGGAACCGTGACGCTAACTGCCGGCAATGTCGGCCCTGTGAGCTATGATACTTCCGCTCGAGGAAGGAAGCTCTGCAAGGCTGGTTTTTGGGACCGAGGAATGAATTCGCAAGAGAAATTTTCGGCAAAATATAATTTTGATCAACCAGAAAGATATCAATTTACATTATATAAAGAAATTTCATTTCAGTAAAATCAATTTAAAATATAATTTTTTGATCCCGGAATATTACATAAGAAAAGGAAAAACTTATATTATATAAAAAAAAACAAAAATTTTCTTCCGCCCCTGATCACACGTTGCCCAAAATTTCTATGTAGTGGCCATGTTTTTTAACAAATTTTTGTTATCGTTACACCGCTGGAAAGTTCGTATTGGAATTAATTAAAGAAACCGTATACGTCGGTTTAAAAAGATAAACAACAACTACTTCAAGAAAACTATAATTTAAGTCACTCGAATTAATAGTTATATTATCCGGTATTTCTACATTAACAATAACCGTGAGATTGTTAAAATGAACTTTTGCCTCTGGAAAATACTGGATGATTTGGTGCACGTTTAAAAAAAGAAAAAGTCAACAGATCCGAGCGGACTGTACGTGTCCAGATTACTTTGGAATCGCAGCGTACGTACCGGTGCAATTATTTTCGTCGGTCTGTTCCGGTAGCAGTTATCGGCGGTGCACGCGCGCGCGCGGACAAATGGAAATCTTAATTATTAATTTCCAGCCGGAACGTTAACCAATTCCCTTTAGGGATAAATCGATAACTCGGCGAGCCCGTGGAGCCCGGTGAATAACGGTGAGTCGCGGATTCTTCCAGCCGATAGAACTGTAATGGAAACTGGGCGGAGAGCCTTGCCGCGAACGAAGGACGACATAAATCACCATAAACATTAACACCCGTCCCGGGGAAACACAGAATCCCTCTTAATGTCTCTAAAAGCTGGCTGGCTTGGTAGCGGAACGTGCGCGGGACCGGCCGAGAAACTATCTTTTGGATTTCCTGCCGGTAACCGGGCTTTGAACGCGCGCGAGCGCGTCCGACGCGGCGCCAGGCCGATCGCGAACACGTACGACTCCTCCACGTGTTCGGCTTCGCGCGTCGCCTGTAAATCACAATAACGGAGCCTAGGAAACAACAGACGGAGAGACTTTACTCGTGTCGTGGGTACACGGATTCCGTAGGAAATAAATCTGTCGATTACAGACCGCTGATATTGGTCCGGCCGCTCGGAAACTTTGCCAGTCGTCTTCGATTATACGCCGCGACGCACGGTGGTCGCTTCATCGATTAAAATTCAGCACGGCTTGAAAATTTATTCGCGAATAATCGAATACACCTGTTAATCTCCGTGGATCAAACTCTTCTACGTTCGTTCGTTTTTCTTAGATCGTGCAGTTAGCCTTGTCTTAGATCGAATACTTTGTGTATTTCAATTATATTACGAATTGATATTCAATTTTTTATCGATCGTAAAATGTTGAAATCGATTAATGTTTTCGGCGCTCGGGTTTGGTCAATTGTTACTATTTAATAGCAAGTTTGTAATGTAATTAACGACGTTTCGGTCTTATTTTAGACCATTTTCAAGAAAAATAATTGTGTTTGCTATATGAACATATTTTTAAGAACAGAAAAACCCTTTCATTTTAAAATTTTTAAATTTTTACTTTAATTATAATTATTTTAACACTTATTACGAATTGCATCTGTTATCTAAATCATTTTTCAGTATAGAATATATTCGGTTCGGCAGGAGAGAAATATGATTTTAAAAATTTTGATATTAATGTGAATCAAATTATGTTATACAATTTTCAATTTCTGAACAAATTTTTTTTTAATTTTTGTCCCAGTTTTCGTGCTAAACGATCATTGTGCGTCGCACGGTGACAATGGAGAAAAATCAATACATCCACTTAACAGAGTGATATGAAGAACGAACGGTCCGAGCGTATGTTTTGATGCTTATGATAAAACGTACGCTTGAAATATGATTCGATGATAAATACCCGCAGCTTGGGCTAAAGATTTCCCGAAACTGTGTTTTCGTAATTGGCTTCCATGATTTCTCACTATAGTTTAAACAGTGCTGTTAAATCACGAAACATTGTCAAACATAAAAACTGGGTCGTTTATGTTCACGAGTAATCTGTTTAACAATTAAAATTTGGAACACGTATTGAGGTCTCTATTTAAAAAATCAATTCAACACTAAAAAATTTAAGAGAAACGCCAATATATTTATTAATTTAATTTGATCGTCTCAGGACAAACAAAGTTCACAATTAACAAAATTTGACAATCAAGGGCTTCGTCGAACATGATTATTAAAGATTCAAATTAAACTGGATAAAGTTTATCCACGTACATAAACAATTTATCGAGCCACTTTAAATGTCAATCAATTTAACACGTTAATTACAGAACCACCGCTGTGCGAAGTCACGGAAAATCGAAGTAATTTAATTACTGTGACCATAATGAATAAATTAATACTTCTATTCACCAGTGTTTATCTCGAGCAATGGACACGCACGTTGAAGCCGGAAGTTATTTCTGACGAGCACACTGGGAATCGTTAGTTAGACATTCCACTATTTCTTTAATGATAACAATAAAAATTACTCTTTCGTTACACGGTAACAGTTCGACTTAAGAAAAACCCTCGGGTCCGCGCTACTATATTTTTCTGACTTCACCGACAGCGTCGAACGTAGTAGAAAAGGACCGCGCGGCCGACGCTTGCTCCGAGAGTCGATGACGTCGAGGACAGGTCCGGACAGGCCCACTCGCGCTGGCCGGCCGAGTGGGGGTAGCTTGCTACCGCAGGCGTCCTGCTACATACCATGCAACTTTCGCATTGAACAATGTACGTGTTAAAAGTCACGTGTGACTCAACTTGTACATTAAAAAGCAATCACCCCGAAATTAATTCCACCCAATTAGTTTCTGTATACAAATTAAACGGTCGAGCTGGTAATACGACGTTGCGGATCACCGTTTGGCCCAGTGTGCGGTTCCCATCAAACAGCCGTCGGGCGGGGTTTATCGAAATTTTCAACAACGACGCGATCGAGCGGACGCTATTTACCGAGCGTTTTAATTCACTTTGCGGATACATCAAGAACGGGGGCAGCGTTTAAGCGGATTAGAAACACCGTTCCTCTACCGTCGACAGAGTTTTTCGATGGCGAGCGCCGCCTTCTCGTCCCCTCTCGCTCTCTCTCTCTCTCTCTCTCTCTCTCTCTCTTTCTCTAGCACGTTTATCCGTTGCCCTCTCAATTTCACCCACATTTCCGTTGATTCCGCGCTGAAAAACGCGCTCCCCGGTAAACGGTTTCTACTTCTACATATTACATTCGCCGTTTACAACGGCCGGTATGGGATCTCATTAGCGTGTAACGAGGGCTTTTAGGGGCTCGCTCCCTGCGCGCTTAAACATTTAAAAAGGCAGCTCTCGCGATGTGTCGTAACCTCGTTTAAATATGAAGTTCCACTCGAGCACAAGAAAGTTGCCACGTGCCGCTTGCTGCTGTTGTCCATCATGCTTAACAGCTACCGCGTAAGTGGAAAGCGTCACTTGTTCCAATACCGATCGCTGTTCCAACCCGACACTACTTTTTATTTTTATTTAAGCATTTCAAATCTTATTCAGTTTCATTGTACTAACGAATATAAATGTTTTTAATCAGTCGGACTTTTGCACATTTTGTTCCCACCATTTAACCTTAGGGAAATAATTTTCATATGACTCCGGTCCACTGCCCACCGGCATGATACAAACATGTACTGTGTTAAAAAAAAATTATATCACAATGAATCTATAGAATCAGTTTGATCAAGCAAGTAAGTGTCAAGTCAAGGGACAATATAGAATTTATTTAATTTATACTTGAACATTCAACATTTTACAGACGCAAAATTTCTCCCTTGAGAATAATCCACATTAGGATCGAAACGTCGGGAAATTTCTAATTGCAAAATTGCTTAAATAATTATAATTGGATCGAACCTGTAGCGCTGACATTACGGATAATTTATTTAGAAATAATTTTCTTATGAAAATGTATAAAATGGATTTTATTTTCGGCACCACTGTGTGCCGGTGGGAGATCGAGGACCCGCCGGGTAGGAGTCGGTGGCCGAGCAGGGAACAGTTTCCAGCCGCCAGCGAACGCCGCACCCTCCGGCTCCACACCCCGAAAGTCACGCTCAATGGCAAACTAAATCTCAAGGTTTAAAGCGAGATACAGAGAGCGTTTCCCCGTAGCTAGGCCAGTAAATTTCGCCCGCGTTTCGATGCGCGTTCTTCCTTTATTCCGACGCTGCAGACTGTGCCCGGGTGCATCGACCCTGAAAACGAACGGGGCGCAACCCTCCCGAGCCAAAACGGCGAAGGGCATAGAGGGAAAGGATATTCGCAACCTCCCCGAATCCGGAGGAATACCGAGTGTTCTATTTTTAATCGCGAAGGAGGATGCTGCGCGCGGCAGAATCTGCGAGATTACTTCCGCGCCGCGAATAACAACGGAAGAAACGGCGGCTCGAGGATGTTCTTATTCGACGCGTTTCGCGGACTCGTTTGCCCGGGGTTCCCGTCGATTCTTCGCGGGATCCGAGGAGAAATTTCGGCCGACGCGAGACGTAACGTCGCCGGGAATAAGCTCTAACCAGGGGATCACGGCTGCAACCGAACACCGGTAACGCTAGGTACACCGTTGTTCCGACTGCGTTCGCTCCTGGACACAACGATGTACAGGGTGTATAAAAATTATATGTCACGAATACTGTTAGATATAGGCAATAAAAACAAGGGGGGTGAATTGTGAGAATGAGAAAGAAACATAATGAGTGAGAGACAAAATGTATAAAGTGAATTATGAAATGAGTGTGCATGAATGAGTGTGAAAGATACGCCAGTCGTTATTTATATATCATATGGAAGAAATTAATTCACGAAACTTCAAAGTCGTTTTTAAAGGGAACAGTTCACTTGAGATCCATTGATCGCTTGAGTTTTTTGTTCCTTGCGATGAATACGATCAAAAATTGTTTAACCTTCAGAGAAAGGGTCAAGATCAATTTTGCGATCCAATTTTTTAACAGATCTCCACCGATCCAGAGCTATAGAATCCCGCCATGATATTCGTGACATATAATTTTTATACACCCTGTGTACATTCTTCAACAGAAAGTCCATCGAGCACTATAACCGATTAAAATGTTTCAGCTCATGAAAATGACGAGGCTCTATTTATTTGGATGTCGTGCAATTTTTATTATATACTCTTAGATAAGAAAATGTGTCGAAAGTAACATCGTAATTTCAATAATTGTAGAATGAAAAATACGAAACTGTTAGGTATAAAGCTAATAATTTTTAAATAATTACGTTAAGAATAATTAGTTATTAAAAATGTAAGGAAGGTTTAGTGTTAATCCGTCGCCCGGTGGATGCCGGGTCCGTTCAGACCCACGCTTCAAATTGGAATAAGTTTTTTATAAAACGACTTTCTCTGCTATGCAAAATGAGTTAGTTTACCAGATGTAATTTTAATTAGGTTTACCAGACAATTTTGCAAATGGCCCGGCCAGATTGCCCGTAAACAATAGTTAGATAATTAGACGGTGTTCAGCGACGATGAATCGAAACGAAGATCTCCAGGACAAATGGAATTTGCTGAGCGAAGACACTCCGTTCAGAAATTGTTTAAACCCACGACGGAGAAATGCGTTCTCGGTCCGGTGGAAACCTGCTCGCCTCGGTTTTCCCGTAGATATTTCGTCGAGAGCTCGAGAACGAAATAGACTCACTCCCAGCCACGGGAGGAAACAACGTCGCCATTGCCACGAATCGCCGGACTATTCTCGCGAAATCCACGATAATCTTTTTCTTCGAGCTGGCTCACCGCTGAACGAGATTTCCGTGGACTATCGCTTCGAACTTCTCGTTCGTCTTCTTTCTACCATCATTTCCGGTATTCTTGGCTGGCGATGAAAACTTCTCGCGAGTATACATATTTCTCGGAAAGTCAAAAGAAATACACGGTATGGTTTATCGGTTTTAAGAAAAAAAAATCGATTAAAAAACAGCTTTATCTCTGAATTTATTTATAATTTTTTTTTAATTCGATACCAGTTTTACCACTGGAAATTAATTGATAAAATATTCAACGTACACTCCCATCATAATAAAAAAGTTTTTATCTGAAATTGTAAGACGAAGGTCAATATCGCAGAGAGACTTTCTCAACGCGTAATCGTCTATCAAAGTCACAGCACAGCGTTTCCGTACGAAAAGGCCCTTCGAATGTATAATAATAATAATAATAATAATACTGTAGTTCCATGATCCATCAAATGTCTCGTAGAGCACGACTCCAGACCCCGGAAAAACGTCCAGCGTACGCTTTGTAGTCGTAAAAACTTGGGACAAAGTCCAGTAGCCGCGAAACCATTCTCAAACAAAGCTTGTGTTTGTACGGGCGCAGGCAAAGTTCGGTTACGAAGAAAGGAACAGAAAGAGGAAGAGTGAGAGCGAGGGAGAGTGAGAGAGAGAGGGGGGGAGAGAGAGATGGTGGTAGAGAGGTCGAAGGAGGGAGGAGCTCGGAATCTCTGGAAGTCGGGCCAAAGAAGTTTCGGCTCCCTCGATTAATCATGTTTTTTTATTTCCAGCGGGCTAGAGACAGCGTCCGGCGTGACAGTTCTTGCGAGCGGACGCCCGTGTAAATCTCCAAAGTTGACGTCCCATTTGAGCGCGGTTGTCTACTCGACCGACGTCGAACCCCGTCGAAAAAAGGTGCATTGTCCCGCCGCCGCGCCGGAAGAGAGAGATTCAATTTCTCGATGCCCCCGTCGGTTTCGGTGTCTTTCTATTTGTTATCCGCGCAAAAGAAACAGTCTCACCCCGGGAAAATCATAGCGCATGTATCGGTAATTTCTCGATAATTACGTAGAATTTTTTAATTGGACACTTAATTCTTCACAGTTAGTAAAGAAAGTTCGTAGTCGGCTTTTGGAGAAAAAACAGAGAAATTTTGAAGGCGAAACGATACTCCAGCTTGGTGGCGTGTTGACTCGCTGGGCACGCCCCGCAGTGGAGTTCTTAGATCGTATAGTTTCCATATTTTCTTAGATCTTACAGTACCCATTTCCTTGGATCGAGTATTTACGGTACTCCGTTTTCTTTTCCACCGGTTGTCGAAGCGTAGATGTAAATTCGCTTTGCCAATTTCTTTCGTTTATTTACCGGCCGGAAAATTGGCAAGAACAACGTTCGAAGGGCGCGGGTCCCAGATCGCTGGCAGAGCTCGACACGAAATCATCTTTGCGTGTTAAACGGCAAAGTTCGCGCTCGTTCCACTGTCGCAGCAGTCGTCGCGAGGCGGGCGCCGAGTGCTATCCTTGCTTTCTGCCTACGTCCCCTTTTCCCACCCCCGGTTTCTCTTTCCCGCTTTCCTCTGAGCGTGTCAGCCTCGCTCAACCCAGTCCGCGCGTCGTCGAGTCGAGTACTCAGCCGACATCCAGGCGCATTATAACGGCCTAGGTGCCGGCTGACCTAAAATATGCCAAGTACATGTGGCCCTGTTAGATCCAACCCTTCCGCCACCCCTCGGAGGCACCACACCCTCCTCGTCTTCAGCGTGGAAATCAGCGCGCGCGCGCCGCGCCGGTGCGAATTCTCCCGCATAAACGCACGCGAATTCCGCGCCAGCTGCTACTGGCTGATTGCTAATTGGTGTGTTTTGGTTTCGAGATACGGCGGCGTAGCATCATCGACGAGAGGCTGCCACCACGCCGCTCCGCCACCCGCCGTTCACGGTTGAAATTTCACGGCGGTTGCCACGTCGACACACGCTCCTTTGCGAAAGTGTGTCTCGCACGCTTACGGTTAAGTTGCCGAATAGGACAGCAGCGACTTCTCGAAAGCGGCATTCTCATGCCGAAGAATAATTGACCCGAGCAGTTGTTTCTCGAATTTTTTAAGTTTGCACATAAGTCCTCTTTTTGTACCAAATTCAACATTTTATTACGTCTCGAAGTATTCACCCTCATTCTCTACGGGATGTCGCAAAATTTCTTCGACTCCCGGAAACGGGAGGTTCCTCAGGTGATTTGAAACACAACATTGCAAAAATGCCCGCCGCGGCTTCGATTCGGAGTTATTAACAAAAGACACGGATCAATCAGAGCGCAGTGAGCGGATTCCAGCTCGGCGACAGATCCCGCTGAGCGTCGCGTTGACGTTGGACGAGCCAGAGTCCGTCCGCTGTAGCCGCGCTCTGATTCGTCGAAACGAAGCCGCGGCGGTCATTTTTGCAAAGGAAAATGTTGCTCCAAATCACCCGAGGAACCTCCCATTTCCGGGAGTTGAAGGAATTTTGGGACACCCTGTATAACCTTTACCCACTCGGTGGATAAACGATAAATTCCGTCCCTGACTCGGTCACGCCCGAAATTACGGTTTCCCACGTCCTCCGTCTGGCCGGTTAATTAAAACACTTCCCAAAAGAATGTTCCGTCGCGATATTTATTCTGTAGCCTCCATCTTTTCGGGGACGACGCGACGGCTCAAAGCGCGAATCACCTCCGGCAAAGTAGTCGGTCGGAAGTTCAGATATAGTATTCATTTCGGTGTTTTACTTTGCCGGCTTTGTAAGGTGGGAATACGGTTTCTCTCGCGCAGCCGTGAACCGTATTAAAACGACCGGTACAGACGAAAGCTCGGTGAGGAATTGTAATTGTAGGTCGCGTGAGAATTTCGGGAATTCTCCGTGCAACCAGCTGTCCATTAACCATTTAAACTGCTCCCATCGTCTGTAAGCGATCGCCGTAGCAGACTGCTCCCATCGTCTATTGACGATTTGAAGTCTGCCTCTTCTACCGTAGGTTCATACATTGCATTGACAATGACAAAGGCACACTACTAGTTATAAAACTTTCAAACAATATCTCCCTTAGATAAAAAGTGATAATTAATAAAATTACGAAAAAATGAAGTGAAAAGGGGAATTTATTTGCGCCTGTGGAAAGCTATATTTCAGACTATTTGCGCGGTTAAAGGGTTAATTAAGGACCATTTAGTACGAAGTACACGAAGGAGACACTCTATTTTCAATGCTGAAACGAATGAATGCGCTCGTTTTACGCACCGAAAAAATTTTCCCTCCAAATATTCAACGAGAAGTGTACACGAGTACACGACCGCCAAAACGTGGCCAAAAATCACTTTTTCAACTTCGTCCAAAATTAATGAAATTTATGCCAATAGCTTCTTAAATGTTCAAACTAAGTTGTAGCATAAATATAAATTGCTAAAAGTCACCCATTATTCTTCCAGAACAGTTTGAAAACAAGCAAAAACGCAATTCTGAGATAGATCGCATTTCTTCCCGAAATTGACGTTGCTTGCCTCATCATACTTTTTTATGAATAATATTTTTAGAAAAACTAACTACACAGTGTTAAAGAGCGTTCTTTCGGCTATATGTATGTGTAACTTTTAACATTATATATATATATTTTACGTCTTTGAAAATTGTCTCTTTCTAAACACCTACTTTCCAGTCTTGTTTTTTCTTTAGTGATGATTACAAAGCAAAGGTCACGCGAGGTCAAGATGAATTTTACATGGAAGTATTTGTTAAAGCCTCCTTAAAAGCGCTACATAAAAATAATCTTGCGCAGACTTACACCAACAGTACACCGACAACACACCAATTTAGTTCAAAATTAGTACTTCAGGCTTTTTTTAGAAATTTTGAAATTAGATTCATAATCAGCAACCCCAAAAATACGGGAATACTAGATTTCAAGGAAATCGGACAATTTTTTAAGTAACACATCTGCCATATTGAATCTGCCATTTTGTTTCTTGAAATTTTGAAATTAGATTCATAATCAGCAACCCCAAAAATACGGGAATACTAGATTTCAGGGAAATCGGACAATTTTTTAAGTAACACATCTGCCATATTGAATCTGCCATTTTGTTTTTTGAAATTTTGAAATCAGATTCATAATCAGCAATCCGAAAACCCATTGAATACCAATTTTCAACTAAATCGGAGAATGTCTTCGATTTTTGTCCATGTTTTGGCGATTTCGAACCACTGTGCGCCGGTGTTTCTATTGGCTGGGGACTCGGCGAGGTCACGTGACCGCAGACAAAGAGGCGTGCCATAGCGCGCGTCAAGGGACGGTGGGGATGAAAATGCAACGGTACCGTGGGAGGACACGGTATCGGCCGTGGTTCCCGCGATCGTTTTTCAATCGGAACACGAGTCTACTTTACTGATCGAATCGTCGGTTGCGGGGGCCGGCGCGCAGCGAAACGACAGGAACAACAAATATCGCGTGGTATAATCGCGATGCGATCGACTAATTCGAGTTCGGAAATGGAAGCTACCGGAATATTGCATTCGACGGGGATTGAATTAAAGCGAAAGCGGCGTTAATTTGCACGCTGGAAGCGCAACAGACCGCGCGGCGTCGGGCGGCTGACGCCGTGACTTACGAGCGTTAAGTCACAAATTTGATACTCCCGCGAACAGTTCAATTTCCTTTTAATTCAGCACGCTTTAAAGAGAGAGAGAGAGAGAGAGAGGGGGGTTGGCTTACAGGGCGCGTTACCCGTTGCATTTCAGAGACGCTAAATGTATTACCGAGCACGATAAGCCGCCGCTAGTTGGGGATTGTCGAGCGAGTTGCACGCTCCCATGAATCGTAAACTCGGCACGTCGATGAATCGACGCCAATGGGGACACTGTTTCCGTGCTTCGCGTCGTTCTCGTCGCCGCGCGCGGTGGCGAATTCGTGGCTAAAAATGGAAAAAACTTTTTTCTCGCGTTTGAAAAATTTGTTTAGCATACTTTATTTATAAACCGACAGGGCATTGCGCGTTTTACCATTGAATCAGTCAACTTTGTCCTTGAGACATTTGACGTATATTTAAAAGCAAATATTTGAGGTGCAAACATTAGGTTGTAAATAATTTCTCTATGAAATGGAAAAATTGATATACACAATGTACACATAATGTTTACAATATCGACATTACACACACACATACGACAATATTGTCATAATATACATATAGATACACGCAAGTATAATGTCGATATTGTAAAAATTTTGTGTATATTGTATATATCGATTTTTCCATTATGTTTCTTATCCGTGGACGATCGAAGGACCACCTTTCAGACTTAGAAGGAAAGAAATTTACGAAAGGTTACAATAGAAACTATATTCAACAAGAAGTACAAACGAAGCTATGCTAGGACTACAGTGACCTGAGTCACTTCTAAAAACAATCTGACTTCGGCAGACTCGATACCACATTGTTCAGGGTGCGGTGCCCCTTCCCTAATCGCACAAAAAACTTCCCTTTCCTCGAATAATTGCGTGTGCGCGCCTATTTTTGTTACATAACTGGGCGCGCGGAGCACTTTGTGCACCATCCTTTAAAACTATGTATATCACTGTTCATTATCAGTTTCTTATGAAATTTTATTTAGGCGCGCAAGGAATGCTATTCAGTACAGTTCCTGGGACTCGAGAAACAAGCTAAAAACTATTAAAAAAGTACGTCGACAGACTCGAACCGTAGTCATATGAAAAAACAACTGTGTCGGTCCCAGAGACAAATGAAAATGTGAAAGGCACAGAAAATCTTCATCGCGAACCGCTACACATTATAATATAATATAATTATAGTATAATACAAATTCAGTATTTTTAATAAAAACAAGGTACAGTATTGTCATTATAAAGTCAAACCATCGTCATTTATGTCAATAATTTATCATAGATTTCACGATATTAATTCTGCCCACGAATTCGTCCTCCACTGTGCGTCACCGCAAAAAACAAGAGGACGAAGGAAACGCGGTTGTAATCTCGCGGGAATACGAGTTTAACGATCTTATAACGCCCGGCAAGCTTCGACGCTTATCGGCGTCGATATCGGGCACGCGATGATTCGATAATACACCGAAACGCCGCGGTCATTTCAGTTTGTAGCGACTCGGTAACGACGCGATAAATTTCTACTTAGCGCTCGGACAACGAGACGCTCACTGTCCCGGAATAGCCGATTTAGATGGACAAAGATCCCTCTGTACGAGGACCGTCCACAGAATGGATGATCATGTTATTACTGGACGGCCGGTTCCCGTACCGAACGCACAGTTTTACCTATTTCGGAGTACTCCAGGTACACTCCGGGCATTTTTAGGACTACTTTAAAGGGGTTTCCGGAACGGACGAGGTCACCAGGGTCAGCGTCCACTTGTTTTCTAAAATGAACGTCTCAGGGGTTACTGATATTTAACCCTTACGTCAATAACCAACATTTCTACGATATTCAATCATGTCAAGAACATAAAATCTACAATACTTTCGATATTTATCAACGAAAGTGTTAAAGAAGATTTAAAGAGAAATTGAAAGTGGATACCCGGGTACCATTCCGGTTTTCTGAACTTCTCGGCACCGACGAATGAACACTCAACGAGGCATTCTGGCCTTGAACTTTAAGAAAATCGACTTGTATTCCATTTTCTCCAAGCATCTCTGAACAAAAGGATTTACATGAATTCGTAAAATGAATTTGCTTACGCGCGTTTCATACGATATTTTATAGGATGGCTCAATATTTAGTTACAATTATTAAAATTTCTGCTCCTCTTGTTCACGACGCGATCACGACGCGGCGCTGACCCTACGCCCGGCCGGTCAGCGGTCGTTAACCGTGCTCTGGTTCGTCCGTGTTCGGCGTGAATAACTCGAGAACAAAATGCTCGAGCGCGAAATACCAAAAATGGTGCTCGAAACCACCCTAGGGATCACCCGTCTCAGGGTTCTCGATACTTTTCGGGTCACCCGGTACGTCTCTCTACCCTTCCAACGCCATTCATTGCCTTCTCTAATAAATTCAGTTTAGAGCATGTGCTTGGGACGGATTACCCTTAAATACACATATTCCAGCGCACGCTAGAACGAGTAGATGGGTATAATGAACTAGGATCTCGAACCCATTAGCTTGTTTTGGTATACTCTGCTCGGCTCTCCTAATGAAAGGGGATAATATTATTTCGCATCGGTGTAAAGACAACTTTCGATGCTCTGCCGCTTCAAAGGTGTGAATTGTTTGTGCTCTAGTTCGGTGTGTACCGGTTCGAGAACCGAACGTTCGTGGGACAATATTAACGTTCTCTGTTGTTGGCCAGTCTGCCGCGTGTTAAGATTACACGAATCTCATTTAAGGTTCGCAGTAGGCGACTTCCATTTTAAAGGAGGGAACAAGTTTCACCGTACTCTACCGAATTAATTATCCACCGTTTTTTTCTCCGTTCAATGATTTTTCCGGATTTACCCCGTTGATCCTGTAGCTAGGGTCGGGTGCCAAAGGGAAATTCGAATCTCTCGTCGGCTCGGTCTCCGGACAACTTCCGGCAGCCGGGCGTGATCCGCTGTTTGCGAACTACCTGAATCGGCTAACGCCCAGTTGAGAAAGTTTCAGGATACAATTGATTTATTCGCCCGGAAACTCCGGACTAATTAGCCCTCGGACTGCGGAACTTTTTTCTGCGAAATCAGCATTTTCTCTGGAGATGCTATCGCTGGTTATTGAAATCGTGGAACGTCTTTAGCACTCGGTTAATCTTCGCTCTGCGTACAGGGGTGTGAGCACACTCCAGACTAATAGAAACATACCTGAAAAGTTGACTAATGGAACATTTCCAAAATTCTCTTAGGAGTCTGTGACTTACTTCGCAACAAATTTTAATTATTATTATTTTTATTTATTTATTTTATATATACAATATATATTTTTTTATTTATATATCTTTGATTTGCATAACAGTTCGTACGAAAAAAATTATATATGTATATATGAAAGATATAAATACTATACAATATAGAATAAATAAAATAAAAATATATATAAAAATAAATACTATATTATATGTATAATATTTATATCTTTTATATACAGGGTGGGGCAATAACTATGTCCACCTTGAATATCTCCGTTATTTATAATAAAATGAAAAAATGTTGTACACAAAACTTGCACGGTATAGAGGGGGACATATTGTGATACACACATTTTTCATGTGGTTGGAGGCATAGAGGAGATTTCAAGCCTAATAGTTAATGAGATATTAGCAGTAGTTTGATACGTGTAAAGTCGTGTTGAAAGTTCAATGTCTCCGAGTGATTCGCGAATACTACTGCTAATATCTCATTAACTATTAGGCTTAGGACGTACGATGGTCAACACTTTTATACTCAGAATTTGATACTCTATAGTATATATATGTAGGACATTCTATAAAAAAAAATTAAGATGACCTTGAAATCTCCTCTATGCCTCCAACCACACGAAAAATGTTTATCTTACAATATGTCCCCTTCTATACTGTTCAAGTTTTGTATATAACATTTTTTCATATTATTACAAATAACGAAGATATTTAAGGTGGACAAAGTTATTGCCCCACCCTGTATATTATTTTATTTATGAATATATTTTTTTCATGCCTACCGTTATGAAAATCAAAATTTCCAGACGAACCCCGGACGGACTGGATCCCAACATAAACAGCTTATAGAAATTTCGAAGTGGAGCAAACTGGTGTGGAAGATAGATCCGAATCGAATAACAGGGCAGTTCGCTTTATCCGAGACTCTACTCTAAGGACGAAGCTTAAGGTGCATTAAGCGCTATAAACAAGCCAATGAATGTAACGATGATGCTAATTAGCCTACGAATCTGCAAAATAAAACTGCATTAATTTCAAGATGCAGGAGGTTCACACGCCGAGAACATCTTTGTACCATGATCGTCACCACAATGAAACTTTCAGTGAGCGCGTGAACCGCTGGCCGAGTTCCACAAAACAATCAGCGAAAATGGGGAATTCGCGGGAAGAGCCCCCGATAAAATGGGACAGCGTATGGTCGAGCGGTCGAAAAAATTGAAACAAACCGTCAGAGGGACGGACGCATCGTCCGTCCGGTGGGCGAATGGATCTCGACCGGGAATCTCGAATCTCGGATCTCGAGTCGAACGGGCGTGGGAGTTCTCGCTTACAGGCGTTTCCGCGATTCACCATAAAATCCGAGGTTGTCGGAATCGTAGCGGGCCGAGGGGCAATCATCGTAAAAGCGTATCAGTGGTTCGTAAAAATGCGTTCGGCTTAATTGAACCTCTTAGGGGCCGGGGTAACGAGCTTTCGAGCGAGATACCGCCGCCGGGAACGATGTTTTAAGCGTTAAACGCGCGGGCCCCGGCTCCCCCTTCCGCCACTACGCCACGCCCCCACCAGCGGCGTAACGGCCAATTTCTACGGGGGCGAAAGTTATCTCACGCGCGAGAGCAGGGTCCGCCGCGGTTACTTTGAGGCCAGTGTTACTTCGTTAACGCGCGTTCCCGCGCCGGATTACCGCGTCTGGGACGAGCTGCAGGCGCAGTAATCCGGCGATAATGCAGTAACGAGATTCCGGCTCACGTACGTTCTCTGCATATTTTAACTTTGCATTTCGCGGCTCGGCCGGACGACCCGCACGACGTCGCCCGCACCTACGCGTTCAAAGGTCATTGTACTCGAACCCGAACCCGTACCCGAACCCGTTCGCCCCCTCCCCACCTCCACGTGAAAACCATGGCACCTTAAACCCTCGACACTTCCCTGGGATCTTGGTAAATGGAGAGTCTGGCTAAGTTTTCCTGATAATGCACTAAGTATAAGGCCTTTCAGAAACAAGTGTCAATACTTTGGGCCATATGGATATACAGGGTCGTCGAGAATGCCAGGAATATGCCTATATATTCCGCCATTTTGTATAAATGTAGCGAATGGTACAAAGAATCGGTTCGAAGCAATAAATAATAATTATTTTTTCTTGTCTTCTCGATCGTATAAAGGTTGATATATAAATTGATGATGCTCTCGGCGCAAAGGTTCGATCAATATTTTATAAATAATAATAATAAAAAAATAATAAAAAATAATAATAATAAAGAATAGAATTTTGGGACATCAATACTTCGCGTCATATGTACAATGTCGTCGAAAAAAAATTGGTTTAAATCAATAAATAAATAATAATAATAGAGAATCGATCGTATACCTTCTCGAGTGTGTACCTGAACTGTTCGCTTCAAATTGGACACCCTATAGCGAGTAGCCTTATCAACAATTGCTGTGTTTATATTTGCCTCACCTACTGTCCGTCCACCAGATGATAGCTACGTAAAGTGTTTACGCTCTCAGTCTACCAGGACTCCCCTACCATAACACGCATTGTTGTCATTGGCCGAAGAGGACGACGAAGAAGGACAGCTGTCGCGTCGGATGAAATGGAACCAGTAGCGGAACTTCAATACCGCAAGACCCGTAATCGGAGGGGCCCAAAATTTTTCCATTTATTATCTTGTCATTTTACTAAAATTATCCCTAATTTCAATTAAATTAAAAACATACTTTTTGTGCTGATTGAATTTCGACAATTCTCCTTCTTAGAACGCATTGAAAAATCTCAATCTTAGAAAAGTATCGGAAGAAAAGGGGGTGCAAAATTTTGAGGGAGGCCGAAAATTTGTAGATTTGTAGTTCCACCACTGGCAAAAAAAAACACTTTTTGCGTTTATTTAATTTCCACAATTCTCTTTCTTCAAAAGCATTGAAAAATCTCAATCCTATAAAAAGCATCGAGAGGAAGAAGGGGGCCCAAAATTATATTTTGCGGGGGGGCTGAAAATTTGTGCTTGCGCCACTGAATGGATCGAAGATCACACGAAATCGTCGTGCAGCCCAAAGTGCAAATGCGCGTAGCATATTTTATGCATACGCTAAACTAAGATCTCGAAGATCGCATTGAAAAATCTTAATCTTATAAAAATATCGAAAGAAAAGGGGGTGCAAAATTTTGAGGGAGGCGGAAAATTTGTAGATTTGTAGTTCCGTCACTGGCAAAAAAAAACACTTTTTACGTTTATTTAATTTCCACAATTCTCTTTCTTCAAAAGCATTGAAAAATCTCAATCCTATAAAAAGCATCGAAAGAAAGAAGGGGCCCAAAATTATATTTTGCGGGGAGGCTGAAGATTTGTGCTTGCGCCACTGAATGGATCGAAGATCACACGAAATCGTCGTGCAGCTCAAAGTGCAAATCTCTACTGGATCACGTTCGACTGAAATCGTTTCTACCCGATAGACAGAGGCCCGAGGACGCAGCGCCTCAGGGAAATAGTTTCCATGTAATTTCAACTTTTAACCGTCTCCTCGCCTCATCCCCTGCAACCGCGTCGCTTCTACGTTCAGTTATGAGACGATTAACCTCGGAGAAAACGCGACTATTAATTGACGGGACACGCAGCGATCCGTGAAATTCTAGTCCGAGGATAATCAAGTTCGCCTCCACGGCGGGATAGATGTTAGGATTTTGGACGGAAGATAAATACGGCGGTTGCTGAAATTATTAGGGCGCTCGAAGTGAATGTGCGACTGCAATTAATGAATTCCTAATTTTGGATACCCTTTTACTTCTTATTAGCATTTTCATGTATGATTCTGCACTTTGCCACAAATCTGGGACACCATATACATGGTACAATAATATTGTAATAATTGGACTGAGAAATAATACATATAATAAGAATAATGCAATTTAAGACGGTAAAAATATTAGACGAATTTTTATGTTATTCTCAACCTATTAAACATATTTTTAAAAATATATACATTTCTATTTCACTCCAGTTTGCTGCAATTGTGGTAAAAATTTTGATTTTGCATAAAGATCCGCTGTCCAATAATTGGATTTTATAGATTTACGACAACAATCGGTGATAATTTTTTTAAATCTTTCCTATTTGTTAAAATAAAGTAAAGTTTGATGATCGAAAGGTTTTCCATAAAAATAAAATAGACACGCAATCAATATTTGCGGATGTTCTCTAAATTTTCGAATTTCACAAACGCATAAAGAACCGCCGGTCAACGGACTAATTTCGCGCGAACGTACTCCGGCTCCGTAAATAGGGACTTGCAGTAAACCAATTACTAAAAGACCATACAGACAGGTACGGAACTCAAAGCTATTTCCGCATCGGTTCTGCGTCCGTTTTCCAGCCGCGAGCATATTCACGGTAGTTGATTAAAATTCAGTGATCCTCGATTAACCGACAATATCGTCATCGGCGTGCTCTTTTTTCGAGCAACGGGATTCCATGGATAGCGGCTGCCCTGTGTACAGTTCTTATTTCTGAATGCGATTGCTTTCAACGGAACGGGAAATATAATATTTGACAAACGAAGCATGGCTTTCGTATCTCTGGACGCGACGCTGCGGTTTGAATTATCACTGCGAATATTGCACTCGTAACGAATTTTCTATGAGCATCCTTCCTCGCTTCCAGCTCATTCAATGCGGGATCGCAGTGCACGATATTTCTATAAGAGCAGTAGTTTACAATCAAAAAATATCAAGTTTTAATCAAGAAAAAAGAAAAATGTACAAGTAACGAAATTGTCACATATTAAATTATATGTAAAAACAAAGTCAAACATTGTAACAGTGATAACGAGAATTCTTATTTAAAATAAAAATCATCCGAGTCTATTGCGAGAGACTGAACTAACATAAAATTATATTTCTTCTTTTAATGACCTATTCAATTATAATTATATAATTAAATGTGAACAAGTGACAGAGATACCCAGAATTTTTATGCAAAATAAAAATCATCCGAGTCTATTGCGAGAGACTGAATTAACATAAAATTATATTTTCTCTTTTAATGACCTATTTAATTATAATTATATAATTAAATGTGAACAAGTGACAGAGGTACCCAGAATTTTTATGCAAAATGAAAACGGTCCAAGTCTATTGGAAGAGACTGAACTAAAATAAAATTATATTTCCTCTTTTAATGACCTATTTAATTATAATTATACTATAATGAAATGTAAACAAGTAACAGCGATAATCAGAATTTCTATGCAAAATAAAAATCATCCGAGTCTATTGCGAGAGACTGAACTAACATAAAATTATATTTCCTCTTTTAATGACCTATTTAATTATAATTATACTATAATGAAATGTAAACAAGTAACAGCGATAATCAGAATTTCTATGCAAAATAAAAATCATCCGAGTCTATTGCGAGAGACTGAATTAACATAAAATTATATTTTCTCTTTTAATGACCTCAAAAATGTCGACAATTTGTCTTCTCAATTTCGTATTCGATATTTTCACAAAACATTTGTGTTCTTACATAAATGTACGTATATACATATATTAAATGAATACGTTTCCTGTAATAAAATAGTATATGTACATACGCCGGTATCGATTCTGCGGCATGTATGTACGTACCACGGGCACGTTTCTTAATAAAATCTCATCCGGCGGTGTACCTACTGTACCCGGCATCCCGCGTCGCGAGCACTCGAACCCTCGACGCTACGCTCAGCCTCGTAACGTTTATCGATTTTCCGCGAAAAACTTTGCCAACGGCCTCTCCAAAACTCCTTGTCCCCTGAAAAAGCTTTTTCGACGGAAGCTTCCCGCGGCCGACAGGGAAACTTTCTTTTCGCGAAGAGCCTCTCCCTGACAAATACTTTCATCGAGTGTCGCCTAATTTGCATGTATACATACAAATCAGCCTCGTAAAGGGGATGAGGCGTTGTTGCGGGCCCTGAACCGGGTCTCAGTCACCAGCGACTCGTTAAGTGATGGCAGAATAGCTGGTAAGAGGGATTGTTAAAAGTACGATCACACATCGTGCGCTATCACCGTACATACAGAGAAAATAATAATGCATGCATACAATAAAGCATTGATCTATGAAAAACTTTCGGGCCCGTGCTGTTTCTTAGATCGTGTAGTTCGATTTTTTGTCGCGCCGACCGAGTCGAACGTAGAAAAAGCACAGTGCATATTGGGCAACCAGTGCTTCGAACAGGCAGGCTCGGACAGGCTACCGATGCGACGATGACGTAGTGGGCTACCCCCACTATCGCGCTCCGGTGACCTGTCCGGGCCTGTCGCGACAGGACGACTCGCGCTGGCCGGCCGGGTGGGGTGAGTCGATGACGTAGTCAACTATCCCCACTATCTCGGGCGCCTGGCCGAACAGGACTCGCGCTGGCGGGTGACGTAATATTTACGCCATCGAGTCGCGGTGTACTAGTTAGTTTACAGTTCAAATTGTACATCGTGTTTAGAGTAATTTTAGTTATAAAAACTGAGACACAACTGGGTATAACTCTAATAATAAATAGTGCCTAGTATTCCATCGAATTTGACAGGGGAACATTCTATGCGCATAAAATTTGTATTATAGTTATGAATATAATCATGTCCATCAATCATTCGATTAAATAGATTCATAGGACGTTAGACACAGTTCACCTGACCAGCTGAGTGTTAAGGGTACACGTTATGGCGCAGTATCGGTTTTGAAAAAAAAAATGTTTATGATACAATACATACATTATCATATTTTTAATACATTTACGTCACAAACGGGCCAAACTGTTGGACAACAGTTGCTCCATTAATTTGTACATGCGATAACTAGAGAACTTTAAACACTTCGATGCTTAACGAAGTCCTACTTAATAGCGTCAAGAGAAATTACTAGATCATACTGAAGGCTCGCAAATAGGTAATCCTCGCGATCATAAATGGATGCAAGTTCGTAACAGAGAATATTACGCACTGCACTCCGGTACCATGTGAACAAGCGGAATTGCTATTTTGATTACCATGATACGTCTCATTGTGGCAAAATGGCGATGGTTCCGCAACAACCTAGCTCTGCTAGGCTGAGAAATTTGCTCGTGATTGTGCAGTATGCACTTCGGATAGAAGTTTCATTATGAGAGACCGGTGACAACACGATTGCGTACGATTAACAAGTGAACAAATGACATTGAAAGAATTGCAACCGGTTGGAATTACAGAGAGAATACTGAAAGTTGTTTACAAATTTTTTTTATGTCTATATTGAATATTTCAAAATACGTTTTTGAAGATCTCTGTCAATTGTACAGGGTGTCAAAAAGTCACCCCATTTAATCGAAAATAACATAAGCCCCTAAAAAATTGACCTTAAATAAGGTCAAGAAAAACTAAAAATTTTTGTTAATCTTATAATCGTTAAATGATTAAAAAGAAAAATTTCAGTTTTTTTTACCTTGTTTCTCACATTCAATGACAATTCTTCGTGGGCCAGCTTATGTAATTTTCGACTAAATCGGGGGTGTAGAATAGCATTATTGGTATATAAAATTTCATGAAAATTTTAAAAAATTGAGAAAGTTACCTCGCGTGATTCACTGTAGATCTTGTAAAAAAATTCTGAAGCAAAAGAGAGGAAACCAGTTCATAGGAATTCATGAATTTACTGTGAAATCATATGTTTATTTGCCGTGAACGGTTTGAGCACCGCTGTTCCCAGCGTGCGGCGTCGTTCGATATCTTTGCCGGCGAGCTAGAATTTGTTTCGTCTTTCGGCTTCGTCGGTCTCTCGATCGTATCTGCGTTCGACACTCGACGGGACCGAGGGCACTTTGCGCTCTCGACAACAGAGAATAAGAAGGCAGAACGGAAAACGAGCGGGAACGCTCGTCAACAACGCTCCGCGACGGCCGACCTTTACATAATGTATCGCGTTACGGTCCCGCGGATCGATCCCAGGGATCGGTTTTCCTCGAGAGATGCTAAAATTCGAGAAGCCGTGACGTCAGCGAATGGGAAAGCCGGGCCTCGACGCGACGCGGCGCGACGGTGCGAGGGATTCACGGGAAATTGAAATATCGCTAGCGCCAGCCCGAACCGCCCTTCCACGCATCCCAAAACCAGTAAAGACTACCATACGCGGTCATATTTGCTGACCGTTTCACTTCCACCTAACTTCTGATAAAAGCAGAAGCCGCGCGTGTTTGTTTGCTAAAATTGTGTTTGTTCCTCGCTCTCCGTTTAGTCGTGCGCCTTACAAAATATTCTTTATGGCAGCAGTTATCGAGTGAACGAGAGGACGAGTGCTTTCGGCGAATGAAGTCTCAGAATTATTCAGACAAAAATAAAGGAAAGTATCGAGGCCGATATCGAAGTAACGGAAAAATATTGAAAGATCAAGAGAATTTCGATTAAACTGGAGATTAAATGGAATTTCATGAAATTGCTTTTCCCGTATTTCTTTTATCCAATTTACTGTAAATTCTTCGAACCCGGTGTAATCATTTTTATATTTATTCGAACGGGAATAATCTCGGTTCGAAATATTATGGCTGTGATCGAATTTATTTGTTAGAATTTATATCGATACAGACTTGTACCGAGCAGCGACACCTATCGTGCATTCAGTATGTATTAATGCTCTCGAGCGAAGCGAGTCCACGCGGTTTGCAAATGTTAAGCGAGTTTTTAGTTATATTCAAATACAAATATATTCTCATGGTAATACGGTGCGTGAATGGTTTATATATACCCCAAATAAACAATTAACTGACGTTATTCATTCCAGGACTTAATATTTAATAGGCAATGACTTTGATGATGACCTTCGAATAACCTTCAAGATACTAATCCGTTCCAGTTTCGAAGAGTTCCAGTGTCATACGGTGATCGAAAGAATTTCTGGAAAATTTTGACGGCAAGGATAAGCATGTAGGACAACGTCGAAGCGAGAAAATCAACGGGTAAGGAGCAAGAAAGCAAAGGGGCGAGGGAGAAAAGTCGGAAGTCGAAGATCAGACGGGTACGAGACCGAGTAAAGCTCGCCAGGGCAACTTGACTTCGATTTAATTGATGTACTCTCGGTACCTAAGGGAACCTCCCTTCCGCTTTCCTTCTCTCTCTCTCTCTCTCTCTCTCTGCCTCACTCGTCTTCTCTCTCCCACTCTATGTCTCTTCCACTCTCACCCTATCCGAGTCTCTTGAGAGTTGATGAAGAACCTGGCGAGAACTGCTAGAAGCCCTTACCGGCCGAGAGTCTGCGTCAACCAGGAACTTGTACGCGGGAAGAGTTAATCATGCAGTTATTACCGAAAATCGATAATCACTCTCTCTCTCTCTCTCTCTCTCTCTCTCTCTCTCTGTCGCACACAAAACGGTGAACCGTCTTCTCGCTTTTCAACCTTTTAAATACTTAATGCGCGCCCTTTGTCAATAATCCGTTTTACACAAAGAGATAGTCGCCTTTACAGCGAAAGAGACGAAAGGTTTCTTAATGAATGAAAGATAGCTTGACAATAGTTTATGTAAAAAGAAAAAGTATTCATGGTGTCAAATTCTAATAAAAAATACAGGTTTCCACTGAAAATTTCAATTGTAATGTCTACGGAGCTTTCCAAGGTCACTGCAATGTCAATACCAGCTCTTCTATGTACACAAGCTTACGAAAGTATTCGTACAGCCTTTAGAACAGAATAACTTTTTTGTTTGTTTTTGTTCCCGCAAGCATCATCCGAAAAATTTTTGTTTTCATATCGCTGATAATTTTCGGGTAATGGAATATCGTCGCGAGAATGGGCTTTATCGACGCGGTGTTTGTTTTCCATCTTCTTTTTTTTTTGTTCATTTCGACCACTATACGGCGTTTCAATTACTCGACGGTGGTGATCGATTGTCCTGGCGACGCGGCCTGGCGCGCGGCGTTTCAAAAGGCTCAAAGTATACCAAGGCTTTGTAGCCCGATAGCATGCAAATGCATCCTGGCCGTGCTTGGCCTCAATCGCGACCCGGTGGAGAGGGGGCCGAGTAATTTATATGGAACACTCGAATTCGATTAATAATTCACCGAGATTCGGCGGGGTTTCCTCTGAAAGGGAAGTGGCTGTTTGAAACGAAATCCAGCGGAACGGTTCCAGCCCGGGTCGTCCCGATGCGATTCTTCCGATTACAGGATATCGAGACCCAGATCCAGAGAGTGAGAGAGAGAGAGAGAGAGAGAGAGCGGAATATCTCGCCGATATAATAATACGCTGTTGTTTAGGCGGCTGAATCTCGATGAGCGTCGTTCGTTTGACACGGACCCAAGACCCAGCCCGACCCAGCTCCTTTGACACTGGCGTACCTTTGACCACTTTATCGAATTTCGGGGCCTCTGTCGCCGACAATTCGCTGTTTAATAACTTGGTCGCGGCAGCGCGCGGCGTTGTGTCGGCCGGATATAAAAGTTTCTTGATTGCCTCGCCGCGCTTTGAACGGACAGTTCACTCGAGAGGGATTGAATTATTAATCTCTCCGCGGAGACATCAATTTTTGTGCGATGGATCGCCGCACCAGAGATTGCGCGATGAAATGGTAATTCTCGCGATACACCGTCGCCCAAGACAGCCCACTCGAATAACTCCTACGGTTTCTCAAGTTGCCGAGAGATGTTCGAAATAAAAGTTGTTCCAGCTGCCGAGACTGCCACTTTATGCTGGACCAAACTTTTTCTTGGCTGGATACGCTTGCCAGGTTCATTGTTCTACGTGGGCTCGTGCACAGGTTGTTAATGTTGTATGTTAACGCTGGACCCACCCCCGCCGGTTTCTGGTTTTTTATTTAACGATTATTGAAATTATATGCATTCGCTGGAAATTATTGCACACAGTTTTGTATCCAAGCACGTATAATAAATATCACAGAAAATCTATGATGTCATTTTTAGGAGGTAACACGTGCATAGGTCTAGTGTTAAGGAATGATTTCGCAAACTGATTTCGGTATGACAATCTGAAACGACCATTTTGCTGTGACGACTTCGATCATTTGCAACAAAAATTGGATCTAAATTCGGGGATCCCAAAGGGAACGACAGTGGCGGAGCTGCAAACTTTCGACCCCCCCCCCCCTTTCAAAATATAATTTTGGGACCCCAGAAAAAAATCAATTTATATTATGCAAAGAAGTCTAGTCTTTTAGTAAAAGTACAAGATAATAAATGCAAAAATTTTGGGCCTCCCCAAATTTAATCTTGTGCCGCCAGAAAAAAACAATTTATATTATATACAGAAATTAAATTTTCGTAAAATTACAAGATAATAAATGCAAAAGATTTGGGTCCCCCATAAAATATAATTTTAGGCCCCCAGAAAAAAAACAATTTCTACAATATGAAGAAATTGGATTTCAGTAAAATTACAAGATAATAAATGCAAAAATTTTGGGCCTTCCCAAATTAAATCTAAAAACAATTCATATTATATACAGAAATTCAATTTTCGTAAAATTACAAGATAATAAATGCAAAAGATTTGGGTCCCCCATAAAATATAATTTTAGGCCCCCAGAAAAAAAAACAATTTCTACAATATGAAGAAATTGGATTTCAGTAAAATTACAAGATAATAAATAAAAAAATTTTTAGTCCCACCCCCGGCATTGCTGGGTCTTGCTGTATTGCCGTTTCGCCCCTTGGCAAACGGAACCCTTAATTTTTGAAAAAATCAAATCAAATTCTCGCTGGGCAGTTGTTCCGGCGTTATAAGACGTGGGGAATCTCGGCCAGCGTAAATTCGGTTTTAGCAGGACAACACGGATCGTGGTTCATCAGCCACAAAGGGGAATCCGGTCGGGCGGAGCGATAACCAGCGGGCGAAAGTCTGCGACGCGAACACAAGGCGTACGACCGAACGACGTTGTTCGGGGTTGGTTCTGCGACCCAGCTTCCTCGTAAAAGTGTCGTCCGCGGAGCGAACTACATCCTATTTCTCAGCGTTAGCCGGCGGGAGTATACGCGGGACGTATGTGACCCGTTCCACCGGCCGTGGATTTTCAAAATGGCCTTGCCGGATGCCGGTGAAAACGTCACGTACCACCCTCGAATATTCCACGGTAGGTTTACGAGATACTGTCCTCCGCACTTTCCGCCGCGCTAAAATCCTATGAACTATGGCCGGGACCAAGGTGACGGACGACTAGCTGCTCGGCAACTGGCCCGATACACGCCCGAAAGAATGGCAGAAAAGGGGATCAACCTGGACCAGATTAACCCGAAAGGATGGCCGGAATGGCGGAACTGCTCTCCCTCTAGAATATCACCGACCATGACTCTCAATATGCATGCAGGGAAAACTCCATTTATTCGAACTCTGAGAAATGCTAGAACTACACGATCTTAGAAACGGCACGGACCCGACGCGACGGTTTTTCTTAGACGAAGACTTTGGCTGTAAAATATTTTACAGTAGTAACACGAAATGGATGTAATTTCAAGTGAACAATGTTGAGTGTTTTCGTGCGTTAATATTAGTCAGAATATATTATAAAAATCACAAGGCTTTGTTTACTAGATTTCGTGCAATTTCTATTTCAATATGTGCTTGGATGAAAAAAATTTGTCAAATCAATTTCCACGAAAGCAACTTCATTATTTCAATAATTGTAAAATGAAAAATATAAAACCGGTCATTTGACCGGTACGTTTAGTGTTAATTATATTTTTCTTATTTGTGTTTTCACATATGTGGACTATATTTTATCCTTTCTTTTTCTCAATTCGTGTAATTCCCAGCAAACGACGCGTCAATTTCGCGGAAATGGGACAGTAGAAAAATGGCTTTGCGTTTATAAAATTAGAAACTACGTCGGTGACCGAGATCGAACAGGAAGCTCTCACAATATCCACTGCTATCGTATCGAGGAGCTGTTTAGGGTGACCATTTCCGATTGTAAAAATAAAATCGGTCGGACAAATTGCTTCCGCGGGGCGGCCGGCGTCCATTCATACAAGATGTTGTGTAGAAAATTGTTTTCAGTTGCTGCTGGTATACTTTATCGTTTTTTCATTAGCGGTCGACTTTCAGAAGCGTTTACGTTCTTAATCTCGTGCGGTCGCGCAAACTGTTTCGATGTGAACCGGTAGGATTTTATTAGATAATTCTTAATATTGTTGGTAACTGTTATCATGAAGATATCCACATGTGAAGGAGATGGGTAAAACGAAAGTACTTTTTACACATGTTTGTAAAAACAATTCCAGAAGAATTAGAGAAGCGCATCTAAATTATTTACGTGTATTCTAAAAATGCTAAATAGAATGTATGGGGACGTAACAAAAATTCGTTGAGTTGCAAATATAAAAATGCTTCAATTTCAAAAAAAAGCTAGTTAGAATCGATGATTCTTATTTTTTACTTAATAAATTGAAAAGAAAGTATTGAACGAATTTCTGTCACCACACAATAAGATTAAACACACTTACTTGTTGTAAAGAACAATGTCTGGCAGCCATATGTGTTCCGACGGTACATGGAGAGTGTCGACACCGCCATAGTCGTCCGGGTTCCACTTCAACTTATAATCGTTCCACTCCTGCGAACGAAACCACGCCCATAATGAAAATATTTCAAAAAATGCATAAATTTATATGAAAAATGAAAAAATATATTAATTTAATCTAGACTATGCGTCGACGATAAATAGATAGCGGATCTTTCTTCGAAATAAAAATTTTCAACCTAAATTGCAACAAACTCGATTCAGATAGAAATTCATTTTCTTTCTTGATAAATAATTTTATGAGAATTTTTATTACATTAAAATGTAATTATTAAAAAATCAAATTCCATTAAATTTTAATTTTAATAGGTTGAAAATAATAATATACAGTAATTCATCCATAATTGTCTATACCACGGGTCAGGCCAAAGACAATTATCGTGAAGGGATACTATTCTTTGACTTTTGTCGAACGTAGAATAGAACACCGAAGCTCGAGAGGCCAAGACCGCCGAGCAGTGAAATCCGATACTAATCCAATGACAAAACTTCTTTATTTTTTATTATTTTTTAATGGAACTTTCACCAATATATTCGTGGCATTTTTCTAATGAAAATTATACCAAATATGATATAATAGGCCTACCGAGTTTCATGGTCCCTCACGGGGTATGCCCCTCAGTGGAATGGGTAGGCGAGTAGACAGTTACCGTTTAGATATTTTAGACAATTATCGATGAATTACTGTATCAGTAATATTAAATTCTTCTAATGTTTTTACTGAAATTACGCCAACTAATTTTTGTCGCAAATGCATAAAGATCCGCTGTCCAGCGATAAAATTTAAAGCGGTGGTTCGACTTCGATGCGCGAAATATATGTAGATAAAAAGTAGACAGCCTGCGAAAACACGAGCATGTAACAGCGCTGAATTTTTCATGGTCGTTCGCGCTATCGTAGAAAAACCCGGCAACGATGAACCGGCAGGCTCGCGGAACTTTCATAAAGTTCCGGGCGGCATTAAACGAGTCCGAGAGCCGGCCCTCATTTCACCGGTGTTTCCACCGTGATCGGCATCGGTGTCATCGTTTCCAGCGACATGCCTCGTCGGGCACGCAACCACCTTCCCCGACTTTGCCGCGAGAAATCGACGCGGGCCGAATAATTGGCTGCTGCAGTTGGCCCCCGGATAACCGGGGAGAGGACAAAAAAAAATTCCGACTGCTCGCGCGAGAGTTCGTTTTATTTTTGTTTTTTTTTTGTTTGGTGCCAACGCGTCGTTCGATCCAACGATACCGAGCGATTTCAACGCCGGCAGAAAGTACTTAATTGCGTCATCGTACGGTCGTTTTTCACGGTTTGTTTTCGGACCCGTTGTACTCTAACTTCCGGAACATAACCTTCGTTCTCTGAGTCGATTTCAGTCCGAATAAATCGGTTTTATCTTTGCACGTTCGTTTTTTTTTACATAACATTGAAATAATTGACCATTCAGACTCACTGTTAGCAATTTGGGCTGAACTTTCGCTCAAGGGACTAAAAATTTTCGACTTTTCTAAATTTAATATTATACAATTCGACGAAGAGAAATGATAAAACTATGAATTCTAGTGCGGGGAATCCAAGTTTCCATCGCAATGTTTACAGACCTCTTCATGGTCACTGCAATATCGATACCATACTTGGTTTCACGTTCTAATTAAGAATACAGGTTTCCACTGAGAATTTCAATTCTACAGAGCTCTTCAAGGTTACTGCAATGTTAATAACATCTCTTCTATAACCTGCAAGAATCATCTGAAACATTTTTTCATATCAATGATAATTGTCGCGGTATTTTTCATTTTTTTTTCAGAATCCAAGTTTCAGTGTGCGGAGTTCACTCGTTTAAAAGTTATACACGAGTAAAATTGGTCGATTTGACACAGACATGGGAGCAGGTATAATGTAGTGAGCGGATCCGCTAAGTCTTGATTAGAGCTTGGATTTCGCGCAGCTGGAATTTACAGTTTTACCCGTTTTTTCGTCGAACAGTACAATATTACGTTTAGAAAAGTTGAAAAGTTTTGGTCCCTTCAGTGAAAGTTTAACCGAAATTAGGAATTTAGATGAAACGTACGGGCAACGAGGTAGATTTATTGATTTTTTGGTGGAACGTGAATTATTCCGTTCGCAATTAACAGTGTTCGGTGCTCTCGGGTCAGACGTTCGACAAAAATGCGCCGCGCGCGCGGTCCCCGCTGCCGTAGTCCTACGTAAATCAATTACGGATGCGAGCACGCGAGACGACTTCGGTTCCCGAGGCTCGAACGATCGCCAAACGGAAGACTTGTCGCCAAAACGAAGAACGATTGGCTCTCTATTCCGCTGAATTTCAGCCCGAGACTTTTAATCGAGCTCCCCACATTTTTTCCTTTTCGTTTTTCTCGTTTCGAAGAGCCGCGCATCGATCGCCGAGAGAACCCTGGGGGCAGTACAAGATCGTCCAAATGCAGAGGACCGTTCGAGGTAACCGGGCGATCTTTTCCGTAGAAACACCTATTTCTGATTCAGCTAACAAATTATAAGTATTATTGCAATTATACGTAATCTATTTGGTACCTAAAAAAACGGTTGTATGGTTTCTTGCTAGCGTAGAATATGATAATCGACATTTTTCTGTTTGGTCAAAAAAATAAAATGTTCTGTAAAAATCAATGAAACCGTGTCGCTCACACACGAGCCTGACGTCACGAGACTGGCGCGGCAGCCGAAAAGTAAATTCGTTAGAAAGTATTTTAAAAATTCACGTTTAAGTTGATAACAGCGACGTGGACGTTGCATCAAAATGATCCAAATGTATTTCGCAAAATTATTTCTCAACAATTGTTTTAAAAATCTGCTTTCGAATATACGAATTCTTCATTTTGACATACAGAACCCGTATGTGTAAAATTGTGTTGCGTCGATCAATATTCTCACCCTTTCAAAGTAGACCACTGCAGATGTAAAAAAAAAATGGATCGCGAATATTTCGTTCGGGTATCATGTTCTACTAAAAGTGTATCTACATACATCTGCGTATGTCAATATTGCTTGGCTTTCCTTTTTAGTCGCTTCCGAATGTTGCAACTAGTTTGTTGATTTTAAAACAACATTCACTCGGTAAAATATACAGAGTGCAATTAACCTTGTACGGCCTTTAAGTGAAAATTCATTATTTGGATTCTGCGAAGTTTGTTGTTCCTCCGCCGTGGTGTTCCGATTTAATATGTTTGTTTAAAATATGATTTCTAATAAAATTGGTACATAAGGGTGAAGGTCGAGATAATATCGAATTTAATTGTACTTTCAATTGTAATGCATTTTAAATAACCAAATTCAAGGATCAATATCTGCGGATTTAAATGTTGCAATTTGCAATACACGTGGCTAATGCCGGCTTTTAAATTTTCAATTTTTAACTTTTAACGTCCACCATAAGAATCTAGTTTTTTACAGTACGCTTACGTACAAAAATAAATTTTCGAATTCACCTAAAACTCGGGTTTCTTCTTATTAGATAAGCATGGCCCTTTAGGAAACTATGAGACAGCATCGCTTTCTAGGAAACAACGTTTTGAGAGGCGGCCGCGAATAGAATACGATGTATCCGGTGTAATCATGGATCGATAACTCGTTGCTCGGCTGCGACGGTACGAGGAGCCCGTGGTTGTCGAGAGTTTTCGAGACCGATATCGAAAGCGGTTCCTCAGGCGCGGTTAGAGGAGAGAAAGGAGAGAGTATAGCCGGCAAATTGGCATCGTGTATTTCTCTTTGCCAGTTTTACGATGTCGTAGAGGGCGGCTGTTCCATCGAGACGCCTTTTTCACGGCCGGCGGGCGCTGGCGGTCCGCGAATCTGAATGCGAATCACGCTGTGACGTAATTTCTTGTTCGACGGAAGAACTGTACATTTTTACGGGCTCCTCGAATGATTCATTCGCGTGCACGTGACTAGAGAAGCCGTCGCTTGCGAATCGCAGTTTATTTCAGCCATTGTTGCAACTATACAGGCGTCAACACTAAACCTACCACCACCGGTCAAACTATTGGTTACAGATTTTTCATTTCACGATTATTCAGATTGTAAGGCCGCTTTCGTGGTAAATAATTTAATGAATATATTTTATAGGGTACAGATATAATTTGTAAAGGTAGATTGTGTTCATAAATAAAACCACTCATTATGATATTGCTAGTACGGGACGCTGCTACCAATCTGTTATCAATCTGTTATAAATCTGATACTAATCTGTTATAAATCTGCTACCAATCTGTCATCAATCTGCTACCAATCTGTTATCAATCTGTTATAAATCTGCTACCAATCTGCTAAGAATCTGATACCAATCTGCTACCAAATGCACGACAGAGACAAAACGCGTCCCATGATCGGCCCACGGTGTAAGAGTGGCGAATCTTGTCATCCCACCACAGTACGTAGGACACGCTGTAACGACTTCAAGGAGAGGAGGGGATAGAAATTTCCAATTTTTTTGGGTTTCATACCTAACCCAACAAATTCGACGGTTAAGGTATTTACGAAAGAAACCGGTAGCTCGAAACAACCACGTGAATCACACCGTATGCACAAGTAATCTTGCGGCGCAGATGCGCCACGCGACCATAAACGGCATAAAGTGCGGTGCAATAAACGTAGCTTGGGAAAAAATGAATGGGAAGGAAAGTTTCGCGACGGAAACAGGCGGATTCGATATTTCTACGCGATCGGTGCGACGGCCAGCAGCGAAATTAAACGTAATCGCGATGGCCGCGGCCGCCGCGCGAATATAAAGCGAAAATCGATTTCGAGGCACTGTCGGAACGCGAACCCGCGTCGCGTCGCGTCGGCTCGCTTATAGGGTATCCGCGCGAGCACGGGCGAGAGCTGTCATGTTATCGGAAAGCTATCGGCCTCGAAGACTCGTCATTCGAGCGGTTGCGGCCGAAATTGCGCTCGATTTAGAGGTTCACGGCCGTTGCCGGAGGTTTCACGTGACCCTTTGCACCCGCGGGTATATGTATCTGGAAATTCGCGTATTTCGCAGCGCAAGCCCGCGGTCCCGACGAATCCGCAACCAGCGCGAAAAGATACGCGCTCCGAATTCCAGGGAGGAAATTCCGCAGCCGTGTGACGACGACGTTCGAGCACGTCGAAGATTGCCAGCTTATTTCGCCGTCGCGTAGACGTCGAGTGCTAGTCGACGGAGCCTGACAAAAACGACTGCCGGCTTTCGGGGAACGTGCCCGCGTGACGCGCCACCAATCAGATTTACCGTCCTGATGCCTACCGACGCGACGCGTCGTGTTTCCCGGAAACACTAGTTGTTACGTCAAGTCCGCGAACGTGGTTACCGTGATTGATCACGAGACATGCTGCTACTTCTTTAGGGAGGAATGAAACTGAGAATTTTAAATATCGACGAATAACTACGCTTTATATTTATTATTATCAGTAGACAGCGGATTTTTATGAAGAAATTGGCTAGATGAAATATAAAACGGTGAAAAATGATGAAAATTTAAAAATACTAAAAAAGTATTAGGGGATAAATTGAATTTTTATATAACTCCTGCTTCCCATGATCGCTGCTGAAGTTTTTTATGTTGCATAAAGATCCGCAGTCTATTCGACAGTTGATATATTTATGCAAAATAAAAATTTTATTGTTTTTTCTTAATACATTTAATAGGTTGAAAATGATATAACATTATTTTTAAATCATTCGAATGTTTCTCACCGTTTCAAATTACATCTACACATTTGTTTCATAAAATCCGCTATATAATTATTACTATTTTATTCGAAACAATTCGGAACCGACAAATATCAATTGGAAAGATAGATAGGTAAACCGAAATTCCGACAAGCTATGTATATTTATTTTTGATTTTTACGTCCGTAGTTTTTGTCCCGTCGTCGTCTGTTTAATCGCACCGGACAGAAAATACAGAATAAACTTTTTCCAACGCGAGCGAAAAACAAAGAACACGTAATAAAAAAACATAGTTTTGATTTCCAATACAACAGTATGTTTGGCTACGACTTTTGCAGTTGTACAATAATGATCGTTTTTGTAGAATCTGTCAGTTTACATATCGGATACATTTTTCTTGCTTTCTAAAAACCATCGTATACGCTGGAATTATATTTATTCCCCTTTTTTCGTGTATGATATATTGTGATGAGATCACAAGAGGATCCCTGGCATTAGAATTGAGGGGAAAAGTAATCCCCTCTCTAGCAGTACCGGACACATGCACGACGGAGACGAAACTGCTACCAATCTGTTATCAATCTGCTACCAATCTGATACCAATATATGTCTTATACCGTACAAAGCTACAGGTTGAATAAACATTTCAGTTATTTGATTGAATTATGAAAAAATACTGTATTTGCATCGGTGTTCTTCGCGGTCGCGATACGAAGCATTGTGTTTTTTTTTGGAATTAGGGGTCGACACGGGTCGGAGCAGGGAGAGCGACCGACAGTTTCGAAGAAAGCTCGCTCGTCGTTCCAACGATCGCAAACAATTCGGCCTCGGGACTGGTAAAGAGCAGCAGGCGCTTCTGTTGGCAGCGGAACCTGGCCACGTCTTGCCTGCTACCTTGTAGCCGGGCCAGCCCGCTTGGCAAGCATCGCTCTTCTACGTCCGATGCAAGAAAAAGAGGCGCTAGGTCTATTGACGCGGACAAACGATCGAGACCGGAGCCAACCGAGGAAAGAATGCCGGGAGGAGAAAAACCAACAGCCGGCCGTGCTCTGCCAATTGCCTGGCTGCTGATTCCAGCCAGACGCTCCCGGCAACAAAGAAAAAAAGAAAAAGGAAAGAGAAATTAGTCCCGAGCTAACACGCTCTCGGGCCATCAGCCTACCTTGACACCACGAGTTTCGCCCCGAGGAAAATTGGAAAGTCGGCGCGCGGTTTCTGTTCTACGAAATTACGTCCGGACACGCGCGCGCTGCTCGCGCCGAATGCGATTTCAATTACGATTCCCGGCCGAGATAAGCCTCGAGATCCGCCCGGGTATCTTGCTCAGCATCGAGCTAAAATTGCAATTGGGTTACAGGCCGCCTACGATCTGATCGAATTTCTTTTTTCCTTTTTTTTGTTCACCGAACTGTTTAGGTGATCATTTGCCACGACCTTCGTGTACATTAGCTTCGTTCTCGCGTGCGACGCAGATGAGCGGTACTCTTGCAGAGGGTGTGGAATCTCGTCGCATCTTCATCATCATCATCATCAACGTTTGTTCGCGAACTTCTATTCTGGTTCTCCGATATTGTTGTGTATGATGATGTCTCAGCACCATTTACCATCGAGGAGGACGACGTAACCAGGGCCGGCACAAGACACGATGATGCTCGGCATTAGGGCGCCTTGTAAGATTATATTTTTTATGAAATCTATGCTGATTTTAAAATTTGTAATATTTAAACAAATATACAGGGTGGTCCACCTAAACGTGGCCCCCTACATGTAATCACCTAAATGTCTCCTTTATTTTTGGTGACATAACAAATGTTTTTAATGCAATATGGATGGTAACACAAGGTGAATATTTTGCAAATGTTATTTTTTCCAAAGTGTTCACTTGAATTTTCAAAGATCAAAGTCATTTGAAGGTCATGTTATTATACTGAATTTATTTTTCGATCAGTTACACGATGTAATAAAAAAAATATGTAGTTATGCGTCAAAAAGCACCGACGACCTTGATAACTCTGAAAAAGATGACCTTGGGAAAAAATATCTTTGCCAGATATTTGGTGCATGGACCCCATGCACATTACGTAACAAATATTTCTTGCATCACAATAACCTGAAGAGATATTTAGGTGGCCTTACTTAAAAGAACGCTATAAAAGAACGCGGTAGCTAATTATGATTATTAAGCTTCGGCGCTATTATCGTCCAGGGAGAAGACGACTTATTATAAGATCTTGACTCAAGGCCGTAAGTCCCATGATACAGCATACTTTTTTTGAAACATTTCGGACAGCGATACGGGAGCAGGAATCCCCGGGGAGCAGCCGGTGGATGAGGTCTTGCAAAGAGATAGACAATACGGATCAATTACCATTTCGCGACTCCGATTCGTCGTCAACTGGCACGGAAATGAAATTTGGCTGCTTTGAAATTCCAAACGTTCTCCTTTTGGAAAGGAAGGAGAGACTCGGTCGATCAAAGCGACGACGCTGGCCGTCGCTGGATTTACTTCCGTTCCCTCTGTTTTATCTGTCGTGTGCCTGCCCCTTTGCCTCGGCCGAGCTATCGTTATCGAGAAAATCGCGTTTCCCTGGTCCACCGAGCTACTCTCCCTCGACTCGACTTGCCTCTCGTCTCTTGCCTCTGCTCCGGCCGAAAGGAGCTGCATCGCTTACATCGACCGGGAGTTGTTTCGCGAATCGAGAACATCACGGTTCGTTAACTTCGACGAGCAGGTTCGCGGGGAAACGGCTGACCGTCGGATGAGAAAAATAGAGCACGTGCATTTCTTCTGGGACCGGAGCACGGTGCTCGCGATGGTCTTGGCTGCTTCGGGTTTCCAAGCATGACTGTCGGTTTAACTGCGACGACAATAGTTCTAGTTTCACGTAATATTGTCTGAAAACATTCACGTAAACCTACCAGCAACAACGGCCAAAGGACCGGTTCCAGATTGCTTATTTATTAAATTGATTGTATTTATAATATGGACCGCGCGAAGTTCAAATTAATGTAATCTTGTTATGCTTGGAAGGCAACATGTACCGGCTACTAGTGAAGCTCGGTAGGTTTTTCAAGATATTGTTTGAAGCAAATAGTGACATTAGAAATTTGCTTCGGCAGGGTCTATAAAAGAATACGCAACTCTGCGACGTGAACCACCCCTCTAACAGTTACCGAGATATTCGACCGAATACGGTTCCGATCCTCAACTTCGAAAGCTGTTTTCACCCGTTCGGTGTGAACGATGGCCGGCAAAAAGAAAATACGTGTCGAATACATTTCTGAGAACTACCGAAGTTTCATTGAAAATCTGCTGGTAAAGTTTGACGGGAAACACAACTGGGACAGCCCGCATAAATTTTTATGTGTCTCTCGCTGTTTCCATTGTGCGCCGTTAATGGCGGGTTCGTCCCGCGCAACGAACTAATGATAATAAATATTAACGAGACTCCTAGGTAGAATGTAATTACTTACTTGTTCCACCCAAACGTTCGTCGTCATGATCTGGTTCTTCAGGTTCTGGAAAAGAAAGCAAAAAGAACAGAATGAAGATCGTATTTCCAAGAGTGCACTCCGCAGTCTCGAGTGTTTCTAGTTACCGGGGGGACGGATTTATTGGGTTTTGAAGAGATGCCGAGCTGACGGTAGGTGGAGCGGAAGAGAAAAGGAACCTCTCTCGGCCATTGAAAAACCCAACAAATCATCTTACCACCGTTACAAGGATGTCTACCGCGTCGCGTCGCGTCGTTCTGTCATCGTTAGCTTGTAAACACAGGCGGAATAAAAACTTCTCGCGAACTCTCGAACGCCGCCGCCTATCTCTACGAAATTATGTCACGCGAGAATACGCGACGAGAAATCCAATCTGAAATAACCTGTCCAGCCAACGAGCACAAATTTTACCTGATCTCCTCTCGCCGAGGCGTCTGTTACCAGCGAATCCCGCGACGCGATCTATTCGATATTACGATGCGAAGTATTAACCCTTTCGTCACGGGTATCGACTATAGTCGATCTGCGTATACGAGTGCCGCCTCTAATCGGCAAAAAACAGTCTACTGTACCGGTAGAGTATCTTGATTCTATCGACCTACATTGGATTAATCCTACCACCGACGAGTTACGTACTGTTTAATACTGCCAGCCTTACGGGAGATTGTGTCACTCGAATAATTCGATGTTTTCTTACGCTCTCTAGGACAGATTAAGGCCCGATTAAGAAACAGAAGGCCACCGATGGCATCTCGTCGATGCAGAAGACCATTGAGGAAACTTTCGGTCGGTGAGAGAAGGCGAATCATCAACCATATCAGTGCACAGATATTTCAGACGATGTTTTGGTGTTGGTTTTTAAGGTTTAAAATATTGAATACGAAACTAATATCAAGAACAAAAAATTCCTAGAAAGATTAGGCAATCAAAATTAGGTGAAGTAGAAAGAGTTTTATATCATTGCGCAGGTGCACCTGAACTTGACGAGCACTCTGTCAGTCAGTCAGTCAGACGGGCCGCGGACTCCGGCGGAAGCGGTTGAACTCCGGGACCAGGAGGACCAAGAGGACCTGGGGATAACCAGGGACTAACCAAAGGATGACCACTGACTGCCACTGACTGACCACTGACTGACCAGTAATTGACCACTGACTGCCACTGACTGACCAGTGATTGACCACTAACTGACCACTCACTGACCACTGACGGACCAGTAATTGACCACTGACTGCCACTGACTGACCAGTGACTGACCAGTGCTTGACCAGTGACTGACCACTGACTGACCACTGACTGGCCACTAACTTACCACTCACTGACCACTGACGGACCAGTAATTGACCACTGACTGACCACTAACTGACCACTCACTGACCACTCACTGACCACTCACTGACCACTCACTGATCACTCACTGACCACTCACTGACCACTGACGGACCAGTAATTGACCACTGACTGACCAGTAATTGACCACTGACTGTGACCGATATATTATGTAACTGCGTTAGTATAAGTTCGTCATTGTTAGGCAAGAGAGCCAGATGGAATATTTAATTCGCTCTTGAACCGTTAGAAGAAATTCATTTTCATGTTTCTCATATAATACGACGAAGCAATTGTTACGTAACTCTTAAAAATGTGTACATACAGGAGAATCTCAAGATGGCGTTGAAAGACGTGAGTGCGAACACCGAAGACCACCGACGTGCAATGTGAACACTTTGCGGCGCGGTGCCCCGTTCAGTGGTGTTACTCCGGCCTAGCGAACTGCCGTAACGAAAGGGTTAATAATAACCCGTGATGCAACCGAGTTCGCTGAACCTCGTGTAGATCAACAATACCACGGTCAGTGATCACTAGACTGCGGGTCTTCGTGCAAAATAAACATGTAGCGCATCGATTGCAAAGTATCACAATCAGGTGAAAATGTGCTGCTTGCTTTAATCATTTCAATAAGTTTTCGATAATATATATCGAAACTCAAAAATTCCGGATACCCGAGCTTCGGACGGGTCGGGTTGGGCTTTCACATTCGAAAATTCGTGATACAGAAATTCATCGATAATTGTCTAAAATATCTAAACGATATTTGGTATAATTTTCATTAGAAAAATGCCACAAATATATTGGTGAAAGTTCCATAAAAAAATAATAAAAAATAAAGAAGTTTTGTCATTGGATTAGTAGTGATTCACACCGATACACCCGACCCGGTATCGGATTTCACTGCTCGGCAGCCGAGGCCTCTCGAGCTTCGGTGTCGTGTTCTACGTTCGGCAAAAGTCAAAGAATAGTATCCCTTCATGATAATTGTCTTTGGCCAGACCCGTGGTATAGACAATTATCGATGAATTACTGTATTCGGGTACTCGAAGTCGAGATCGGGTCGGGTAGGGACTCGAAAATCTACGTCAATCGGGTATCCGTACAACGGATCTGTCCATTGTGGACCTTTGTGCGAAATAAAAATTGTCAACGTAATTCGCAAAAAACAAAAATCAACGTAATTTCTCGACAGAGAGCTAATGGGATTTTCTTTAGAAAAATTTCAAAAGATCGCCATTACGTTTTTATCGTGATCACGGTGAGCCCCTTTATTAAACGCGATCCGGTTTCTCCGCGGGACAAGGGAATCCCCCGAGATCGTATAGACGGTTGATCTTTCTCTCGCGAAAAAGACGAGCGTCGTCAGGAATGCGCGGAACAAATCCCTTGATCCTGCAATTAGATTCCAGTTTTCGACAAAGGTTTCCGTTGCTTGGCCCGCGAGGATTTACAGAGACGTCGCGCCGCGCCGGTGCCTAAGATCCGGCGACGCGATTCGGGGCTGTGCTTCCTCAGCCCCCTCCCCTCTGCCTCTCTCTCTCTCTCTCTCTCTTTCCGGTTTTCCCCAGTTCTCCACGGGAAAACTGCAGCGAAGGACAGGAAATAAGAGGATAGACCGAGATAAGCCGTCGCGAGACAAAACCTACAACTGTTTTCGCAGAGAGGCGAGAGTTATGGTTCCGACGAGGATACCGTCACCTGGATTAGAACCGACTATTCCGCTAGCGCGACAATTACATTTCCGGATTCTTAACCTTCCTCTTTATTTCTTTCAACGAATTCACTTCTTTAAAAAAAAGAAGAAAATTCCTCCTACCGCCTTGCGTTTAGCAGGCGTGTCTGACCATACGCGACTCACTCTACTGATACAGTAGTCTAAAAGAGAAGGACAATTATTTTTTTTTTTGGAATGACGATAATTTTGATATTTTCATATCAAACCTGTGTGATTATTATTAGTGCATAGCTCTTTTTATGATTTTATAAAAAGTTCAGATAACTTTTAAAACATTAAATTCATTTAATCGAACATTCATTTTGCATTGAACTAGCTACTTGTATCGAATAAAAATTTCTGTTCCATGTGAACAGTTGCGTAGAAAGCGAGTAACCGAAGGTTAGCCTTCTTTCTCGTCCCTTTTAACAAATTTCAAGAACCACAGTACATCTAGAAAGCTATAATAAATTTCAAAAAATCCGTGGACCCTATAGTTACCGCATTCATTCACGCTGAGCATAAAGATTTCTGAGGGTTCGGTATTTTTGTTAACGGAGTTCCTGCATGTCCTCCCACGGGTACAGACATTTACCTAAACGAACCACGCAAGTCCAAGCTTACATTTACCTGGATCTCAGTGAAAAAACGTCACGGTATGTGCAGGTTACGCGAAAGAAGTGTACCCAACTCCTCTCGAACGTTTCGGCGCTGATTGGGTGACGATTTTAAACGAGCTGCTCGCCGCGCTGCGCCGGTGGGAGACCCGGGTGGAACCGGCTGTTTACGTGTAAGCGGTCTAATGTTATGGAAATTGGATGTCGAAAGAAAACAGAGGGGTCTGGCCGCGTCGAGCTATCTCCGGAGACGAACGAATGGAAGAATACGAGAGAACCGTGTTACGTACACGTGCTACATGCACAGAAGCCAGCGCCACGATCTACTTTCCGTTACCCCTCGCGACCGTCTTCTTTCTCTTCTTCCTTTGGGGCTCTCTCTCTCTCTCCCTTTCTCTCTCCGACGCACGTAATTTCAGTTTCACTTTCCCCGTGTGCCGGTCCGTTTTATTCGTCTTCGGCCCCTCTTAACCGTGTTTCCCGTCTCTCTCTCTCTCTACCCAGGTCTTATCTACCGCTTTCAAACCACCTCTCCCTCTCTCTCTCTCCCTCTCTCTACCCATCGCCATCGATGTCGTTTCCTTCGTATCGCCTCTATCTATTTACCAGTTTACGTGGCGCATTCAGATCGACGAGGACTACGCGCACGTGTGCAACGAGCTCCTGCCGCCTTAACGACACCTCCGAGAAATTTTCGAGCAGCCCAAATCAACCGGATCGGATCGGATCGAATCGGGCGGCTCCGGGAAACGGCCGCCATTCTTCCAGAATCCTCACTGTCTCCCCGCGCCGTTCCCAGGAGGCCGTGGGAAATTTTCAAGCAGCGAATTCCTCCCAGCATAGCTATAGAAATTATACGCCACGACGTGCATAATGCATTCCTTCGTTCGAGCAGCCTCCGAAAGCCTGGTCACCGGCGAAGAAAATATTCAAGAGGGGCGTGGCCAACTCCCTCGCTTGACGGATAAAAGCTTGCCACCGACAAAGTTTCAGCACACCGTCCCGTAATTCGGTTACAAGTAATGTCGGCTAATTTACCCGCAGCCTCTTCTTCCCGCGAACACTTCCGATGCTTCCGCCGCCCGTCTTCCCGAGTTCCGGGAATTTGGTTAAAAGGCTTGCTTTACTCGACGCGCTGTTCTATTTTTTTGTCCCGCGGACGCGGAATTTTGTTTTCTCGGCGAGAATCGCGAGCACCGGCGGAATTGTTATTGTCGTGCGGATAAGACCGTTTTTTGAACGGGGAGTACCGAAAACTATTTATTCGATTGATTATTATTTGCTGAGAAGCGTGTTTTCGAGCATTAAAAAATTGTTTCTTCCTTTGCGAAACTAAAGTTCCGCTTGAATATTTCTTTTTCAAGTGGTTACCGAAGTCGACCAATTTTGAATATATATTCAATTTTTTTATCGATCGTAAAATTTAAAAATTGAATATTTATCATGAATGGCGAAACCTTCACAACTGGAAACAGTTTTATTCTGTCAATATCAAGATGTTTTGGATTGGAAACTTCAAAGGTGCTCAAGAACTGGTCTAACACACAATATACAATGGCAAAGATAAGCAGCAGAAAATTATTTCTTTTAAAATGTAGATCTCACAACGTAATTCCAAATGTCATTAAAAATAATTTCATAAACAAATGATCGAACCCGAGCGTCGAAAACATTAATTGAATTTTGAATATGTTAAACGTGTGATTTTTAGCAAATTAGAGGAAAATTAATGAATTACAAATATAACACGGTCCAACAAATTTCAACTTTTGTTGGGGATCTCGATTCTCACTATGCAATTCTTACAGAGTTTTTTGCGCTGATTCCGAAAGTCTAAGGAATCGTTTGCTGTAAATATCAATTTGATATCTTTTATAATAACATCACAGTATTTGTTCGAAGTTGAAAAATATGTCTTTATTTCAAACTCAAATTTCTCAAAAACTGTGCGTTTAGAAGAATAATTAAGGACAGATTCGGAATCAGCGCAAAAAACTCAATAAGAATTGCATAGTGAGAATCGAAAAATTTTTTGGCTGTTGAGCAGTGTAATTAGTCTACGCACTTTATACATTTAGGGATAGACAGCGGATTGTACGTATTATAAATGAGTAGGTGTAATTCAAAATAGTAAAAAGATAAATAAAATTAAAAGGATTATATAATAATATTGAGGATATTAAGAAAAAAAAATTAATTTCTGTTTCACTCGAATTGATCGCAATTCGTGCAGATGACTGTTATCTTGCATAAAGATCCGCTGTCAATTTATGACGTATAAGTATATCGCATATAAATCGTTGAGAATATTGAAAACGATCAAATCGAAATAATTTTGAAAAAAAATTTGCTGAAAATTCATTCGAAAACGGAAGCTGGAACGCTTGCTTGGAGTAGGAAAATTTCGGTGGAAATTGAATCGCCGGGGAGACTTTTCCTGGAGTCGCAAGAGTGCTGCGTTAATCCCTCGGTAATAATGCAATAAAATTAAATGTTTGCATAGCCGGCTGTCGAGGATTCCCGTTTGAGCAAACGTAACCGCGACGAGGTTGTACATCTTTCCTGCCAATCCGATGGTAACGTGGCGAATTACCAGGTTGACAAAGGGCGGCGTCACGACGATGAATAAGGAGTAGTATTTTAGAACGAAAGTAGGAATCACGGAAGAGAGAACAGCGATGAGAATTCCTTGTAACGTCAGCAAGACACGTCGCCTCGCCCCGGCGCGGCCGTCTTAGAGCTGGATCGTGATAAGAATCACGGAGAAGAATAAACGGAGCTGGATAAAAGAGAAATGGGCATTCTTGATGTTCCTGCTTTCCCGGAGCCCCGTCTCGGGCTGGCAATTTCTTCCGAGAAATTTGATAGACAACTACGCTCCTCCTCCCGTGGAAATAGAACACCGGAACTCGAGTTCTATCGAGGTCTCGCGCGCGAATCCCTTCGTTCGCCGCCTAAACAGAAAACGTTGTTCGGGCGGCGAACTTTCCGACGGAATTATGCGACCGGTTCGGGATTCACTGGATCAGCGATACTCTGAAGCGTTCGCAGTAATAGCTGCGAATATACTGCGAAACTCGTTTTGCCAAGAGCGTTCCTGTCCGTTGTTAGGCGGAGACAAAAGATTGTTCACGAAAGTTAGGTTGGAGAAAAAGAAATCCATTATTTTTTTGGTAGATGGCTGTAGCGATCGATATCTCGTAAAATATCGATCAAACAATTTCAGATTTATGCTCGTTGTCAAGGTGACATTTCACACTAAAAAAATTCTTTTGCTGTTTTTTGTTTGGTCCATTCAGTTGTGAGTTACAGGATGTTAAAAATGGAAGTGAACAAAGAGAAAATTCGGTACATTTTACAGTTTTTCTTTGAAAAAACTCCGGGAGCTTGGTTGGGAAGTTTTAATGCATCCACCATATAGTCCGGACCTGGAACCAAGCGATTACCATCTTTTTCTCGCATTGCAAAACTTCCTGAGTGATAAGAAATTGGCATCAAGAGAAGATTGTGAAAATCGATTAATAGAGTTTTTCGCCAATAAGGACCAAGACTTCTATGAGAGAGGCATTATGAAGCTACCTTTAAAATGGCAACAAATTATAGAACAAAACGGTGCATATTTCACCCAAATCGGACAATCCGAAACATGTTAAATAAAGTCTTGAAGTTCACGCAAAAATAATGGATTTCTTTTTCCTCAACCAATATTTGTAGCTTGAGGAAATTGCGAACATATTTAATCGATGAAATCATTCGGTTGCAAATATAAGCACGTTATAATTTTACTCCTTATCTCAATAACCGAAACTTCTACGATATTCAACGATGTTCTATTTAATAGTTTCAGTGCAGATTTTTTATTCGTCAAATGTTGGGTAATCTATGACGATTTGATATTTATCAACAAAAATGTTACCTTGGATACCAGGGAAACCGGTTAGCAATTTAGTTGTGACTCTAAATAAATAATTGGGAGATACCTTAAATTAGTAAACGAATCTTTTTTTCTTGATATAGTATAATATTCATGAAAATTGCTGGTGCCAAATATTAAATGTCAAAAATTTTCATGCATTTCGTAGCGCTTTGCTCCTTCGTTCGAAACAACCATAAACAAAAACAGAAAAATCCATCTCCCGGAATTTGCTACAATTAATTCGAATGAACGGCCACGCTACGCTGCGCTGCTGTGTTCATGCGAATATTTACAGCACACCGGGAATCAATTCGACGAACGTTATCGGAGAATATTCTGTAATATTCACTGAAAGGAAATTATTCATTTATCAGAGCGACGAAGAACTTTTTAATAACTTCCTCCTGTCCGCGCAAATCATACTTCGATCGGCCGCGGCACCTCCAGGGAGTGAAGGGCGTGCCCTGTTACCTGAAAATTAGTAGAAGATGAATAGCGGAGCGGGAAGAGGCGAGCCGAACTTGGAACGTTGCTTCGGGAGAGCGTTTCCTTTGCCAGTCGATAAGAATGCGTGGCGTCCTCATCGGAGGATTTTTCGCTGGCGAAAGCTCGAACAGGAAACTAATTTAAACTCGGATGACTTCGGTGACTTTTTCTTTGTCTCTTCGCACGTAGATGAAGAGGAAGAAGAAGATGGTGGGCGGAGGTACAGTCCTGATCAAAATGATAGGACACGCGTGCTAACTTTAATTTCTCGAAGACTACGTCCTGACGTACGTAGGTGACGTGTCCTTCAACGACACTATTCCCCACGCTTCCGCCACGGTAGTCACGTAACTCGTTTCCTCAAAGTACTTTAGGAATCGTCCTCTTCAAGGAAGTATTTTTACGAAACCCTGTAGAAAAATGTACGATGCCTAGACACGTGGATTTTTATGCATTCACGAAGAAATTGGCTGGGTGAAATAATAAAACGGTGAAAAATTCGAAAAATAGCATAAAGCTCCGCAATCTAATCGTAGGGACTGTATTTAGACCATATGCAGCGTTATTATATAAACATTAGGAACGAAGGAAGAAAATTCTCACAAGATTATTAACCCTCATACGCTGCTAAAAAATAGTTGCATAAAATAAATCAACAAATTGTGTTTCATTCATAACGTCGCATTAGAAATATTACAAACATAGACGTAAAAGGATCAACGATTTTACAATATGTGAAAATAGTAAATGGGTGAATTTTCACTCTGAGGGACGTATGAGGGTTAAAATAAAATGGATGCTGTTTTAAAAATTTTTATTATTTTTATTACCCGAATATTAGCCACTATTGTCTTTAAAAAATATGGGGGGGGTCGCTATAGAAGTTTTGCAGCAGGGTGTCGACTACCCTATGGCTGGACCTGGGAGATACCGAAAGGAAAGGAATTTGACCGTGTGACGAGCCGGAACGGAAGTTACGTCGTATATCAGGACCGTGGTTTCCCTTATCGACCGTCTATTCGCAGGGGCTAAGCGATTTTTGAACATCTCGTCGACAAGAACGAGCTCCTAGACTGCTGATAAAAAAGGCTGGCCAGCTGGCGCGAACGAGCCTTTTTGTTCGGCGTCCCTTTCAGCCTTTTCCACGGCGACGTCACGACGACGCCGCGACGCTGCCCTCGTCTCTCTCTCTCTCTCTCTCTCTCTCCTATTCTCTCGCTCGCTCCTGTATTCAGGACTAGCCGGCCGGATCCGCGCCCAGCTTTCCCGTCAATTTATTCGGGACAAAAAAATCTTTATTCGGCCGAGGATAAAACGATTCCTCGTAAATGGCTCTCGTCGAATTCTTGGTGAAACCAGAAAGAGAGAACGCCCCCCCCCCCTGTACCCGCGCCCGGATGATCGTAGAATCTTGCCAGTAAACTATTTTTTCACGAACGAAATTCACTTAACGCATTCCCAGACCACGAGTACCATTTTTGGTGTAATCTATTCGGACTGTCATGAAATTAGTGGAAGTGAATGTCAATTTATTCGTCCTGAATCTGTAGAGTAGGATGCAAAATTCATTACCGAGTACACGATAATTGGACAGCTGATGTTTATGCATTTATGGGAAAAATTACTAGGTGCAATTTAAAACGGTAATAATATTAGCCGATCACACTGATGAATGGAATGTATTGAATGTTGGTAAATAAGTTTTTCTGCTCCTCAATGATGAATAATTTCAATTTATAAACGCTGATAAGCTTTTGATGTCGTTTACTACTGTTAGTGTAGTCAATTAATCACTGATAATATCTGTAATGCTTTTTGGATTTTTCATGCCCAAGGTCACACGAAGGTCATTGTATAATATGTCATTGAAGAGGTCTTCACCCCTGGAAATATATAGTTCCATTAAAAAAAGTTGATGACCTTGATATCTAGAAAAAAATGACCTCGAAAAAAGTTTTTTCCGAATCATTATATTGCCCCTTCGGTTAGATTAATATTGTCCTATAACGTTTTTTTCTATTACCAACACTAAGTGAGATATTCAAGGTGGTCAAGTTAGCTGGGACATTTGTATATTAAATAGTTTGTATGTATGTAATGATATTTGGTCCCCTCAGGGTTTCAAATCCATTCCACCACCTCTCCCTTTACCAATCCTCAACTATCGCCTAATTTCAAGCGGGACCTACTTTTTATTAAGGTGGGTTCCGAACCACCTAGTTTGCCAACAACACGTGAAACGCACCCAGAGGGCCACTTCCCGGCTTTTTAACGAGCGGTCACCACCCATCCTAGTGCGTCCCCCGCCCTACGCCGTTTAACTTCGTTGATCGAACGAGAAGCGGTATTTTCAGCGAGGCGATGGTCGTTGACTAAATAGTTTGAATGATAAATGCGAAATTTAAGTAGAAACTTCAAACTGTCCAGAATTAATTCCACTGGCGTATGTATATCAGATTCCACAGCTCGTAAAACATGCACTCAGAGTCTCGGAAATGCTGCTGAACGCAAGTGGCTCGGTGGATCATCATCAGCGCGGAGTAGGATCGCAGGAAAATTGACCGGCGAAGCCCAGTTTGCGCGCGGCCACCGCAACCGTAATCTAACAGAGAAGAATACGTATACTATATCCGCAGAGCTCCGTTGAATGGAATCGTCGCGTTGATTCACGGCAGCAGTGGCGAAACCGCACGGCGATTTCTATGCGCGTGCAATTCACTGGCGGGATCGTCCACCGCACAGACCCGGAAACAGGAAATTTTTAAGACGGCTCGAGTGTGGGTGCGCGCGATCTCGTTCGTCCAAGCAGGTGGCAGTCGGGCACTCGACGAAATAGCACCGTGGAGATAACGTGTCAGCGAACTTATCTCGCGCGAAACAAGTTGCATCGGGGCTGGTTGAATCGCTCGGAGCCGACGTCGGTGAACAGGCCGCTAGCCGGGGATTCCTTGCGTAAATATCGCCGGGTGAAATATGTCATCCGAGTGTCGTCGTCCCTCGCGACGCTTAATTACTCACCCCCAATTAACCCGTAACGGTTAACTAGATCGCGGGAAGATGTCCTTCCGGGGATTCGCGTTCTTTCTTTCATTCGGTCAAATTCACCGAGCATTTCGGATTTCTCCGCGTCTACCCTGTACGCGCATGCACACGTATTACGTATGCATACGTATGCATGCATATTTCGAAAGCAGAGAATTAATTCAGGTGTTGTTGTTTTTCTTTCTTTATTTTCCGGTTTAATTCATGCCCTCGCCGTGGAAAGCTCATTCAATGGCTTTGGTCGAGGGCACTCGGCATTTCAGCTCGGTTGATTATTCACGTTATGCACCGTCGATCCCGTGTGCGTTCCCGCGGAGCCGTAACGAATCGACGGACATTTGTTGCTCGTTCCACGGGCTCCTTCTGCACGCTTGTTGATCCCTGCTTGTTCTTTCAGCGTCCCCCATCCCGCGCCCTCGAACCGCCCCCGGGGTTCAAGAATAAACCCGGGGCCAGGCTATTGGCCGGGCAAAAACGTTTAACGTTGAAAAATAATGAATTACACTTGAGAGAAAAAATGAAAAACACACACAAAGAACCGCCGGGGTACGTACCTACCTACCCGGCGACAAAGGGCCCTGCAAAGAGCATTGTCGGTGGCTGTATGGCGAGTGTTTTGAACGCACGGTTCCGGAAAGGACGGACCGTCGAAAAGGTACACCGCGAGATCTTGCTCGGGCCGGCTTTGACTCGCAGAAGAAGAAGGAGTCCGACCGACCCCGGGCTTTATTTACAATTAGCGAGGATTGCGAGTAGCCGCGTCGCCGATGCCGGATAGTCGAAGAGGATCGCGCGCGCCGAGCGGGCATCGCGACAAAAGAGGCAGCTTCCGGTCGGGGGTCGGGGGGCGGGGCCAACAAAGACAAATTAACCGGGCCAAGTAGAAAAGTTTTAATTGCATTCGGCCACCGAATCGGCCTGGTTCTTTCGCGTGCAACCGCCCGCACCGACCCCGCCCTTTCATCCTCGGTCGACCGAGTCCGCTCCCTCGCTTTTTGTTCTTAGCCGGTACGCTGCTCGGTCGCGCGACCGACTACTGCGCCGGACGATATGATATGATATGATGGGGCGTCTCGTGAATTCTAACGTTTCGTATCGGTAGGCTAATTCGGGTTACCCTGGGATCGTCGACAACTCATTTCACCGACAGTGTTTTTATCGATTTGACCGACATTGACTTTCGTCGACACGGTCAAATTGTCGACAAATGTTTTCATCGTCAGTCCGCGTTAAGCGATAGCTTTGGCAAAATTTTTGACCTTGCGGTCCATTTTTTTAACAGATCTGCGGTCCATTTTTTTGACAGATCTTCACCGATCCAGCGGTTTACTGTAGAATCACCCTGTACAATTTTGTTATGTTTTGTAGTCTATAAATATGTACATTTGTAGCATTCGTTCTGTTTATTCAAATTTTTTATATGTATTCACACAATTACATATGTTTGAGATTAAATGAAATATTATGATTTTTGTTCCTTTGTGTGTTCCTATTAATAAAATTTGTGGTACTTTTCAGTTAGCCGAGCGCAAACCCAACCCAGACCAATAATTATAAGCATACTATAAACAAATATTAATGAATTGTAAACAAAATAGTTTTATCCAAAAAGAATGCTTATAATTATTGGTCTGGGTTTTAGGTTTGCGCCCGGCTAACGGAAAAGTACCAAATTTGTTTATTTAAAGAAATTCTGATTAATAAAGTAGCAATAAAACCTTTGATACAAACAACATTTTGTAATTCTCTTCAGTATTTATTATACAAGCAACTAAATGCGTCAAGAACATAACAATGATAATAGCGATAATACAAATTTGATATCAGTGGCAATAAATGAACTCAAACCTCAAACATTTGTCGACGATTTGACCGTGTCGATAAAGACATAGTATCCGTCAAATCATGTCGATGAATACATTTGTCGATGATTTGATCATGTCCAATTTTTTAACAGATCTCCACCGATCCAGAGGTATAGAATCCCTCCACGGTATTCGTGACATATAATTTTTATATACCCTGTACTACGACCGTTCAAGGGAGTACATCAGGAATCGATGTTCGAACGGTCGCGACTCGAAACACGTGGGAACGTCCACGCGGAACCGCGAGGCACGCGAAGAAAGTAACGACGAATGGTTAATGGTAGATTATTTTTTTTCCGGCCCTGTGAAACGCTCGGCCCCGCTTCGGGCCGCGCTAACGACTCTTCGAGAACTGCGCTCGTTAAATGGATTTGCTTCGAGAAATACCGATTCTCCGTGATTTCCGTTCTTCCCTTCGACCTGCTCGCCGCTCCTTCCGGTTCTATCTTTTGTCCGACAGTCGGACGACGATCGATGCCAGGAAATATAGCTCGCGAAAGGAACGAACGAACGAACGAACGAACGAACGAACGGGTAGCTTCCATAGACCCATCGGCACCGATTTTACGCGGAGAAGTGTCTTGCTGCGCGTTCCGCCGACGATTCTTTGTCGAATGAACTCGTAAAACGTTTCGGCACGATTTTACGAGCCCGGCGACAGGGTGTGAAATCGCTTTTGGAACGGCACCACGTATAAATCGTAGTATTTATGTGCAACGATTCGCGATCCGCTCGCTCGGTTTCGGATCATGTAACTGCTATTTATATCAGTATTATTCTTCCGTTATCTTCGGATTGTAGGATCACAGACGTTAATAAATAATATAATTTAATAAGAAAACACAATAACACAAACGGTATAGCCGGATAAGATGGTTAAAAATGCCCTTGAACCGAATAATATCGGGAATGCACCATTCGATAGGACATACAAAAAAAACATACTGTGCAAAATTTTAACCCTGTATCTCAATCGGGAGGGTAGTTATGGGGTAAAATTAAAAAATCAGTTTTTGGCCTATTTTCCCTAGTTAACGATGTTAAAAAATTCTGAAAAAAATCTGAGACATGTGAAGCATCCGAATACGAATGAATAGTTTTATATTTTTAAATCGAAAATCCTGCTTGTAAAAAATCAAAAACCTCAAAAAAATCGACATTACATAGTTAGAAATAAAAAAAAAGAATTAACAAAGAAAAAAAATATGACGGGACGTGAACCTAGTATACGCAGCTTGACAGACAAGACCCTACCGCGCTGACCCAACCGGGGATGACGAGATGAGCAAGGTTTTTCGCGGAAAAAAACGTCGAAAAAATCGGTTTTCATTTTTTTTAACAATGACGCACCTGGAGGAAAAATATGAAAAATTCATGAATGATACTTATAATAATATATCGGTATTGCAAAAAAAATTGGAGGTGTCAACCTAGAACCTCCAGGTGAAATCTGCATTTTTTCGATTTTTTTAAGGTTTTTAATTTTTTACAAGCTGGATTTTCAATTTAAAAATCTAAAACGAATTGCAAAGTATGTATTCGGATGCTTGACATGTCTCAGATTTTCTTCAGATTTTTTCCTTTCGAGGTACTTGATAACGTCCTATTAACTGATCGTAAAACTTAACGATATGAGCGCCACGCTGGCTTTCTAGCAGCATTTTAAATTCCGAACAAAACCTGCAGTTTTCGTGCGTACGTATTTTCACCGGTGGCTGAAAGGCGTTATAATGTACTTACCTCCCGGGTAGTTATTTTAAAGTCGGGAGATCGTAATTTGAGGAATGAAACGCGTTGTGGACGCTTAACAGCTGCAACGAACGCATGGTGTTACTCTTTTTATACTGTATTTTAATGTTTTGATATGTGCACACATTTACTTCTGACTGAGCGATACAAATCTGGAGGATTTCCTGACCGAAAAGAAAGTAGATCATATTTGGACAGTCAAAACGTCTAAAGAATTCGAAAATACTGTGTCTTTAACTGTACAAAATTGTTACGGCAAGAAGTGAATATCTATTCTGCTGTAAAATATCTATCTTCAATTAACACCGAACCTATCGAGCACTAAAAATTGATAAAAATGTTGCAGCTGGAAAAAATGACAAGTATCCGTTTATTTAGATTTTGTGCAACTGTTAACACAATATGTGCTTGTACTCATATTTTCAATAATTGTCAAATGAAAAATATAAAACCGGTCATTGGACCGACAATGGTGGATTTAGTGTTAAATTACCAGGAATTTGGAAAACCAAATCTTAAACTCTCCCCGCTTAACCCTTAAGTGGGCGCGCAGTAGCACCGAGTGCTCTGTTTGTAGTTTAATGTAGTATAATTTTTATTTCTGCTAGTTACGATTGGCACGCCCCCACACAACCTACGACTGTAGTGTCATCCCACTAGAGCCGATATGGTTTTCAGTTACTTTTTCAGTTTCTCAGTTAGTACTTTAAAGTTATGGACGTGTTATTTATTTGACATAAAATTTGTGATATACGTAGTTTTAAAGGATGGTGCACAAAGTGCTCCGCGCGCCCAGTTATGTAACAAAAATAGGCGCGCCCACTTAAGGGTTAAGATGGTTGAAGCTACCTTCTACGTTGATGGTATAAAGATTGTTTAGCATCATGCAAAAAAAATATGGCCCATATTTTCGGGCAAGTTGCGTGAAAAAAAAACACGCGAGCGATAACGGAAACTCGTGACCGGTTCGGCGTAATTCGAAACACGCCGAGCGTCGAGTTTCCCGCGGTGAAATCCACGGTGAAACGGTTCGACGACAGCAAAGGGAATACGAGCGGCGTTCCGATCGCAAAACGCGTTACCATCTGGCACGCCGGCTAAGCGGCGAAGAGCAGAGCGCGCGGGGAGGATCGTCGTTGGCATCGCTTTCGCAGGTACCGCGCGAAAGAATCAATCGAGTTTGCTTAGGACCGACTGTGCGGCGCAGCGCGGCGCGGCGTTCAGGACTACACAATTTCCACGAGCGACGAGGGAGGATTACCGCGAAATTTATGGGAACAGACAGAAATCCAATTAGTCCGGGAACACAGTCGGTCCTGAGAGGATATATTAGTTTGCTTCGGCATGGCTGAGCCTCCTTCTCCTTCGGGGCCCTCTTCCGCCTCTCTTAAAGAGGATCCATAAATCCATTTGGCAGGGCCAACTTCCCGGAGCGCTCTCGAAACTCACGAATCGCTAAGTCGCTCGCCGCGCAGCGCCGTTTACGCGGGGAACTTCGACTGCGTTCCGTCAAGCATCTCGTCCGCTTTGTTATCCCGTTTCATCGAATCCTCCAGGCGACCGCTAAACCACCAGCCTCGTCGTTGTTCGATAATAACTAGGTGTACAAACACAGCGACGCCACAGTGGTCGGAAATCGCTAAAACGTGGCCAAAATGGCAAAAATGAATTTTCGGTTAGGCGTATGGCCTTTGCCTTACTGGTTACTCAGGTAATCACTCTATGGGAAACCCAAAGTAAAAAGGTCTTATCATGTATACCTGCCAAAGGGGGGGAGTACAAATATCGCGTTCATTCGTCACGCAGTTTTTGTGCAGTGAACTAAGGTCCCAAAAAACAAGTGTGACGGTTACAATTTTAAGAGAAGTGAATTTTTTTTTTTGTGTGTGCAATGGATGCTGTTCCTGGAAGTAAGTACTATTTATAATAATAATATTGGGTTTATATTAATCAGTGTTTACTATCTAATAAAGACGAAGATAAATTTTGATGCGCTGATTTTAGAAATGTATACTGAAAGTTTTATATTCCACAATATTCCACTGAGATTTTTGTGTATGCTTGTAGTAGACACTATGTAGCTTAAATTATTTTGAAAAGTAGCTGCCCGAATTTGCCCGTTTTGTTATGCGATCCATTTTTGTGGCGCAAAGGTAGTCACGGTACTAGTTACAAGCATGTTTTCTCGATAAATTTAGAAGATATAACAAAATTTGTCAAATGAACATTGTATGGTTCCACTTATAGAATTTTTTTATACATGTTTTGAACACCACAAACCATATTTTTTTATTGTTTTTAAAAAATAAAAAAAAATTTTCGAATTATTAATGCATCATTTTTATTTACTTTCAGGTTCTTCTGATAATGAAATACGTTTCTCTAGAAAAGAAATTTACCATATGGTTAAAATTACCTGAATGATGAATGAAGTATTATTTTCACATACTCGACCGCTAAATATTACGAATCCGCCATTTTGTTTTTTGTAATTTTTACATCAGATTCATATTCAACGGCACGAGAAATATGGGAATACTAATTTTCGAGAGAGTGCAACAATTTTTTGTGTTACCTATCCGCCATATTGAATCCACCATTTTGTTTTTTGTAATTTTGACACCAGATACATAATCAGCGATCCGAAAAACTTCAGAGTATCAATTTTGAACTAACTTGGAATACTCCTTCTTATTTTGACCACGTTTTGGCGATTTCCGACCACTGTGTGACGTGCCAAACTCGAAACGCGTCGTATAAGGAATTTTTCCATTAGAGCAAGAACATTAGATAGCGAAGGCTCGTCGAGGTACTATTCTCCCCTACTTAGGATAATCAGGATCAATGATGTATAAAGGTTGGCGCAAATTAGGCGTCCCATTTACTTAGATCGTACAGTTCTCCTTTCCTTAGACCGTACAGTGCCCGTTTTTCTAGATCGTACAGTTCCCGTTTTCTTGGATCGAATGTTTACTGTATTAAGAGAATCGCCACTAAATTGCGTTAACTTAAGCATCGATCCACGAATGGATCGTTGCGGCCTTGGTCGCGCGGTAAGCAATTATCGTATCCATAGTCGGGGAAACGCGTTTCACTGTTTAAATATCGGAAAAGCACTTCCGCCGGTGAACAGCGTTCACTCGGCAACGGCCGAATCACAGAGCCTACTTCTATCCTCCTATTTCCAATGTAGTATATCCTTTCCATCTGTCAGCGTTCGCATCGAATGGATCGACCAATTGGTTCGGCAAGTACCGCTCGATCCCAAAAACAATCGTCTCGCTCGCATTTTATTCCTTCAGCACGCATTACACTACTGTACTGGGTTCAATTTAACTAAAATCTGCAGCAGTTAAACCTACGTGGGCCTCGCTTTTCTCCCCAACAATGAAAGGAGACCGTTGTACGTCGATACTGCGACCAAAGAACGTTAACATTGTTTAAAGAAAATTTGATTTTTCAATCATTGTCCTCCTACCCTCGTAATTGTAGCGCCAGTGTTGAGCTGAGATTCTTGCGATTAAAATGAGCCCAAACATGGCATAAATCGGACTAGTTTTGCAGATTTAATACGCACGAGTGGCTATCCCCACTACCCTGGCTCGCACGAGCGCGGTGGTGGGGATAGCGACTCGACCGTCGACACCTCGTGGACAAGCAGTTGCCAGATTCGACTATAATCGATCAAAGTTGTTCGATTTATTACGAAATAATAATATGTTTGGACTTGTTCTAATCGGAAATATCTCGACTATCCATTGGCAATACAAATGTGAAGGTGAGATTGCAATGACTGAACATGAAATTTTGAAATGAAATTGTTTTCAAAAATTTGTCCACTTTCTGACATGGTCCTCTAACTGTGCAATATTCATACTTTTTCCCCGATCGTTTTAAACTGGTTATGCTTATCCAGACCTTTCAGTCCTTGTCTCTCTTTCCAGGCCTCTGCCAGGTCTCTGGGCTGAGCCAGGTCGCAGCGGAATTGAAAATTTCCGGACCGGCGAGCGTCTAACCCCTGGTTCTTCGAATAATTCTAGGTAAACAAGATCCAGTACTCTGCATCGAAACTTCCCTGTCATTTCCCCGTTCGTTTCCGGTCCGAAATAGCACGGATCATCAGGCCAGGCGGAGATCGTTTTGGAATTGGACGTTTTTGACGAATTCGTTCCTTTGTAATTATTCGCGCCACCGGAAGCTCGATTGATACATCGAAAGTCGTGCGATAAACGTCATATTTATGTGTAATGTCAGACATCGCCATTTTTAGACAATTTTTAGATGAACATGAGATCTAATTAAACTGTTCACACATTAACAATATTTTCGTTGTTATGCTAATTCATGTGTAAGTAAAAAAAAAAGATAATCGTATCATTTATAAATATTTACAATCCTAGGGCTCTGAAGAATCTCCACTTGTTATTAACATTTTTAATGAAATTTTGAACTGGTAATACAAAGTTCGTGTTTGAACAATTAACGCTAAACCTTTCACTGTGGGTCAAATGACCGGTTTTATATTTTTCATTTCACAATTATTGAAATTATAAATACTATAATTATGTTTACATGGAAATTGATTCGAAAAATTTTTTTCTTCAAGCATTGACATTTTTATAAGTTAAAACATTTTTAATCGCGTTTACTGCTCGGTAGGTATAAAATCCAAAATAAGAAGCAGCGAGAAAATAATTTTTCCCAGCTAGTGGCGTACCACTGTGTGGCCACTAGGAAACTAGAATGTAGTATTGAAGAACATTTTCTGTAGTAATGTTTTTCTACCGCATAGATTTGTACGATTTTATATACAGTAATTCATCCATAATTGTCTAAAATATCTAAACGATAATTGTCTAGGCACCTACCCTCATCGGATACACGCGACCCGGTATCGAATTTCGCGGCTCGTGTCTTGTTCTACGTTCGGCAAAAGTCAAAGAATAGTATCCCTTCACGATAATTGTCTTTGGCCAGACCCGTGGTATAGACAATTATCGATGAATTGCTGTACATACATACCGTACAGTGGCGTACAGTTTCGCCGCAGAGTGCAGTAGCTAAGGCTACTATCAATATCAATTAGCACCACTACAACCCTGCCGTTCAAACCGTCAAACCGCTCTCCTGGAGACGTTATCACGTTTACGAGGACTTTACCTGTATTCGACGATTTCCGCGTGCGCGGTTCTCAACCTCGTTACTTGTCGTCGCGGTTAAACACGCATGAAACTCGCTGCTAGTTCCTACCAAGTCGGGGGGAATATGATGCCAGCTGCAGTTAATGATGCGGACTATTCCTGAACTTCTCGTGTCGCAATAGATATGTCGCGAAGCGGGTACGTACATATACAGAATACTGCGGGTTCCGAATGGGAGAGACCGAGATCCGGGAAAAAATCTTTTATGACTCTGCGTGGGCGGCAATAAAGTTAAATTGAAATTAACTAGACTCAAATTGAAAATAATTTTAAATAACGATTAATCCGTGTTTTTCATACCGCATATCAAGGGGTGTACTGTGGTGTTCAATTTATAGAATGCTAAAAATTCGTTTGACGGGAACATAAATAATTCACTCACGTTTCAAGTAAGATTATTCGTAATAATAAATATACAGCGGATTTTATGCATTTACGACAAAAACGAGCAGCCGTGATTTAAAATAGTAAACGCAATGGAAGAATTTCAACCTACTAAACATATTAAAAAAGGAAAGAAATTTCACTGGAATTTCTTGTAATTTAGGTGAAGAAAAAAAATATTATTTTTCATAAAGATCCGCTGTCTAGAAATAAAACAATGCGCATAGCTTAGACACTATTAATCGGCGAGGAACGTGACAAACGGATACGGACGATGAGCCGGAGCCGAATCGTAATCTGTGAGGATAATAAATGCTGGTCGTCGATACGTAAAAACTGCGGAGCGCCTTTAAAATTTGATGGGGCTGCTGGGGTATATAGACTGCGACACGCTCGAACGAGCTTGGCAGCCACTAATTAACCCGGTCCTTAATTACTACCGGCGCTTAGCGTCTCGACCGCGGATGTTCGCAGCGTGAAATCGACTGGAATTATGTCAGGCCACGGTGGTGAGGTCCCCAGGTCTGCGACGACACACAAAAGAATGCGCAGCGTACCGTTTGAAAAAACGTAGGCGAAGGATGCACCTCCCGAGAGGCTTCAACGACGAGTTATCGAACGGTCGCAGGATGCAGGGTGCAGGACGCAGTTGCGTAGACCGTAGTGAATGTCTGGAGGCCGCGAAAACCGTTCGGTCCTCCGTCAAACGTTTATTTTTCAGATAGGAGGAAGACCGTGCGGAGACCGTGTCAAGACCGTGCAGTGACCGTTTTGACAAAAATCAAAAGAGTCACTGCTTCGTATCGGTTCAAAACTTTCAATATACATTCAAAAAACCCTTTGTTTCATGTCTCTATCACAAACAGAATGAAAGTTATTGAATTTTGTCCAAAAAACAGGCATTTCTCGCCCCGTCGCGACGTTTCATTCCTCTCGCACTCTCTCTATCTCTCTCTCTTCCTCATTCTGCCTCTGTCTGTCCCTGTCTGGACGGTTCAGAGACATCCGAAATAAACAGACAGGCGAAAGAGCCGCGTCAATAATAACGGGGAACGACGGCCAACGGGAAATCACGGCGCGTATCGATTGCCGACTCTCTCCAGGAAAAGATTACCGACGCGGTTAACGAGGTTAACAATCTAACCAGTCGCTGCGATCCACGGCTTCAATTTCCACGGTTGACAACGTTGACGACCGGCGCGCAAATATGCAAATGAAAAAAGTTTCGCCGCGAGAACAAGTTTTCCCGCACGTCCCCGCCTTCCCGCCGCTCCGCCGTCGCGCGTCGTCGTCGTCGTCGTCGTCGTCGTCGTCGTTGCGAGGGGAAACCTTAAAGGGGGAACAGCCATTTCGAAACGCGACGAGCCCGACGATTCTCCGCCCTTCTGCCCAGGCAACCAATCAAAAATAACCGTTTTGCTGCCAGAACAGCAAGAACCAGTCTGTACTAATTTTTTACGTGCTTTGGAAACGCAGAATTCCGAAGCGAATTGTTTTTTGCATATCACAAAAATATTTAGAAGAGTGAGGGCCAATTTTTTATCCCCTTGACATATGAATTGGACGACGGTCACTGACAAACGCCATGGGGCTTATATTATAGGTGAAATACCTATAAAACCAATTAGAAAAATCTAATATGTTGTTTTCAGTTAAAAAAAAACTATTAGGCGATCAAAGGAATATTTAACTTCTCCCACAATCGCTGCTGAACATTACAATTTCGCATAATGATCCGCAGTCTAACTATAATGGATAGAATAACGTCTTTACCATTTTTGATTATCGTTCGAAATGAACAAATTATGCTTAATTTACAGCTCGTCTGAAGAAATACGTCTCGTGCAGAAAACGATCGATCGCTTCGTCCGGACGTGTAAAATGAAAATCGTCGAACTTTCACCCCGAGGAACGTAGGAGGGTTAAACTGCGCGAAAGAGTTTCGCTCGAAAAGTTCTACGATAGCAGTCGTGGGATACGGTTTCCCTATAAATTTGAAAAACGATTCAGGTGGATAGAGGGCGCGCGCGTGCGATCGCGGCGACGCCGGCCCCCTCGCCACCGCCCGCTCCGCCGAGCCAGGCAGTAAATTTAAGGGCGCAGCGTCGAAATAACTGCGACCGCGCGTTATTATCGCGATCGGCCCTACGTCTTACCGCTTCTAATCGCAAGTATTTAATCGAGCCGATCGTCGATTGGCGGCGCGACGTTGCTCGGCGGCCGCTCGACGCCACGCCCGCTGTTATTTCACTGCGGGATGCAGTTGTAAAAGCGGCGTGCAGCTGCAATAACTACCGCTGCCGCCGGTTGGCCGGTCGCGGAGTCGTTGCAGCTGGGAGTGCACCAGCCACGGTTCGATGACCCTCGGCTGGATTGCACCGGCGACGCTCTAGCGCATCGATACGCCTCCATATTCGCCCGACAAAAGTAACGTCGGGACGTCTGTTTCTCTCGTTGTCTCCCCCCTCCACCTCTTCACCACCACTCGTTTCCTCTCTGTCTTTCCGTCCCTCCTCTTTTTCTCTCCGTAGACATTTTCCAGTATGTTCGAAACAGCGACAGGGAGAAACATCTCCTCGTTCGAGCCGGAATATGATATAAACAAACCGGGCCTTTTTTTAATAATGATCCGCAAAATTATACATTTTTTTCAACAACATTTCAAGTGTTTTACTTCGAATATAGGGTAATCGTTTATCAGCCATTTAAAGCCAGTAGTACTAATAGTTTCTAAATTTATTGTTATTGGAAGTTGTCAACAGCCCACCCTTTTCAATATTTTTTATTCATTCTGGTTTATGCAATGCCTACACTCCCATAGACTAGGGCTAAAATATTTTCTGTTTTGCATGTCAGAGTGTTCTATCTCTGTAGCTTCGTGAAAAAATGATTATTATTTCTCTAGAAACATTTACCCACAGTCTTTATAATATTATTACCGAATAAACGAAGCATGGAATTGTAACGCGCTTCTTTTTAAGAAATTTACCTAACAATCATACTCCCTGAGTAGCACAGGTCAACAATTAATCCGACAAAATCGGATCCAAAGGGATCCTTACGCAACAACGTCCACGTCGGTTGAACAATAACACATGAATTAACTTTCCTGCGATCCTCCAATTAAAAGACTCCAATTATCCGCTGACAGAGGGTCAAAGGTGAATCGCTAATTGGAGGAAAAATTTATAATTATTATAACGGAGGGGATGGCTCTCCGAGATTAAAAGTCGATCGACAGAGACGCTCCTTGAAAAACAATTTACCGTGTGGGTTCCATGGTCGAGTGATTGTTTCCTTTTATTTTTTCTTTTGTGAAAACGAAGAGAGCAAAGACGTCCGAAGAAATGCAATTTCGCTGCCAGCCACGACGAAACGATTGCTAACGAAATTTTTTAACAAAGAGACGACCCAAAACGGGTCAACGGTACCGTGCCCGTCATGGGTCGGCGGAACATGAAGCGAGCGAAAATATAGCGAACGTTTGAAACATACCGCGTTTCGCCTCGCGACCAGACCTTTAATTCGTTCCCTTTACCGAACCAACGTCTGTGGATTTCTGTCAAAGTAGGTTACTCCCTTTTCTTTTTTTTTCGTTCTTTCTCCACTACCTTTCCCCCCCTCTCTTATTCTCTCGCTCCCTTTTTTACCCACGTGTTTCGTCTCGCGAATAGAATTCATGGGGCGTAAAAAAGTTTAGCTGCAGGAACTGCATCGTTGAAAATCTTGTTAGCATCAACGTTATTTCGCTCTTTACTTCCACGCGAAAGTTCCACGTCGCGAAAACACACTCCGCCCGGCTATTCACTCGGATTTCGTCGCAGTTTATCGCCGCGTTTAACCGTAATACAAAGGAGTGGCACCTCTCGACACTTAACCGTTGTACCGATAATATTCTCACGGTATTACGCGATTGTTATCCGCTGCACTGCCGGAATCGTTGCTGCGGAAAGATGAATCTACTCGACGGCGATCCCCGGATTAAATTCAGTTTCTGCTGTCTCCGTGTCGACCATTTTTACTGGTAGGATTCAACGAAGGATAACTGCCCGCAGACTGAATTGATTGTTGGTCAGAAATTTCGAGTCGGCAACCGTATCACGTGTAACGAATTATTTCTTCTGCTCTGCTCGAGAAAAAATTACGAAAAAATTCGTGAACATTCTATCTAATAGGATACACGACAGCGAATTATTTCGGAATTTATGGTTGCGAGATCGATTTTTTTTTAATCCGGAAGCACAAAATTACCGACTTTGTATCGATGTTTTCGCAGCACCGCGTTTATATTATTATGTTAGTTGTGCCCCGTCGTGATTATTAATGCGTATTTTTTCAGATTTTAAACAATTTCGTACCGAAGTTTTGGAGATAGCTATTTTATAAAAATCCGGTGATGAGATATTGTCGGAACCATTGTTCTTAATTTCTTTCAGAATTTTTTAATACAGTGCGTATATTTCTGTCTTCGGGTATTGGACTTGGTTACGTACACGAAAGATTGAAAACTCCCTGGGGGGGGGGGGAGGGTAGAGGAAGAAAAACGGGAGTGTACGATTTGCGAGAGGGTCGCGTAGGCAAAGTAGGGGGTGGAATAGAGGTAGAGCAGGGAGAACGTGGTGTTTCAGCCTCGAGGCAAGTTCGACGATGCACGAGCGAACAATTCCAGTCGATTGCACGGTCTCAATCGCAAACGGTGCTTGGACCACTCGTCCCCGTGCCCTCGACTCACCCTTTCGCCGCCCTTCTAGCTTTTTCTCCTCTCTGTTCGCCCCCTCTTTCCTCCTTGAAAGCCGGTTAATATCCAAGTGTAAACAAAACCATCGCGCTGCATCGGCTGGCTCAGTGAAATCAAATTATTATGATGAAAGACCGGTCGAGCACTGCCGGGCCGAGCTCGACACTTTTTAAAATTTTTTGGAATGGTTATAAGTAGATTTATTTCAACAGAAGTATAATGCGCGTGTGTTCAACGGCGGACTCGAGAAAAGACTAACGCATCGCAAACGCAACGGCAACCGACAACGAGAAAACAAACGAAGAACAAAAAAAAAAAAGAAAGGAACATTTTAGAAATGTTAATACACAACGCGTGCGCGCATCGCGCACGCGCTATGCACACATGTAAACGCGCTGACCGAATTCAAGCATTTTCGTCTCGAAATTTTCAACAAAATTCATTAGCAAATTAACCCGTCGTCACCCCCGCTCGGCTGAGGAGCACGCTGTCCGCCCCAAGTGCAAGTCGTTTTTTTTTTCACGATTCCAACGAGCGGAACCACGGTTCTCATGGGAAAACTGTCCTCCAGACACCTCCCCACCACCCCCACCTACCAACAACGCGAAAACAGCCTCGAGAATTCACGCTCCCGACGCGTTCACAAAAAAGAGCAAACCCTCAAACTGCGAATAATATAAAACAAGGATAAGAGAAATTATTTTTTCACAAATAAAATAACTTTTTTCTTTAAATCAGATTAAATGACCTGAATTTCTTTTTAGTAATCCGAACCATTGGTTTGCTAAATGAAGTGCAAAACAGATTTTGAGAGAATTGGTTGGAATTATATGAAAAACTAAAAAAAGGCACTTGTTTAAAAAGCATTTTATTTGACCACAAAAACTGCGATTTTTCATCGCTTTTAACCGGTCGTAACTGACGCGTATTGTTTATCGTTTACAATTCCCTTTTGTTAATTATTTCTGTTACATATCAATGTGCTCCGATTAATATATAATTAATTATCTTACACGAGTGTTTTATTATCATACGTTGGCGTGCAAAACAGAGGATTACAATTAATTGTTAATGATCCAAAATGTTCTTGATTCACAACGCTTAAATATATGAAATATATAAAATTAAATTACAATTAATATGTCGAGTATAAACAATGCATATAATCGGCAAAATATCATTGTTTTATTGTGAAAGATACTTGCATATTTAAACAATTGTTACATTATTCTAAAGAATTGTAAATTCGGATTACACCTAAATCGGATTCGTACAAAGTTATAAATTATATTTAAAAAACTTACAATTGTTCTCCGCCGAGGTCCTAATTTTGATTCGTCCTCAAAAACAGACGGTGCGAATAATTATTCAACAACTTTCCAGCACGGTCGACGCGTTCTCGTTGTTCACATTAATACCAAACAATCCATATGCAGATTGTTGTTGGAACCTACAGATTAGATTTTCGTATACATATGTAGATTTCATCTCGCCGCTCGGAAGATGGAGTCGAGTTACTTAACGCAGCTGGGTGTGCTGTAACATTCATATGGGCCACCTGCGATCCATGTAGAATAAGTACCTTTTTTTATTCGTGTTACGTCTTTCCTTGAAATGCAACCTACTACTGTGCTCAGAGTTTTTATAAATTTAAATAAAAACACCATTAAAACGGAGCACGATCATTACACTTTCAGTTGGACAAACATTTGTTCAATTAAAAATTAGTATTTCTATGTCACAATAAATCATCCTGACAGTGTTGCTTTCACTATGAAATGTTTAGTATATCGAGTGATTTATTACATCATACCTGTGACGTGTTCTCGGTGACTTTATTATTTAACACTTTCTATTTCATCGTAGTTTATAAAAATGACAGAAAATTCAAGTCGTTTGGTCCATTTCTAAAAATATTATTCCGATTTAATGTGCCACCATTAGACAGCGGATCTTTGTGCAAAATAAAAATTTGGTATCCATTACAAGAAACTCGAGTGAAAATAATGTTTTTAATGTTTTAAATTACACAAATACATAATTATATAAATGCATAAATTCGTTTAATTTTTCGGCTCTTTTAGGTTTGTTCGTATGCATAAAATCCGCAGACTACCGACGAAACAGGTTGCTAGATGGAATCGTGTATTTTCTTGGACTCCGCTTTGTCAGCGGCGAAATATGCTGAAAAAGAGTGCTGGTCGATAACAAAGCTGACCAATTACTCGCGCAACCTGCTCGATTCAAGGGGAATTCGTCGCGCAGACTCGAGTATTGCTGCCGCTAGCAATTTATCAAACCGACAATCGGTCGCGATGCATCGTGGAAGACGCGCATTCAGCATCGAGCCGCGAATCGTACTCTTACGATCGTCTTTTTCGAACTGCAATTGCACCGGGGAAGACCGATGCCTTCGCGACCTCGATGTAATTACGTTCCACTACAAAATGATGGAACAATCCCGGATTTTTCGCGTTTCAACACACGTACGCAGAACTAGTTTACTGGGTAACTTATGGGAAAAAAATTTTAAATTACCATTGTTACCATTAACATTACCGTAATAACCATTACCATTATTACCATTATCATTATTATTATTGCCATTATTACCATTATTTTTATCTATGCCTACATTAAAAGTATAAAATACGCCTTTTGTCGATCTAAGAAAGTTACACACATACAAAAAGTTGCTGCGAGCCAATAATCAAAAATGACAAAAATTGTGAGAGACTACAATTTCGATCGGAAAATACAAAACAGATAATTTATCATGAAAATAAGTAAAGCTTAAACTGTATATTCCGAGATATTTCTGCATTGCAAATGTTATTTCTCAGTTTAATAGAAACACAGCTACAAAAAATTGTTACGACCCATAAATAATTAAAAATGGCAAAAATTGTGAGATAATAACCAGAAAATACAAAACAGGTAATCTATCTTGAAAATAAGTTATGCTAAACTGCATACTCCCAGATATTTCTACGCCAAAAATGTTATTTCTCGGTTCATTAGTAACACACGTACAAAAGGTTGCTGCGAGCCAATAATCAAAAATGACAAAAATTCTGAGAGACTACAATTCCGATCAGAAAATAGAAAATATTTATCTCGAAAATTAGTGATGCTTAAACTGCATACTCCGAGGTATTTCTGCATCGCAAATGTTATTTCTCGGTTTAATAGAAACACAGCTACAAACAATTGTTACGAGCCATAAATAATCAAGAATGACAAAAATTGTGGGAGACTACAATTCCGATCAGAAAATAGAAAATATTTATCTCGAAAATTAGTGATGCTTAAACTGCATACTCCGAGGTATTTCTGCATCGCAAATGTTATTTCTCGGTTTAATAGGAATTATACGTTCGTTCGCTGGACAGGTCGCCCTACGTAAGCGGAATAAACCTCTATCGAGGTTACGGGTGCTGTAATAAAGGAGAGATGATTTGGAGTGGGGCTGGCCGATTAGGGAAATTCGTGGACGATGTTTGTCCGCATTTTCATCCGTAATATTAGAGCGAATGCGCTCGTATCCCGGAAAAATAGGAGACGGGGTTGGATTTCCATTGGTGCACGTCCATCGGATAAGTAGTCCGTGGAAACTGTCCAAACAGCCGACATGGAATAGAAACGAGGCATACCTAATTTAACGGTAGTCACCGGTCGAAGCGGCGCGGCCGGACGACGATGCCTAGATACACGCGACGCGACGTCGGGAGATTCGTTATCGAATATAAGCGGGCCCTGCAACAATACACAGGCTTGACCACCAATGCGAACTTTGGCCGCTCTGACGTCTATTATCGACATCGAGTTAGCTATTCGCTCAAAGGTGTAGTTAACCCCTTTCCGTCGATCCGTGGGCCAAGCGAAGTTACAACAATCGCACTCTATTCTCCTAGGAGCAAGAGACACTGCTACGCAGCTCTTTGTCTCCCTGTCTCCGCCTCTCTCGTGCTCTTCATCATCCTCTCTGATTCTCTCTCGCACCACCAGGCTATAACCACGTTAAGAAAGCTTAATCTTCGCATACCCGAGAGATTTGGAAAATATCTCGGACACGACTAACAGATTATTTAGCTCTCGTTACTCTAATTTAGACAGCGGATTATTTGATGCGCTTGTGACAGAAATCTGTGGGTGTAGTTCAAAGCAAAACGTTAGAAAAATTTACAAATACTATTTCCAACGCGCTGAACATATTCAAAAAGAAACTTCTACTTCAGTGTGTTGGAATTTCAAAAAATGTTTATTTTGCATAAAAATAGAAGTGTAAGAAGAAACTTCGTCTAGTATGTGGTTTGTTCGGAATTGTTTAAAAATAGGAATTGGCTAACGTGTTAACTCGTCTTATTTCTATTTGTATTGTTTTACTATTTTTCGTGTTACAGCTAATTCGGGCGTAATTGTGCTGATATCGTTGTCGATAACCGGACAAATCACTCGATTACGGACGATTATCAAAACCGATAGGTGAGATATACAGTGCCAGATAAAATGATAGGACATTTAATATATTTGTATATTTCATATAACACAATAGGATATATGCACATATGTAATTTCAGTTGTCGCCTCGACGACGTGATTTATTACAAAATGGTACGCAATCGAAGTTACATGCCTTCGGTGGGACGAAATAATCTGACACTTTTTTTTATTCCATTGTACAGGGTGTATAAAAATTATATGTCACGAATACCGTGGAGGGATTCTATACCTCTGGATCGGTGGAGATCTGTTAAAAAAATTGACCGCAAAATTAACTTTGACCCTTTCTTTTAAGATTAAAAAACTTTTTATCGTATCGTAAAAGTCTCACAGGAACAATGGGTCTCGAGTCAACCGTTCTCTTAAAAAACAACTTTCACGTTTCATAAACTAATTTCTTCCATATGTCTATAGGGTGTCCAAAAATGGTATAAACGTGGAGGGAATGATTCTACACGAGAAAATAAATTGGTAATATATTAGTCTTAAAATAAATTGGTAATATATTAGTCTTCAATGTTCAAAATTTTCCTAAAATTTGGAATTTCATCTACTCAAGTTTTCTATAAATACATAAAGATCCGCAGTCTAGTCGTCGCAAATAAAGGAGATATTTAGGTAGGCCACCCTGTATTCTTGTGACCGACGCTCGAAGTAAATTTTAGAAGTGCGTCTAATTTAATATAAAACACGTTTCCCCACTGCCAGCTGCCACTTTCGTGGGTCGAGGCGGTAGCAAATACATAGAAGCCCGTGAATGGTCATTCTATCGGTGGCAATTAATTATTAGAAAATAGAGGGTAAACGGGGCCTGGGGATTCCGCGAGGCGAACGGGGTAAACAGTCGGAGACGTTATCGGCGTATCTTCGGGGGCGGCCGTAATTTCCTGTTAGGCGAGCTCCTCGAACGAATCGGAGACGACACGCGACCAAAGAGACGCATCGGCTCGTATCGAATCGGCGAAACAAAACGGGAGGACGTTGGCGGCAACAATGGCCCCGGATCGATATCTGTTTTTGGTCGACGCGCACGACTCGGGTCGACTAAACGACTCGACTCGAGTCGGATTCAATTCGATTCAATTGAATTACACCGGTGGGGTGGGGGCGGGGGTTGCACTTGCACTCGCACGCGACGCGACGAAGTGTAGAAGATAGGCGCGCGGGCGAGTGTTTCCATGCAGATGGTCGCAAATTGATGACGGTACCGACAGATCGACGGGATTCGACGCGCGCGCGCGCGCGAAAGCGCGGCGAGTAATCGCTTTCTCCCTTGTTACCGGCCACTTCGGGTAATTAAGTTTCCTGTAGTTTTCACAGGCCAGCAGCCACGGCTGGTCGGAATCCAATTGCCGTAACTATCGGCCGCAACTCTTGTATCCACCCTTCGAGCAGCCGCTGATTCCATCAAGCAGATGATTAATCGCGCGTGTACGCCGCGCGGCTCTACTTTTATTACGGCGAACTTAACGTTTAGAAATAATCGGACTGACTGCGGAACAGACGATCGAGACCTCGCGCAGGCCCGGGTACAAAATTAATTGGGGCAGATCAAGAGAGGAATTATACACGAGAAAGTCCGGAGAAAGTAGAAGGTGTAAATATAGAGGCGATGGAAGACGCAACAGGAAACAGAGCGGAAATCTCGAATAGCTTCGAGCAGCCGAGAGATCGAATCGGAAATTCAATGCCGATTATTGGACTGCGGATCCTCAAAATAATTATATTCAGCAGCGATTCTGGGAATGCGGTAGCTAAATGTATGACGAAAATATTTTTGCAACTCACGGATCGATCGAGGCTTCCCCGAATTCTCTGTCAAATTGTACAGACTCTTTGCGCCCGACCGCTGAAGTAGCAACTCGAGACGATTTTGCGCATATGTGACGAGTGTCTTGCAGGTAAGATAAAATGATTTTATACAGGGTGGCCCAAAATTCCATCAACTCGCGGAAAAAGGAGGTTCCTGAGGTGATTTGAAGCAACATTTACGAAAATGGCCGACGCGGCTTCGTCTGGGAATTATTAACGAGAAACACGAACGAAGCCGCGGAGGCTATTTTTACAGAGGATAAGATTGCCTCAAATCACCTCAGGAACCTCCCATTTCCGGGAGTTGAAGGAATTTTGGGCCACCCTGTATACAATTAACTTACGAAAACGTTATATTCTCATATATTACCTATGTTTAAAACGTTTAAAAATGTAATTTCGTAAGATCAAGTTCTGTAGTTGTATTTTGTATGATATTCGTCGATAAAATATTGTAGATTTTCAGGAGCACAGTCGTAGAGGAATTTGAGATTAACTTTCTCTCGATCTGCATTTTAAGATATATCATTTTACATTGCCTATGAAAGAACTAATTTGCGAACCAATACCGCGGTTCTATACATTGGAGATAACGAAATCTAGCATAAACAAAGACGGTAGCCTCTCACTCGCCACAACGGGTTAATGTTCGCGCGTAACCAATTTTATGATTGCGTTTTCAGTTGATAAACTCGTTTCGATAGAACGTTCGGCAACTTGTTTATAAATCACGGTGTTAAAACGTCCATTCCGCAATCCCTCGGTAATTGATCGCCGCGGCAATAAATTAAAACAAAATTATCGGAGAGATACTTTCGGAGCCGGTCTCAAGCAATTTACCCTGTACGTTAAAACTAGGTATTAGCAGGAACTCGATACCGGCGAGCGCAAGACGATATATCTCGTGTCGATCGATCGAAAAATGCCGGTGCACATTGAATTCGTCGAGGCGGCCCCAATTGAATGTGACAAACACGAATGTCCGGCGGCGTCGATGAGAATTAAGACATTATTTCGCGCTTATGAATATCGAATTTCGCGCGTTGAATACGGAATTCCTCGGGCTAGGGACCGGCCAGGGAATTATTAATATCGAAGTGACTCCAGCAACGAGCGGGCCCGTTCACGCAATGCATCATGAGGCATAAGGGGTTGTTAAAGTCTCCGACATCGTGTTCGACTCGATGCTACGTGTAGGCGAGTCATAAAATGGCAAATAGATAACGTGACGGAACGGCGATCGACGGCCCGAGGAAGCCCGAGCCGTTCGAGGGGCTGCTTTCGCGATAACGCGGAAAGATCGCGCGCGGGAGTTTACGCGCGGAGCGACGCGATGGTCCGACGAATGCCGCGAGCTCGCGGAAAACCCGCGACGCTTCTGTCGGTGCGATGATACGTGACTTCGCAACTTCTACGGGAAAATCGATATCCTGTCCCGGAGCGGAGTCCGATACACAGATGAACCGACTCGTTGCCGAGATACGCGCCCTCCAGGTCTTATCTTTAATGCGATATTGTATAATATACATTCGCCGTATAATATACATACACTGTATAATATGTATATGCTGGACTCCCGTATAACGCGTTAGAAACGGTGCAAGAATTTGTATTTCCTTGAAAAAGCTGATTTTTAAAGCATTTTTTCCTGTGCGAAAATGTTCTCCGAACCGTCTGCTGTAGGCGCGCTCCGATTGGTCCACGTTTTTCGTTAATAACTCTTCTAAAAAAAATCGTAAATCAATTTTCAAGGTGTCGTTGTCATCGGAAGGCTTCGATCTTTCAATCTGTAGAAGATTCGTTGAAGAAAAAAATTTTTTTCGGGGATTTTCGGGGAAAAACGTGTCATCGGTTTCTCACCTGATGCATCGTGCGAGACTATCTTAGAGGGAACGAATAATGCCGTGCGAAAGTGGAATCTCCGAGCTTCGAAACAAGTCCAAGGTTCTTGTCATTGTGATCGTTTTTCACGAAATTACAACAGGTTAAATGTCGACAATTTCTCGCTCTAGTGTTTTTCGTTTTACGATTAGATAGAGAAAAGAAAACGATTTTTGCCTCTGACGACACAGATTTAGGAAATTCAGTATAATCACGCGGAACCTCGTTAATGTCGAAATCAGGCGAGCTAGTAACCGTGATAGTAGCAGACAGGCCGACGAAGTTGCGCGGGAAGTAACCCACGATAAAACGAAATGACAAGGGTCGAATGGATTCTAAGCTTGATGGTTCAGCTGACAGATGCCACGTGAATTGCAGCCCGAAGGGCGGGGTCGGCTATTAAAACGGAGATCTATTAAGATGACAAGTCCTCGGCATTAATACTCATCGAACACGCCCAAGGAAAGCCCTGTCGTCCCTGCTGTCTAACAACGTTTACCATTCGTTAACGAAAGTTTTCAAGATTCTATTAAAAAACGAGTCAATTCGATCAATTTCAAAGATTAAAATTCATGGGTACTTCCCGTTGAAGCGCCAAGGTTCAAAAATCTGCATTTTATAGACAGATTCGAAGTTGGAAATATTATTAGTAGACATCGGATTTTTCGGTGAAAAAGAAAACAGTGAAGATGCGAAAAATCTAACAATCGTGTTACGTTGTTCTCAGTATGAAAAAAAAATTATCAAGAGATAAAATTAATTTTTATCTAAATCCTGCTGAACATTTTATTTTCCAATTACATAATATAATTAGACCGCGTATCGTCGTGCGAAATAAAAATTCTCTGCATCAATTGCGTGGAACGATAAAAGCTTATTTTTCGGAAATAAAAACAGTTCATTCATTTTGGTTCGGATCGCATTAATTCTTAAAAGGTACTGAATAAAAGAAAATATATAAAATTTTTACTCGAGGAAAAATAATCGATGCGCCCGTCAAATCCCACAAATGTGTGCGGAGAATGCTGTTTACCGGTTCTTTGGAGGAAAAATTTCTGAAAATTTGACGAAACAATGGACGTTGAAAACTCCGTTGATTTTGCTTGCGCGTCGCGTCGCTGTGTGTGTTCCGCCGGCAATGAAAACTCTGCGACCCGATCGAACGTGGCACGGTTCGCTCGTACAATTGGGCGAAAGTGCATCGTCCCCGTTAACCTCGAAGCTTTCTGATTTATTCGTCTGTTCGTTACTCTTTTCGCGCGTCTCGGGAGCGAACGGGGGGTCGTTACGAGTCACGGACTCGAATGGCGGAGCGAGGCGCATCGGACGACGAGCAACCCCTGAGCTCTCTCTTCAATTCCATCGGCTTTGTCATCGAGACTCGTAGGCCACGTTGCTTCGCTTTATGAGCGTCATTCGATCTCGCGTTTCCTTCCACACCACCCGAGAGAGACTCGCTCTCTCTCTCTCCCTCTCTATCTGCCGTCGACTGCCGGTTCCCTTTCATCCAACGCGCACCGGTGACCCACAAATCGGAATTATTATCGGTGTTTAAGGAACATCGGCGCAATGAAACTGTTTACTGCTTTTCGTTCGACGATATGATTCTGGGACGTGTCGCGAGTCGCGGGATACACGAAGTAAACCCGCGAAATGACGAACCTCTACGACAATGTACCGACATGTACGTACAGGTCATATAGTGAATCATAGTAGTATTCGGACAGTTTTAAAATGACGATAATTTTTTTAATATCAGACGACACTTCAATTTTTGTTTTTTTTTTAAGAAATTGGAACAATCAGTTGTTTAAGTAACATGAAAAGAATTTTTGAAAGAGTTTCTTTTCACATCACGCGGTAAACCAATTACTTTAACTTCTCAATAAAGTTCAAATCGCATGGTCCAATATCGAAATAGTTATTGTTCTTCTAATAGTGTACGAATATTAATGGGAGTCACTGTACGTATAGTGAATCATAGTAATGTTCTGACAGTTCTAAACTGACGATAACTTTTTTTTATTACAGGACCTGAATATTTTTTTAGAAGATAAAACAATTTTTTTGTTTTGATTCGGAAATATATGAGATTTATTAGAACATAACCGTACATTACAGACTACAGTGAGTAACGAGAACGTTAATAATATTGCGAGAGGAGAAAGGGAAGAAGGTTGGAACAATTAGTTTACATGTGAATGTATATTTTTTTTTTTAATTCCAATTGGTCGGAACGGAAGAGAAAATATTGAAAGTTGTGTTTTACAACATTTTCTCTGCGAGGCCGATGTTGAATATTTTCGAAAGTTCTATTCAATTTTATGAGAAAAGGTCCACCGTGCAACGCGATGTTCTCATAGAATTCTAGCCCGTTTTTTTTTTTCGTTGCAAGAACGAGCGAATGACGGAACATCAAACGTAATCGTGTCCCTTTGGTAGACAGTTCCGCGCGGTAATCGTCCATCCGAACAACAAAAACATAAAAAAAAAGGTTCGTCTATATCGTGTCGCGGGACTGACGCGGACACGCAAGCTTGTCTCGCAGCATTTTCGCGCGCGAGCTTATCCGAGAGCGATTTAAAGCGAGACTGGCGCTCGAGCGACAAAATACAGTGCTGGAAAAATTAATAAGACACTTTACATATTTAAATGTTCTGTATATTTAATGCTGGGTAGCGTACGCTTTATACACACTACGTGTTTTTCTCGCGGAGATAATACGGTTTACGTAGATCGGTGAATTTGTCTCTTTTCGAGCTCTACTCTATACAAAAATAATTATTGAATTTTTATTAAGGCCGAAAATTTACTGCATACCGCCAACTAAACCTGGACTAGTGCTCCGAGATTTGATGACATAGAATCGCGCATCGGTGCCTGCCCGAACCTGCCGCGACAGGCCGGCTGTGGGCAGCCGATTACGTCACCCGGTGCCTGACCGAACCTGCCGCGACAGGCCGACCTGCGCTGGCTAGCAGGGAAGGGGTCGCCGATTACGTCACCCGATGCCTGCCCGAACCTGCTGCGACAGGCCGGTGGGTGGTAGTCGATTACGTCACCCGGTGCCTGTTCGAACCTGCCGCGACGTCATCGACTCTCTCGGAGTAAAAGTCGCTCAATTTTTCCCCGTCTTCAAGAATATCCAAATAGTTTTAATAATCACTTGAATGATAACGATGTGAACAATTAAAATTACATACAGATAGCAGATAGAGTCAATGCAACGATGAATCATGGTTATGAAAATGACATTGGCACCACGTTTAATTAGTATATGATCGGTAAAGTGGTACTGAATTCAGTAGCCATGCATCCGCGATACTTTTGTTTATGTTACGGCTGTTTATTTTGCGTCTGTATCGTACATAATGCTCAATGCTAAATGTCATTTGCTGTTTCAGGTAACGATCCCAGCACGAGAGCGTCGAACATATCCATACAATCAACTATTCATTCGTGAAAATAGTACATCAACGTCCACGCCATTGTACCAGTTCTGTATTTCCATAGATAAGGATATTTCCGGATCGAAATGTATACGACACCACCTGAAAATCGAATTTTTACCATCGAGGCCTCTTTCAGACGTGTCAATCGAATTAAATTGCATGGAAATCGAATCACCGATTCGATGAAAATCCGATTTGAAATTATAAATTTTGCAGTGTAAATAGTTCTGGATGAAAAAAATCGAATTTCTTTTTAATTGGACAATGCAAATATCAGAGAGGAATAGGTGCCGTTCAAAATGCTTACAAACATCACAAATGGAATGATCTTTAATAATAATAAGAATAATAATGATAATAATATTTATGGTAAATATTTACAAAATAGGAACCTGTCCTTGGAATATGTTGTCAACAACATTTTTCCTATACATATATCCGTCGCACGGTCTTAGTTTCTGAGATGTTTACAAAAAAACGCTATTGCAAAGAATGATATTGCAAAATAATATTTCTTCGATCTCTTCTTCTAAATGGAAGCGATAGCTTTTAAAATCGGTGTCGTAATGAAAAACGAAGATTTAGTAAAAAATAATTCTATTTCGGTTAAAAGGAAATTAATAACATATACAGGGTGTCTCACGGAATGCTTTTCACCATTTTTCAAGTACTTGCGACAATCTGACAAAAAAATATTTTCAACAAAAGTTGATCAGTTTTTGATCGGATATACATTGCAATAGAAAAGTTCGAAAAACTTTTTTCGATAATTTTCAAGGTCAATACACTTCGTTTTTTTCACCTAGTATATCGTGACATTGGGATGACCTCGAAGAAACTGATAAGTCAAAAATACGAAGTGCCATTTTAAAAAATGAAGGTGATAACCTTGAAAATTACTGAAAAAAGTTTTTCGAACTTTTTTTTGTCACAATGTATAGCCAATCGAAAACTTATTATATTTTTTTGTCATACTACCATATAGCAAGTACTCGAAACTACACCCGGTATGTTTCATACTCTGTTCAGTATTTTCGTGACTAGACTGACACGATGTCATAACGCGAGGGGATTAAAAATAATAAATGAAATTACTTTCGATCCTCGATACATGGGCTATTAGAATCAAAGTCAGACAATTGAGATTCTTCCAGTGTCGGTTGCGTAATCCGTTTATAGGATTCAATTTACCTCGTTTTCTAGCGAGAACACGGTTATTCGCGAGCGCGCCGCCGTTTGTACGAAACATACGAATCCCGCTGTCATGAATTTCCCAGGATTTCACGAAGCAGTCCGCCGCGTCGCGTCGGCGTCGGCGTCGGCCGGGTCGCTAGAAATTACACGAATCGCGAGCTTTATCATCGCAATTAGCCTGAGATCAGTCACCTGCGAAGACTGTAGGAAATTTAATTATTCACCGAGACCGGTAACAGGGCAGGAAATGAGTGCTCTCGCCACTAAGCTCCGCTGATTTAGAACCAAGTTGACAGCGGATATACCTTAGAGCTGCGTCGAGACGCGTTCAGCTTTCTTCCGTGTGTTCAATATTTCGATCGAAAACCATTTTCGAAAATTTGTCGATATTCAATGTGCGATAAAAAAAACATTCATTTTCTCTCGCATAACGCAGCAGGTGGGGAAACTGGAGACCCATTTTCCCTAAAAAAAATGCGGTACATCGACAATTTGTGTGAAAACATCGGAAAAATTTTGTTTTTGGCGACCATCAACTCAGATTTAAAAATTGAAACCTATTCCAAGGACCACTTAGAAATTATTCTACGATTTTTCTCATTGCTCCGTAGAATGAAAATGAGCTGCAAGTTTGTTTACGTCGCCGCATTTTTTAACGTTTTTAGGGACGCTTCAATTGGTATTTTCGAGCGAAAACATTTTCCCAGTTTTCCACTCGCGTTCTTCCTCCTAAAATATCGCGGTAACTAACAATTTTTCTTTGCAATTGTACAATGCTTTCTCGCGCGGACGAGAGAAATCCAGCTATGTGAAAACAAATATACATCTCAATGAAAAATAATTGCACGTTGCTCTTCTAAAAAAAAAAAACATATTCCTGCGAATGCGTTATACTTCGAACGATTCATCCTCATCCTTTGACGTGTCTCTGTAGTCGCAACAATAACGGTGTTATTAACCGAAGCAATTGCGTGGACCAGTCGCCATAATTATTAAATCTAATTAATAATCGATTTCCGTAGAAATTACGATCGTTAACTCGGTTTCCGTGGTTACTGTAAGGGGCTGAACGATCGGGATTGTTATAAAACATTGAAATCAGCGAATCCTTCACGCTAATCGATTCGGACGCAAACGGGAAACGATGTTGGCGAGTAGCTCACTTTCTCTCTCTCTTTCTCTCTCGCTCGGGGTATTTCGTTTGGCAAATCGAACGTTGAAATTACACTTGCCGATCGGGTTAAATCGATCAGGTTAAACGGTACGCTACATTTTCCATTACGGCCGGTCCGCGGGTCGATTATACATGCGGAACGACGCAATGCAAATAAGCGGGGGTCCGCTGGGGGCCGCATTTTATTCTGCGGTTTTTCTCTGGCGAACGGCGCGGCGGTGTTCGTTGAACACTCCGTCTTGTTGATTGACGATCACCGCAAGGCGTCGCGCGTCCCGTCAATTAAAACACCGGTATATCATCAGGAGGGGCGGTGAGGGACGGGGTGGGGTAAAGAAACCAGCCCACCGGTCCATGCTTAGTTTCTGTTTCAATCACTGTCAATTAGCTTGGAGTTTGGTATCCGGTTGAACGGCGACGCGCTGTTAGACACAGTCGGTCATCTTTCGAGCTAGCTTACTGTTACAACGATCGCGTTGCATCGTCGTTAACAGTCGCGGCGCGATAACGAAGTTGCGCGTTCGCTCATTAGGATCGAGCGGACGAAACTTCGGCCGCTTAACGATTCCAGACTACCGAAACGGCGGTCTCCTTGACACCGGTGTTCGAATAATGGCGACCGGCAGCAGCGTCGATCGATTTAGCTCGTCGCGCCACCAACGCGCCGCGCCGCGCCGCGCCGCGACGACGGTAAAATTATGGGATTCGTTTCACCGTCGTCGTGCCGCCCCTGCGTTTCGGCTCGAATCGTTCTCGATCCCCGCAGAATTCGATTCGACTCGATTCGATGAACAGCAGCTAAGCGGATCTCTCTGTCTCCCGCTGTGGACCAGCTCGGAAACATCCATCGAAGTTAAGGCGAGTTTCCAAAATGCTGTATGGAAAAGCGTATCATTCCAGCGGGGCCAGTAGTTTCAAAGTCAATTTCAAGTTAGACGGCCAGGTTAAAGGTGGAGCGCGCGAGAGAGAGAGAGAGAGAGAGATTTCCATAAAATCGAGGTCGTAATCAGCGTGCAGGATCCTCGGATCCCCGACCTCCTAATCCGGCGATGCGGTCCGGAGTGATTGTCGTCGAATCGATGCCGATCGAAATCGGTCCGTAGCGGCTCGTCGCGAACGACCAGCAGGTTTGCGGGTTCCATCCTCGAAATTAATAGCCGCGCCCGACGCTCGGAATCGATTGTCGTGCTTTACGCGCCGGCTAATTATTACTTTCTGCCCGGGACCATTATACGGCCGCGATTAATTATGATCCGCTTGACCCCTCCGAAGGCTTCGTTGCTCGGTGGTACGCAGCGATCGCGATAGTTTGTTCTGCGCAGCGGTTACGCCCGTTTTCGGCAAAGGGGAGTCGTCACGGTATAATTTCGGGCTTGGCCGGAAATGTCGTTTACAGGCCCATGCAGCTGGTCTCCCAGAGTCCGCCGACGATGAGCTAGGTTTTTTTACTCGAATTCAATTGCGCAACGGCCTCGCGGCTCCGACCGGTGTAAAATGTACACCGAGCTCGGCGGTACGAATTATTGGGACACTTGATACAAACGTATGATCTCGCGATGAGAGGCAAATTCGACGGGAAAAGTTGTTCAATATTTTTTATATACACTGGTGGAATTAATTCTGGACACTTTGGATAAAACTACTCTTAGGTTTCATATTCGTGCAGAAAATGTACGTATACATACTCTGCTATGCTAAATTGATATCGTAATATTGTTATTGTAATCTATGATGTTTATACTTAATATTTTCGCATCATTTGGCTTGTAAATGTTTTAAAATTTCAATTTTTTAAAAATCTAAACTGTCTTGTAATTTTTGCGACTAGCAACGTGAAACGTCGCGTCATGTGAAAATACAGGATGTCTGATTCGACGCGACATTTTCCGTTTGCAAAATGCCCACCGGGGCTTCGTTTAGGGGTTATTAACCCCTTGCCGTATTTTTCAGACTCGTGATGAAGATTTTAAACAAAGTCTAAGAAATACGAATATTACGCCTTTGTTTCCAGATGAAATAAAATTTGATTTGTTTGCAAAAATATATGTATTCTTTTCTCTTCTACGAGATTTTTGGGGATGAAGACCTTTTAATCACTGTAACCGTAAAGAAAATGGCACGGCAAGGGGTTAAATATGATTCGATCGTGTTAGATACCGAAAATTTCTAAGAATTTCTGGATTCGAATAGTTTTTGGAAAAACCACAATTATTTTTGCGCCGACCCAGTCATTCGCTGGACAAGTTAACCGTTTCACCGGTGTCCCGCGATCAGAGATGCGTGAATCGGCCGACTTTTTTGAGCGGCCATTCGTCTTCGAGTGTGCAACGGGAATCGAGTCACGGCGGATTGCCGTTTAAGAGGGATCCTCGAAAAATCGCGTGACGAAACGCGGCTGGCTGACGAGTGTAGGATATCCAATTAAACCGTCTTTGACCGGGCAATTGCCCGTCACAATCAGACGAGAAGGGTAGGCGGGTGGGGGTGCTCGCCGTTTAAAACGAGGAGTGCGCGAGAAGAATCGAACCGTTGCGAATTTCCCCTCCGGAATTCCGGTCAGACATCGCGGGAGAGAGCCGGCGGCTTAATTAGGAGAAACGAAGGGATCAAGCTCTGCTCGTTTCGCTCCCCCCACCCCCGCACCTTCGCCGGCCTGTGCCCTAACGAGGCGAGAGTCTACTTCCTCCTTGCGCCGCTCTTCGATTCCACCTGTCTCGGAATGCTCGGTTTAATTGGACCACTCGATAATGGACGCCAATCGCTGGAATTAGCCGTTTCGCTCGGTATCGATGCTTTTCCACTCTCGAACCTTGCGAGCATATTTCTAATTTCCTGGTACGAAGTGTGCCGCGCCGGTACACGGGAATTCCCCTAACACCGGACCACACCTAATGCCGGACAGTGGCCATAACTTCAAACCTTCAAATTTCACCGAGCTGCTCGTACACGTTGCGGAGGAACGAAAGCAATGTCAAGTTTCCTCGCTGTCACGCGCGCGCACAGCTGACGAAATCAATGCGGTTGAAGGAAAAAAATTATTTAAATTATTTACTAATTTTCATTTTTAACTTTCTCAAAAAATGTAAAATCAGTATTCGTATTGTTAATTAATTAAAAATGGCTATTATACGTTGCCATATAAAAATTATACAAGACAGTTTATTTGGATTTTGTACGATTTTTATTATAATCTCTGCTTAAATCATTAAATCATCTTTATAAATTCAATAATAGTAAAATTCAAAATCTGAAAATGGTCATTCGATCGGCAATGGTAGGTTTAGCGTTAATCAGTAAATACCGATGCCGTAAACCGTGTTTCGTTTTATATAGCATACATTAATATAACACTTTGCAATTAACAATGAAGCGTGCATCGTTACACTAAGCCAATCTGAACAGTAGACGCAAAATACGGTACTCTTCCGTAAGCCGGGCGCAAATCTAATCCAGACCAATAATTATAAGCATTCTTTTTGGGTAAAACTATTTTGCTTACAATTCATTAATATATGTTTATAGTTGAACGTATAATTATTGGTCTGGGTTAGGTTTGCGCCCGGCTTATGGAAGAGTACCCAAAATATTTCTTGAGAAAGTTAAAAATAAGCAATAACGCTGTTTTTGCACGCTTAGAAAGAAATTAATAATGTAGGCTGGTATATACGATTGAGGATCAACTCGAACGATTACTAAAATCATGAAAATCTATGATTAAAAAATGATCGAACTTCATCCGGATATAATACAGTAGTTAGTAGAGTCTATTATTAATAGGCTAGCTAAAGTGTTAAAATAGTCGACACGTGTGTTCTCTCTTTATCGATCCGCATTCCTACTACAAAGTGAAAAAAAAAATAGATTTTAAAGACGAAGATGAGAAACACGTCCGAGCAAACAGAGTCGAATCGACCCGCAATTCAGCCGAGCGCGAATAGTTGCCCGCCTGGCAAGCAGTCCAAATATTTGCGAAATAATCGATCGAACAAATCGTCGCCGCCGACTTTCGCCGGTTTAATTATTCTTTTTCTCCGAGAGCTGTGTACGAAGCAATAATATTTGCTCGAGAGGCCGGCCCTCGAGGTCGGGATTTCGTCGCTCGCATGCGAGCAAGAAAATCCTCTCGCGATACAAAGAACCGGCACCCTGCCGAAAGTCAATCTCGCCGGGTGTTGGCGCGGCCCGTAAATCCCTACAAAGTCGAACCCCACTCTCTCTCTCTCTCTCTCTCTTCGGTTCTCTGTTTCTCTCGCAGAGAATAACCACGATTCGAAGAAGGTGTGTTCCTTTGAAAAGGAAAGGAGGCCGTGTAAATAACGGCCGAGGGCCGCAACGGCGGCAATCGCACCTCTCATGGCTCTGCTGGGACGCAGCGCCGCGCCGCGTCGGTTCCTCCGTGACCAGACTTGCCACTTGCCACATCCATTAACCCTGGCTCTATTCTCTTCCTTCCTCTGTTCTACCCCCTCCGTTTTCCCGACTCGAGCATCGAGAAATTCGATTTGGTACAGCTGACGCCTTCGAATTCGTCTCCGAATTCGACGCACGCTGTGGTCGCACTCTTATTGGAGTATCGACGGAAAGTTAATAATTATATACAGCGGGGACGTCGACGCTTCCGCAGCACCGGGCTCGAAAGCTTTTTCCCTTTGAGCTGGCCTACGGAAGGATTGAGCGTCTGCGCAGATTTAGAATATATGACTGACGTTAGATAGTGGGGATGAAATGTTCACAATTACGGTGGAGATGTTCGCGACAGTCACGGAGAGAACGTAGTTCAGAGATTATTAATAGACAGCGGATCTTTATTATTGTTTATTTATTTATTGCCTTGACGCTACCGCGAAGGGTCAGATGATCCCTCGATATGAAAATATGAAGTCGCTTGCGTGGAAATTGATTGGATAAATTTCTTTGTTCGAGCACATATTGCAATAACGAACAAATAAATTGTCGCTTTTAGTGTTGAACCATATAAGATTCGTATAGCATATACACTAAAAATTATACAATATACGATTACTAGAAAGCGGATGTTTATTAAAACAGTAAAAATATTGGAAAAATTTAAAGATACTGTTATATTATTTTCGACCTATTAAATATATTAAGAAAGGAACTAAATTTCTACGTCACCCAAATTTGTTGTAATTTACATGAAAAAATTTTATTTTGCATAAAGATCCGCTGTCTAATGATTACGTTACAGTACGATTTAGTGTGTAACTTACAATTAGTTTATGCTAGCTTTGCAATGATAGTATATCTGCAAAATAAAACTTTTCCACTTGAACAACAGCAAACTGGAGTGAAATATAAATTTATTTTCTTTCTGAATATGTATAATAGTCATCTAATGTTCTGACTGTTTTAAATTGCATCTACTCATTGTTGTTATAAATGTATAAAGATTAATAATCTCTGAACTACAGCGTTCTCTTCGTAATTGTGAACATTTTATATCCCCACCTCCAACGCGAGTCACATATTTAAAATCTGCGCTCGAGATGTTGGAACATCTGTGTTCGAAACTGTTCCGAGGGCAGCTCAACGAGAAAAAGCGTCGAGCCCGCTGTGGAAGCGTTCGACGTCCGTTTACGCGCGGCAAACAATTGGCCGATTAGCCGGTGATTATCGATTGGATTCCAAAGCGTTTCGGCGGCCGTGAAAAGTGGGCGTTGGCTGTCGGGCGCTTGCGACCGGACGCCCGGTCCCGGACGACCCGGTAAAAAGGTTGAAAAGCGTCGGACGTGGAAGGATCGATTCGAAGTTGCGCGTCGAACGTCGACCGATCGCAGTCTCGAAACTGCGAGGTTCAAGCACGGTGCCGGCGGTCGCGTTTTAAATTACGACTTAGAACAGCGAACCTCTGACACGGTCTTTGAAAATCGAGAAGAATCGAACGAACCGTCCCGCGTTTCATAACTTTATCGATTGGTTCGCCGCGTTACCGACGCCACTGTGGGACATATCTCTCGAAAAACTGGTCGAAACAGACATCGGGACATAATGTTCTGTGTCGTTGGATTCGTCTCGACACATGCGGCTCTTTGGCTGCTTGGGTGCATCTCTTTCGCGAATGATTTTTTAAAAATAAACGTATTTTAATACAATTTCCAATCAGTCAGTGTGTTATATCTAAAATCAGGTAAAGAGCAATTTTACCCTTCGCACTCGGAGCTATTTTAACTTGAAAATTAAACACTTCTTCCAACCTAGAATAATTCCATTCTATATTATTTTTCTTCATTTTATGTTTTTCTTCATAATGTGAGACTCACAAAATAGGTCTCTGCTACGAAGCTGACACCAAAAACCCAAGACTGCGACCACCCGTCGCGAATAGATGAATTAGGTGAAGAGTCGAAGGCTCTTGACTCCAAAACGACGGGATTCGTCCGATTTCTTGCGCGACTTTCCAGCGCCTTAACAATAACAATTGAAGACAACGTCTGGACCATTTTCTACATCTCACTTAATAACTTGTTTTGGGTCCATTTGGACCCATATCTATTTATTTAATGTTTAGCTATAAAATGTTTTTAAATTTTTTATTTATCTGTTGTTATTAACGTAAATTACATACTAATTAAAAATTACATTCGTAAACGTAAATTACATACGTAATTAAATTAACTTATTCGGAGTCTCTTGTACAATAAATGCAAAGCGAGGCTCTGTGCTCTTTACAAATGAATTTTGAACAGTTGGTACAATACACATCGTATTTGTGATCTTTTTTATTGGTCTCACTGCAAAAAGTACACCGTCCTCTGACCCTTTTTTATGGTAGCGCAATATCTTCAGTTCTTGTTCGTCGCTTGTTATGGTCACGAATGTGGTGACCATAATAAAAACACGTATGGACCCCTAACGCCATACGTGTAACAATTTCTATTACAAGTATTTCAAAAAGGATTTTAAATATTTTTTTTTGAGCGGAAGAAAGATTTTAATAAATTATTCTCCGCCAAGAAATTTCAGACTCATCGGCCATTTCGTTTGGAAGTTACAAGCGCGCAAAGAATGCTTCGGGTCCAAATGGACCCAATAAGCGTAGCTGGGTTAATACAGAAGATCCCTGGGGACCTCGTTGGGCTACGACCTTTTAAAAAATTGTTGGGCATCGGAGGGTTAATTGACTTCTTGTAAACAAGTTTGGCTCTCGAAAGAAATCTAAATCGTTGTACCGCTGACTCTTTCGACCGATGAGTTTGCCGACTACTGGTCTAGAGCCTCGTCTTGACGACTTACGGTGGCGAAACTAAGAGATCGAAAATACGGTCGATAAGCATTGCCGTTTGGAAATACGAGGGCGCGAGGCCCATAAATCGGTGGGCGAGTCGCCGATATACAGGGTAACCTGCTAAATCCATAGTATGGAGTAGTTGACCGGTGCAGGCGTGCAAGAAATATTCCAGCGAAATTCGGTGAGCCGGGCAGCAGCTGGCTGGAATATTTCTTCCGGCATCCTCGGCTCACCTGGCCGATACGAGAGGCGAGCAGGAAGGAAGGAAACGAGCAAGGTGGGGCAGGTAGGCTGGTAGCTGGCGGCGGCTAACTGCAGATTCATTTCAATATATCCGACACGTAACACAGCCCCATGGATTATGCAAGGGATGGATGCAGACCCCCGATCTATACCTCGCGTCCACGTACTTGCGGCGATAAGTTGAATTCCAGAGGTTCTCCGGCCCCGGAACCGGAACTAATTTACAAGCGGCCTGATCTGTAGCACTCGAGCCATTAATTGCCATAATCTGATCGCAAGCAATCAATCGTGTCTCAGCGAGGTTTGCCTGGCCCCGAACGCCCGTCTATACACTCGGGCTCGTCTTCCTCGACGGATCAATGTGCTACAATTACGCGATTGTGTCTCCTTCAGCCCCCCCTCACCCCCCGCCGCTCATCCACCAACCCCTAGCACCACCCACGCGCGCGGTATTGTCTCCTTGGTTATTACATTCGTGTTACATGCTTATATATCCGAGCTCCGAATTTCGCCTGTAATTACCTCGATCATCGCCGCATATAGACTAAATACGTGTTACGCGCACGAACTATAATTAATTTGTTATCGACTGGTCGACCGGCCGGCCGACTGGCCCACCGAAACAACCGTCGCGTCGTCGTCCCACCGTTTATTAACAACGCGCCCCTAACAATATCGTCACGGACGACACACGCCGGCGGACGGTATTTTTTGGTTGACGAACAAAAGCGCGCGTCGGCTTGTTAATATTTGTTTAATGTAGACGGTATATGCGCGATATACTACTTCTCATTGCATAGAAATAATTTTAATCTGAAAAAATTGTGTAGGGTGACAAGCGTGATGTCGTTCATTGTATTATATGTATATTATGTTATTATGTTATATATTAGCAACGGTAACGTTGATCAATTGCGTATTTCAGTGTTTCGTATCGATTGCGGTTTTCATATTTTTATACAACAGATTTTGTTTGATTCGTGTACAGAACGTGAATAAGGAAAGACGTTTCCAAGACGTAAATCTCAGACGAAGATTCGGATATTAAAGTTATTGTGTTCTCTTATTAAATATTATATTATTTTCGTATTCGTTGGTGGCGTATTATTTATTAACGTCCATGATCCTACATTTTTGATCTCAAAAAATTTTCATCTCCGGAAGTGCATATAAAAGTTTATTAATTTATAAATTGTTATAGTGACATGTCCGTTAAAGCGTCACCTAACTGAAATAATTTTTCTAGAAAATTATGATCGTCTCGCGATACGCGACGAACCGTAGAACTTCGCCATCGGACCGGTGCTCTCAGCTTTAACAGTCTCCGTGATAGCTTCGCGGTTGCCAATTTTCAGTGGTTTAAACTTGAGTCTCGAGAACAAAAATAAAATAAGAAAGCTACGTGTACTCTATTTTTGGCTCGGCTACTAACTGCAATGTTTCATCAAAATTGGAATGGGACAGTTAACGTTCCTTGTTAGAGTTAGTTACTCGAGCGGAGGTCTCTCGCTGTGACGCGTCGTAATGACCATCCATGCCTCCCTACCTCTTCAAAATCTAGGTGTGCGAGTTCCGAAAGATACCAAGGGCAACGGTTCTAATTTCCAACCTTGACCTGCACTCTGTGTCAGTACGCTGTCTGAAATCCTCGCAGCGTCACGTAACGTGGAAACTTTTGACTAGTAATCGAACCGAACGAGGCGCACCAATAATTAACACCAAGTCTGATCTTAGGATCCGTCTTTTACGATCCAAGTTGTATGATGTGACCATAAGACGATTTGGACGTCTTAATATTTTTATGGCTACTTTCAAATTACAGAATGAATTTTGTACCTTAAAATTCTGGAGCGAATTTCTGTCTTCGAAATCGAGAATGAATTTCATAATCTAACCTAATTATAGCAAGACATCTTTTGGAGAAGTTAAAAATGTTGCATGATCTTCAGCTCATTAATGCTACAGTAGAGTCTCGATCTAAGAAAAACCCTTGGGCCCGTGCTATTTCTTAGATCGTATAGTTCAGTTCGACAATTTCAATTTCCCATAAAAATCCACAGTCTGTTAATTTCGTTCAAGAATTTTCTCCAACAATTATATTACCTAAACGAAGCGATCAGATCACGAGTAGTGAAAGAGTTCGCTAATAATCGCGGGTAAACGTCGAGATGGTAGGTTGGCTGACAGTTAAATCTAATCGCCGGGACGGGATGTGATAAACAGGGGCGCGTTAAAATTTACCAACAGCCCCAAATTATTCGATAATATATCTGTTTATCGTTTGCTTGCGTATCCGTTCTACGGCCTTTGCTAGCCGCGGCAATCGAATTAAAATCGACCAGCAGCGGTTGCCAGCCGCGTTTCGTTGATCGAGCTGTACGTAGCAAAAAGTTTAATAATCCCGCGACGGAGCAACAGATGCGATAAACAAAATTCGACCCCGAATACCGAGGTTCGAAAACCTGAAAGTCAATCACTCTGTCAAACTGGTTTGGGGTGTCTCGTGACCCCAACAAAATTTCTGTATTATTTTTATTCTGCGATAATCGGAAACACAGGAAAGCGAAAATTTTTATTTATCTATTTATTGATGCCGTAAACCGTGTTTGGTTTATATAGCATACACCAGTAAGGTAGCGAAAATTTTTACTTATTTATTTATTTATTGATGTAAACCATGTGTGGTCCATATAGCACACACCAGTAAGAAAACATTTTTATTCATTTATTTATCGTAATGAGTAAGAAAGCGAAAATTTCTGGTTAAAATCGTAACGCGACATTCCTACCGGTATAGTTAGCGAATTAGCTATAATACTAGCTATAGTACTAGCTGGTACTAGCTATAGTACTAGCTGGTTTATATAGCATACACCAGTAAGGTATCGAAAATTTTTACTTATTTATTTATTTATTGATGTAAACCATGTGTGGTCCATATAGCACACGCCAGTAAAAAAGCGAGAATTTTTATTTATTTATATATTGATGCCGTAAACCGTGTTTGGCCTATAGAAACCAGTAAGAAAACATTTTTATTCATTTATTTATCGTAATGAGTAAGAAAGCGAAAATTTCTGGTCAAAATCGTAACGCGACATTCCTACCGGTATAGTTAGCGAACTAGCTACAGTACTAGCTAACTATAGTGTGTAAGGGTACGGAGGGCGCGGCGCGACGCACGGCGTGGTTGGTTAATCAGGAGTTAAGTGACAGGTGTATATCGTTTACTTACAACGTCGATGAGCTGGGAGAGGCGTAGTCCCATTTTGACAGTAAGGCAATCGCTGTTGTTGCCAACAGGGCGGATGAGGCGGTTGTAGTTCGACAGCAGGTCGTCGTAGAGACGCTTCGCTTCCGGATTGGCCGAGGCACCCGGAAACGGGGCAACAACACAGGAAATGGCCGTCGCCATCGCCAGCAATCCGCCCAGCCTAGACCACCATCGGCACCGGCCTTTCCCACCGTCGTTCGACCAAGCATCCCTAAGCATCGTACGCCTTGTCCACCCCTGAAACCATATATTTCAACGTTAAGCTTCGCCTACACGTCCGGTGTCGATGTCTCTGTCTCTCTGTGTACGTGTGTGTGCCGATGCTCGATAACAATACACGATCGATACACAGTAGAACGGAATCCCAAAAAAATTCGACAACATTCGTATACGCGTTAATTACGCATTATCAGTTACGTCTGTGATTTTTAAACAAACATTTTATACAATCACGCCGGAAACCAGTACGTTAAAACGTTGCGCAAAAATTAAAAGAATTTAACGACATTCCATAAACGAATGATAAGCGAAGTTCGTTCGTAGTTGGCGTTCAAATTTTTAACTATTTGTTTTATACAGACCGGCGCGTACCGGCGCGCACCGGCGCGGAAATTATTTTTAATTGCGTTGTAGAATCGTTCGCGCTGTTAGCGGCGCGCGCCGGTCCGTTCGAGTGCGAACGATCGCGCGGAAACAAAAATATATGTACGTGTGCACTGAAAACATATTTTTCTGCAGGGAATAACGAATAGGGAACAATTCGTTCGCGAGGATCGCTGAAAATGGAACGTTCCGGATAGGTGTTCATCGATACTGTTGTAGATCGATCGAGGTGTCACGTCGAGCAAACCCGACAATTTTTTCTCGCTTCCAGATCGCTCTGGTTCGCCAAGAAGCACCTGAAAAATCATTCTCTCTTTTTTTTTTTGGCCGTCGCTTTGAAAGATACGCGGTGGTCTGATCGGTGACAGGCACTCTCCGCCGGCGTCCTATTTCCAGCAGTTCGGTTGCCGAACGAGACACCCGGTACACGCGCGTGAGACACGAGAGCTCGTCGACATCTCATAATGCTTTGACGTCAACTTTTCAAGCGAATCATGCCGCATAGTAAGGCGTAAGTTGGTTCCCCGACCAAGTCATTTACTAGTCGTGAAGAAGGGTGTAACCGGCCATAAAGGAGGGCTTCAGCGGCATTGTTGTGTCGCTGAAAGGAAAGGGGTGGGGGGAAAGCGTGCGAGAGAGAGGGAACCTCTTGAAGAACTTTTATCGCTTCGTTGCTGACCTACCTGCGGCCATTATCAGTGTACCTGTACGCCTGAAAAAGCTGCTTTTCCCGCGTTAATCGGTGATTTGCGCTTCCCAGCTCGGTCGTTTCGCGATACTGAATTTAAATGCGACTACCACCCCTAATTTGCTCCTTCCACGCTTCTCGCTCGATCACCAATCGCGATTACTTTATTTCTAAGCTTGCGATCGATATCGAGAGAGAGAGAGAGAGAGAGAGTACGAGCTACACGCCGTGTCTGGTCAGGCAGCAAAGGCTCGATAATCTTAAAAAAGAGTTTTAAAAAACTTATTCCCCACCCGAAGCGTAAAAAAGATACACACACACGCGCGCGCGCACGCAAAAGAAAAGCGACGCGTTCTAGATCGAAAAGTATCGACCATTTAAAAATACCCGTACTGTTTTATTAGCGAACACCGGATAATAAAATATGTCCGCGTTTCATTCATCCGCTTCCGCGTCCCCCATCTCGGTTAATCGACGAATTACACGGAATGTCGTATTCATTATTGATACCGAAATAAAATTTATGTATCTCGCGCTCGATGGGAAATGAATATTCGCGGAGTAATAAGGACGGCATCGGATCATTGATACAGACTCGTAAAATTACAATCGGCGCCCGTTGAAATTGCACATCCGCGTGGACCGTTTGCTCGCATTATTTGCAATTTTATGACCGGCCGTATCGATCCGTTTACCAGGAATTTCTACCGGTACGCCCCTCTGCAATCCACCGACTCGCGGAATTATTATATGTACATAAGGTGGAAACGTTTGAATCCCCCGTATTCGATATTACACGACCTTAATAAGAACCTATTGATGGCTGAACGTACAACATTATGAAACGTGTGATTTGTCGATCGCAGCAGGCCGCTAGTCGGAAAGTTTCGCGAGCAAACCGCGATCGGAAAATAGCCAAGGAAACCGTCGGTAAGTTTTCTTGGGACGCACGAAACTTTCGTATACCGTGGAATCCCGTTTCCTTTTACGAGTACGCCGATCACGAGCCAGATTCTTATGCGCGAACGGGTTCTAACGATCCGCGATTCGCTAAGGTTCGACGGGTGCAAAGTCGCGGAATGCAGATCGCTGCATTATGTTACGAATGGCTGGACCGATCGATACACGCGAAAAATGATAACCGGCGAAACGCGGTCGTTCGTAATTCCCTACGATTCGGTAAGTTTCCGCAGCAAAGTTTCGCTGCAACTGATGTGTGTACAGTCGGGGATGAAATGATAAGAGACCGTTGGATTGCCTGTGGTTGTGTACGATATACGAAGAATGTGTGCGTTTGAGTATGTCGATATATGTTGTAGCTGGCTCTGTATTCTTTAAGTCTGAATCTTCAAAATTTCAATTTTGGAAGTTTGAATATTTAAAGTTTGAATTTCCAGTTTGATTTTCCAAAGTTCGAATTTTGAAAAATTGAATTCTCGAATTCTCGAATTTCGAAAAATTGAATTCTCAAAGTTTAAATAGTCAAAGTTTGATTTTCCAAAGTTCGAATTTTGAAAAATTGAATTTCTAAAGTTTGAATTCTCAAAGTTTAAATAGTCAAAGTTTGAATATTTAAAGTTTGAATATCCAAAGTTTGAATTTCCAAAATTTGAATTCTCAAAGTTTGAATTTTGTAAAATTGAGTTCTGAAAGTTGAAATTTTGAAAAATTCAGTTCTGAAAGTTTGAATTTTGAAAGTTTGTATTGCCAATGTTTGAAATTTCGAAATTGCAATTTTCAATGTTTGAATTCGTAAAGTTAGAATTTTCTAATGTTGAATTTTCAAAATTTCAAATTTTTCTAACAACAAGTCGGTATTGCAGAGCGAATGGTTAAAAGCGCAAGAAAACGTTCACAGGACGCTGGTCAGTGTTATGTGACAAATCGTCGGTTAAATTCGCACGGGGCCGCGCTCGGCGTCGAATCCTCTTGTTACCGCTTGGGAATCCCGATACACGGCAAGATTGATGGATCGCAGTCGCTTGTCACGGTCCATTATTGGTTCCGTTACATGAAGTTTCTCAAGCCGCAGTTGATCGGCATGGACAAACTGGTGTGCATCGACTGGCGGTATCGTTTCACGGAGTAGTAGGTCGTCCGGCAGCGCACAGTATCTTTGGCTAGTTCGTTTCCCCTGGCTGCACACGACGTTTGCTTTGGTCGTCGGAACAGATTGCTTGTTAAACAATAAATCTGCCCGTTCGCGGCAAGCCGAGCAAAGCGAGGGGAAAGTTGCTCCGGTAGGAAATGAGTGAAACTTCCGTCCGAGAACTCGCCGCGTTTCTGGCGTTAGAATTAATCCTTTATAGTATAATATTACATTCGAAATTGCTTCTCGCGTTTACATTTATCGTCTGTCGAACTTCTTCGGCAAACAAGTCCGACACGTAGATCGAGGACTCCGATCCACTGCCGTTGTCTCGTAAATTATAATACTGACGAAAGTTCGGAGTCACTTTACGTGTTTACGGGAACACAATTACGAGCTCGATAAATCAATAATTTTAACAGAATCTTCTCAACTCTGTCTTCTATCGAACACATATTATCTAACAATCTTTTCAACATACATATATTCTTATATTTACATTCACGTTTCTCCTCGTCGAGTCAAATTAAGTATTTTTAAGTTAAAGTAATTAATTAAGAAATAATTTAAAATTTTATAAAATGAGTATTGTGAAAGAATAAAATTATATATAGTAAAGAAAAAATATTATTTGTACCTTTTGTATTAGGGGTGATTAAAATTAAAATATAACTAAATATTAATCTCGAATGAAAATGAGCTAATTGAATAAAATTTTTTTTGTTATAAAAAAATTATTAATATTTAATTCGATGTGAAATGCAATTCGAATTTTTAGATATTTAGTTTTTTTTAATACATCAAAACGATTGGCAACAGCTTCTATTAACGCATAAAGCGTTCCAGGATGAAATGATTTATAATATTTAACATAAACGTTCACCTGGGAAGTTTCGTCGGCAGTTGCCAGCAATTTTTATCGGATCACCGATAGACTATTTTCTCGTATTAGAAATGAAAAATGGCGCGGGGCCAAGACGGGCCAAGTCGGCCAAAGACCCCGCGGGATTCCTTATCTGGGGTGTGTTGGGTCGACCGACCATAGATAAGCCGACCCTGTGGTCATTATCAACCCCCCTCGCTTCTCCGACGTTGCTCTGCCCACCGACCACCGAGTTAATTACGGTGGAATTCCTTACGTCCCTGGCTTTTCCTTGAATCCCTTTCGGTGCACTTTCTTCCCGGAATGCCTCTTCCGTCGTCGCTCGTCCCCACTGCAGAGATCTGCTCGACTATAGTTTGCGAGCTTTGTGCTCCCCTGTCAATCCCTAGGGAAAATGGCCACGACTGATACCAGTCAGACGGTCATATATTTAGGGCTATCTCGTCCAACAGGCGCATTAACCACGGGGTCGACGAGTCTGAGGTCGATGAACAGTTTAAAATGACGTTAAATAAAATTTATTTTCTTAATACTTTTCTTATCAGCGTCGCATATATTTCATATGTAAAATACAGAAAAAACTCCATTGAAATTATTGGAAAAAGCAATAAATGTATTTCTCGCGTCTTGCAATTAATACAGATAATTTTCATTTTGAAATTCGTCAGTCTACTCGGAAAAGGTAGTTAATCATTTTGTTTATCGTGACACAAATAGCATTCAGCTTTCATGTTGACAAGTGTCGACGTCAGCCGCGAAATGCTTTACTTTTCGACGCGTGTCGAAGTAAGACAGGTCTGGGCATCGTAGGGGCCCCTCGAACGCCTGCTTCCCCACCACCAATTTCTCTTCCATGTAGCTCGCACTTGCGTTCGCCGGGGTCTCTCGATTCTGACCGGCCGAGCCGGATGTAAGCGTTTGATTACCGAATGAAAATCATGAGAAAGAGTCGAATTAATTATATCGCAGCTAATTCCCGTTGTAGCTCGATTCGCGGGAAAGGACCGCTCGAGCACTCGTGGGCCCGTACCCCCCTCCCCCCTAGCCCATAAAAATAAATACCCGCTGTTCGAGTTGTCACAGTTCCATGTCGGACTTGATTCTGCGAGCTGAATAGCGCGCGCTCCGCGAAACGTTGTAAATTGGAGGTTGCAGGGAACACGGGAATAATAGCTGGCAACAACTCGCCGGCCGCTTTATTAAATTTATGGAAAGTTCGCGCGTATTTATTGAAAGGACCAGGGCGCGGTGAATGCGCGTCGTCGTGATCGTTCAGTGTCCCGATGCGGCTCTCTCCCGGCCGTTGCAACTGGGCTAATCGAATCTCGCGTCGCGTACACCCACTAACTAAGCTTTTATACGCGCGTTTGGATAGCGCGTTAATTGGGCCGCGGCTTCGTCTCTTTCGCCAGCTGCGACAGTTCGCTCTAAGAACCTGGCGAGGTATTAAATATCGCGACGCCGCGCCGCTTGTTCGCGTGAACGGCAGTCTGCTTTGACAGGTGCTCGTACATTGCCGGCGGAAGAAGCTTTTTGGTTCTGGACATTCTTTCCCTTTTTGGTTCTTCTCCCTTTTTTCTTCAGGATTCGGGTGAACCGCCGGATTTCTTCAGAATTCGGATTAAGCACCGAATTTCAGGATAAAGCACCGAGTTCCTTTGGAATTTGGATAAAGTACCGCATTTCAGAATAAAGCACCGAATTTCTTCAAAATTCGGATAAAGCACCTAATTTCAGGATTAAGCTCCTAATTTCAGGATAAAGCACCGAATTTCAGGATAAAGCACCGAATTTCAGGATAAAGCACCGAATTTCTTTAGAATTTGGATAAAGCACCGAATTTCAGGATAAAGCACTGAATTCCTTTAGAATTTGGATAAAGCACCGTATTTCAGAATAAAACACCGTATTTCTTCAGAATTCGGATGAAGCACCGAATTTCAGGATGGAGCACCGAGTTCCTTTAGAATTTGGATAAAGCACCGTATTTCAGAATAAAACACCGTATTTCTTCAGAATTCGGATGAAGCACCGAATTTCAGGATGGAGCACCGAGTTCCTTTAGAATTTGGATAAAGCACCGCATTTCAGAATAAAGCACCGAATTTCTTCAGAATGTGGATAAAGCACCGAATTTCTTCAAAATTCTGATAAAGCACCTAATTTCAGGATAAAGCACCGAATTTCTTCAGAATTCGGATGAATCACCGAATTTCAGGATAGAGAACCGAATTTCTGGATAAAGCACCGATTTTCTTCAGAATTCGGATAAAGCGCCGAAGCCTGCGTAAAACATTATTACACCAAGTAGAACTTGACATTAATAATGACCGAGATATTCTAAAACTTATTGTTTAAACATTAAAAAATGAAAATTATCGCGAACAGAATACACAGTGATTCAACCAGAATGTTATCTAAAAGAACTGTCTCTCACGGCAGCCACATAATCTGCATTCTCAGTCCTCGAGAACAGTAGACCCGAAAAGCAATTTTAATCCTTGTGCGCGTGGCCATCGCCGGACCGGTAATAACTAAAAAGCAGCGTGAGATAAAAGAGCGCTACCGCCGCCGCCGCCGTCCGAGAGCCAAAATTTCAATTTTTGGAATCGGTCCAAATCGTTTCGGATTGTGTTTTCAAGCCATAAAGCGGTAAGAAAACGCCGGGGAAAAAGGGCGGAAAGTAAGTGGGCTCCGTGAAACAGGGGAGATTGATCGCCTTGGAATCCGCGGGGTTTTAATTGGAAAGGAGAATCCGGTTACGGAAGAAATTGCATAAAATTCGTATGATAAAATCATTGTCGACGCGTTCAACACGTGACACGAAAATATTCGATTTTAGGCCGATTTTTCGAAACTGTTTATTTTTTCGACAACCTGTGTGCATGGATGGGACGTTTTCGAGGCGAAGGTAAATTGCAAAACAACACCAAAAAGATACCCTAAAGCCCTCGAAAATGAATAAGATGGAGGCTGCACCATGTAATTCGATTATTTATGCACTACTGTGCAAAAGAAAGAAGCACCCAGTATAATTATAAGATATAATAACAAACAATATCTTTTTTTTCTTATTATTGTGCAGTTGATGTAGAAATTGTATTGTACAATGATCAATTAATTGCATTTAAAGTATTATTAATAATACTATTATTAAAGTTATTCTCAGAACTATTCAATTAACACTAAACCTAGCATTGCCGGTCAAATGATCGATTTTATATTTTCCATTTTACAATTATTGAAAATATGAAGTCGTTCATATTAAGCCGTCAAGCAGGTATCGTGTTAAAGCAGAAAATCTAAATAAATAGAGCCTTCTCATTTTTGCGAGCTGAAACATTTCTATCACTTTTAGTATTCGGTAGGTTTAGTGTTAAACCTATGCATTTCTATGCATTTCTATTAAATATGGCCGGGTACTTTCTTTTGCAAAGAGTAGTGTACATGTTCACAGTTGATGTCCGTTTCCGCACGGTTTCCGCACGGTCTCGGCGTGGTCGCCGCACGGTCTCCGCGCCGATACTTTTGTCGGTGAATATTGACATTTCCCTAGAATTTGGCCCGTTTTTCTCGATGAAACGACGTTTGCGGATTCACGCTGACCGAGCGAGCTTGCCGCAAACCGCGGAACATCGTGGCGTTTCTTCCGACGGTGTAGTGGAAACGATACAGCGCGGGGCAAGCATCGCCCGTTACGAACCGAACCGACAATAGAATCAGACGTACGGTTGTTGGTTTTTGACCGGTTCATAGCCCCGGGCACCGGAGCTCTGCCGGCTGACTGACGGGGCTTAATACAGAGGACCCGGCTAGATTTAGGGGAACCGTTCTCCCCGAAGTTTCATAGGTTATGGATCGTGTACCGCTTGACGCGTGACAACGTAGGAGGATTGGAGATTGCAAGGACCGAAACGGTGCGGGACGAACGGACGGATTGGACGGGATGGGACGGGACGGGATGCTGGATGGCACAGGATCCGACGAGATGAGAGGGCGTGGGTGTGTGGGTGGCTGCCGCTGTCGATGGAAAAAATCAATTGTTTCCTGCATCCATCTCTTGCGAATCTTGGGGAGCGCGCGACGTTTCAGATGAATCGGGGGTGGACGAGGGAGGGGAAGGAGAGAGGATGAATTGCTGTAGCCGGCCGTACATAGATTCTGTTCCCCGGGACAGGGGAACGCCGTCCGATCGACCGACCCCGTTCACGATCGATGATACCTCTCTCTCTCTCTCTTTTTCTCCCTCTGTCTCGTCGATGGCTGCGACGAAAGTGGCGAGGACTCCGGCTTCGGAATTACACAAGGAAAAAATATGACCGATGTCTGGCGACGCTGTCGCGATTTAATCGGCGGGGCCAAAAGAGGAAGCTAACACGTAAATAGTCACCTTTTCATTAGCGCTTCATTCTGCTGCTCCTCCCGCCCTCCCGATAAATTGTTAACCAGTTGTCGACGAGACGTGAGACAGCACGTTCGAGACGACATCGAGAAACATTGAGAGGTGTTGCTGCCGACGGAATTCTTTAGAGTCTGACTAACTCTCCGTCGGTGTCACAGTGTGTACCTTTAGATAGTTAATTTTCAATCAGAGAGGTTCTCGTATACCCTTCGATAACGTCATGTTCAGTAGCGGAACTATAAATTTTCGCCGCCATCCGGAAAATATAATTTTTAGGAAAATGTAACAATTTATGTTGTATGAAGAAGGAAAACTTATGTTACATAAAAGAACAACTTATATTTAGACAGCGGATTTTATATATCGAAAAATATGTCTTTTTTCAAAAACTGTGAGTCTAGGAGAAAAATTAAGGATAGATTCGGAATCAGCGCAAAAAAAACTCTATAAGAATTGCATAGTGAAAATGTGTCGGGTGTTCCAGCCAGTATTATTTCATCGGGATCGAGCGTGAGGAGGTCGAAACGCAAACAGCGCGAATCCCGTGATCACTCTGGGAAACGATTCCGCGAAAAGCAGTCGGAACGAGTCGACTAACAATCGGGGAACGGCTTCCGGCACAGCGGAGCGCGTCGAATTTTATTGTACCGTGCGAAAACGCAACGAGCTTTCGTTATAAATTGGATCGAACGGACAACGACCGCGTGCTGATTAATTCCCGGTGCGGTGCGGCGCGGAGTGCGGCGGTTAGCGAGGCAAAAGGCGGCAAACAAGGATTCATAACACGCCGGAGATTCGGACTCGGTGGCGTGGCCAGGACAACGACCGGTTCACCGAAAGGAATGACAAACGCGGCCCTTTATGGATTATAATTATTCAAATGGCGCGGCTGTTGCTGAACGCCAACATTTCGCTGGGAGGACGCGAACGCATCCCGGCGTCCATTTGCTAGTCGGCGCGGCGCGGCGTCGAGTCGAGTCGAGTCGCGTCGGAGCGATGGAACGACGGACTGTTTCACAAATTGCACTCGTGCGGCGATGGACTGTTTAGTCCGAATGAGAAACTAACTATCCGTGTAACCGCTGTATTACGACAATGAACACGGTCAATGTTTTATCGTGCGTAAGCATAATACTTTATTATACCCGGTCCCTTTTCAACGGCACGCCGCTCCGCGCCATTTTGTTTGCTAACCGCGACACCGTTTCGAATCGAAAACCACGCCACACCGGAATCCTGTTTGCGCGACGCTGCTCTTTCTCTCTCTCTCTCCCTCTCTCTCTCGCGAATCCGATCGGTACTCAAGTGAACCGAACAGGGAGAATAACAACGAGAGAGGGTGGCTCGACGAGTTCGAAAAAACGAGAGTTATTCAGGAGAAGAGATATTTTCATTTTTCAATAAAAGCAGACAGTTATCGATTATAATATTTTCAATCTTTGCTTTCTTGGGGGTCCGAGAAGCAGGGTCGGCCCAAGTGCAAGCCCATTATTTTATTTAAATAAAATGTATGCTGTTTTTAAAATTTCTATTATCTTCATTGCCCGAAGATCAGCCCCTATTGTCTTTAAAAAAATATTTGTATGCTAATATATTATAATGCATGTGAATATTATATTAAAATAAAATGTATGCTGTTTTATTATTATTATAAATTTCTATTATTTTCATTGCCCGAAGATTAGCCCCTATTGTCTTTAAAAATGTATTTGTATGCAAATTTGCACCGGGGAGCTCTTGTCCAAAGAGTACACTGTGTACTTGTTTGCCTGGTAATATGTGTGTTCACAAAGAAGTTCGTTCGATAATTTTCGAACTAAAATATATGTCAATCATTTTCACAAAAACAAAAAAAAACGGTTTCATAAATTCTATAATAGTTTCCTATTTGTCGGAGCATAGTCGATGAGGAAGGCAACGAGTATTGTTAAAAAGTGTCCGAGCGACGTAAAGCGAACCCGAAGACACTCGACGCGCTGCCGCATAATTAAATGACAGAATAAAACGTTCGGAAGTATCCTCGGTCAGCGATTCCTCTGTACACTGGTCGCGGTGACTGGTGCAAAAAAAAAAGAAGTATCGGTCGATGATCCTGCGGCTGACAGCAGTGTACGTCGAGTGCTATTATCTCCAGACTCGAACTCGAGTAACGTGCCCGGCTGTGTTTGACGATACAATTTGCGAAACTGTAGCCGGGGAGCCTTTTGAATTCGGGCGAGGGCATCGTCATCCGGCTCCGTTGGAACGCTTTACAAGATCGAAACTCGTTGACTCGGCACTCGGGGGCCGCGGAACCCGCGGCGAGTTAACAAACGCTCCCCTCCCCTCCTCCTCTCTCTCTCTCGCTCTCTCTCGCGCGCGCACTCTCGTTCAACAAACGCGGAAATATGGCGGCCGTTCCGAAGTTATAGTACATCCTCGAAAGTAGGGACCTCGGTGGTTTCCGGTGGCCGTTAACGCTCTACGAGTACGTAGTCGCGAATCGCCAAGATGGCCGAAACCTCAAAAATGAATTGTTTCTTCGATGGTTCGGTCACCGAGAAATATGAAAATATTCGTGAACAATACTCCTACCTATACACTGAAACTATTCAAATGACGTGAACTTCTTTTCATTTTTTAGAGGTATTTGGTTTATCAGATCCAGAATCCAGTTCAAGTTGTCGTCTGTTCGATTTCCTTTTCAGGATTTTCGCACACGATTAAACAGAGAGAATAAAATCCCCCCTGGAGTATAATTTTAAAAATTATTTTTAATTGATATTTTACTAACAACAATCATTTCCCAATAATTAAAAAATTTTTATTCGTACAGGGTGTGGCCGAATAACATGTTTTTTTCATCCGGAGTTTTATTTCCGAGGAAACCGAGTTTGACAATACAGCGAATATACGTACTATTAGATAGGAATCGACTGACGCGTTTGATCATGACCGACCTATTCTACTTCCTGCGTATACTAGAGCGCGCGAATCCGACGGATCTTTAACCGCGATTTTTCCGAAAACCATCATACGAAAAAATGTTATTTCGTTTTTTCGATTAATATTCACTTGTAGAATCACCCCCTGTCCGCTGGTACATGTTATTCGGTCGCATCCTGTATAAAAATTAACAATCGTCTAAAATTTTTCTGTAAGATTATTTTTCATTAATATTTTACTAATAAAATTTAATTCGTATACAAAATTATTGTTAATTACAATTTTTTTATTACTCCTGGATGTAGGGTTAAAATTTTATTCTATCCCGAGAATCAGATCCGAATGTTAACGTCGTCCGGCACAGTTCTAGTCGGTCGGAGGCCAGTGTGAAAAGTGTCAAGTGTGCGGTTATGGAAAGACTGCGTTAATTTGTACTCGGCAAAATGGATGCTGTTTCTGGGGAGTAAGTAAGTAGAACGCGCGCCGTTGGGAAAGGCTAGGCGTGCAGCGAGGCAGCGCGACGACGTTTCCACCATTGAATCGACATCCAGCCGAAGCCTTCCCGCATTGTGATACCGACGCGGGCGCACTGTATGTACCTGTATAAACCGCAGCGTCTTGAATTAGTTTATCCATATGGATCGGGATCGACGCCGGCGCGGCGGCGCGCGAGCACGGTTCCCGTAGATCACCCGGATTGCTTTCCATTGTATTCTTCGTTCGACCCGTGGCCATTCTCTACGGTTTGCATCTGAATAGCTTCGCTCTACACCCCTTTCGGCCATTCTGTCGACCCTTCTCGCGCGTCCGCTATTATTGAATTATCCCACACTTGACACGCGAATGCCGTTTTCAACGATTCACCTGCCTCTCAGCCGTCCGCCGCGCCGCGTTTTCGTACAACGCGCCGCGAAAACGGCAAACGAAACGGCTAGCAGATCGTGCCGGGATGATGATATGGCAATTTTATATTTCTTCCCGAGTTCCGATTCATAATTTAAACCTTGTCCCTTGTTAATAAAATAAAATTGCACGCTACGATTCCAACATCTGAAAAAAAACTGCAACCGTTTGATCCAATTTGAAAAAAAAATGTTATTCATTTTTAGGTGTGCGAATACTTTTTACACCGGTATTTCAGGTTTCTGTAAGGGTTTTGATTTACACCCGACAATACGAAGTCCTTCCGTTGAAATGGTATCAAAATGAAAGTATAATTTAAATTAAAGTTACCACCGATTGAATAATGGCGCCGGACTTATTTGCGCACCTAATAATATAATCAGTATTTTACCCCCCGTGACGAGCGTAGAAGTTTTTACGTTTTGAAAGGGTTCGAGGGAGGGTCGGGGTTCGCGAGCCGCTCGCGAAATTCTGCGCGTCATGTGACGTGCATGGTGCGACGCGGTATGGCGTCGAGATATAAAGTGCGCACTGCAACTGACTTCGGGCGATAGGAATCGAAATTCGTTGGAGGCCGAGGATAGGGAGGCAGCCGACGAGAGGTTTGCAAGGCGGCAGGGACGTAGGGCGGAGAGACGAGGACGCGAAACGGTCCTTTTACCCGTGTTTATACGCGAGCGCCACTGAAATATCGGCTTTGCAACTGACGCACAGCCAGCGTATTCGGGGGAAGATATTTCAACGGCTCTCTCTCTCTCAACGTCTCTACACGCGTACGCCGGGCTGTTCCGGCCGCGAATACGCTTCCAGGGGATTTCCTGCGGGCGTTCAATGTATGCTGCAAGTGTCATTTCGCGATGCAGAAACGAGAGTCTGTTTTCTTGGCTCGGGGAAAAGGGGAAACCACTCTTCTCGTCGTCGACCCGTTTCCCCCGAAGACGCGTGCCTTCTCGACGCGAGACGTCCTCGCGCGTCCTCGCGAGTGCATCATCTCCGGTGGGGAATTACTTTTTTACTCGTCGTGTGAGAGTCAACGCTGCTTTGCGGGGGCTGCGTAAATTTCAACCCCGTATGGTCCGTTCGGGACCGCTTCGTCAATGTTCTCCCGTGGATCGATGGCCGAAAATTATAAAATTGAAATTTTCAAAATTCAAACTGAACATTCAAGTTTTGTAAATTGGAAATTTGAAAATTGCAATTTTCAAAATTCGAACTTTCTGAACTGATTATTTGAAAATTCAAACTTTGATACTTGAAACTTTGTAAATTGGAAATTTGAAAATTCAAACTTTGTAAATTGGATATTTGAAAATTCAAACTTTCAAAATTAAAGTTTTGAAAATTCGAACTTTAGAAATTAAATATTTCCTTGTATCGATCCTAAATTGTTAATAATAAATGTATGAATGCTCTCGGCGCACGGGTTCGATCAATTGTTAATTTAAACTTTGAAAATCGTAATTTTCAAAATTCAAACTTTCTGTATTGATTATTTGAGAATTCAAACTTCGAAACTTGAAACTTTGTAAATTGGAAATTTGAAAATTCAAACTTTGAAAATAGGATATTTGAAAATTCAAACTTTGAAAATTGAAACTTTTGAAATTAATGTTTTGAAAATTGAAACTTTAGAAATTAAATATTTCCACGTATCGATCGTAAATTGTTCATAATAAATATATGAATGCTCTCGGTGCACGAGTTCGATCAATTGATAATTTAAACTTTGAAAATTGTAATTTTCAAAATTCAAACTTTCTATATTGATTATTTGAGAATTCAAACTTCGATACTTTGAACTTTGTAAACTGGAAATTTGAAAATTGAAATTTTGAAAACTCATACTTTGTAAATATGATATATGAAAATTCCAACTTTGACAATTGTCATTTTCAAAATTCGAAAATTTGATTTCCTGAGAATCAAAACACAACGCGAGAAGGCAGATTCGCGAGCTCGCGGTTTCGAGGACACGGCGAAGAAAGGAACGACCCGAGCGGTCCGCCGACGCGCTATCGCGTCGCGACGCCGCGTTTACGCGATCACGGGCACACAGGCTTTTCCTAATGAATTTTCCGGAGCAGCGGATCCTTCGAATAACGGAGGTTTGCCTGTCATTTCACGCGGCTGGTCCATCGCCTCATTAACCCAATTAAGCAGCGAGGCTTAATGATACGCGGTTTCGTTCTCTCTCTGCCTCTCTCGTTGGCGTTTGCGCGCGCTAGGCTGTTCCGTTTCCAGCGTTCCCCAGTCTCTGTCTCTCGTCTTTCTTCCGCCTGGTTTTTTTAATACGGCAAATTAGTGAGCGAGCTTGAAAGAGTCCGTTGAACAACCGGCAGTGATCGTACGAGAGCGAGGCCGATTCAAAAGCGCCTGTGTGCTCCCTAAGCTTCGCTTCTTTTCGCGCGGCGCGATGGAAATTCGTGTCGTTAACGAATCGCGGGGCTGGTTTATTTCACGGCGGTGGGGATTCGGCGTGGCTTTAAATTGTCAGGCTGGCGACATCGGTTTTTTTTCTTTCCTCGGCCAAGACGCTCCTCCCCTGTCGCGGATGAAAGTCTGGCCGAGGAAAGACGCGGCGCAAAATCTTTCGCGTGAAAGGACCACCACCGGCAAGAGACGCGGCTCTCCCCCGACGCGTCGCGGCGCAGAGTTTAATTGAAAGGCACTACCGTCCGTAAAATAGTTGCGTTAAGGAGGGAGACATTTAAATGCCGGATGCGGCGGGGAGCTCGTCGCGAATACGTCGGACCCTTTTCGTCGCAGAACGTGTATCAATAGCGACTCAAAAAGAAAGTCCCGGGAATCGTTTCAATTCGTGAGAACAGTATAGCATCGTCGCAAATTCTTACGTTTATAGCGTAATTTTCAGAATTTTATTCTCTAGGCTCGCTACACGCATCCGTTTTTATCCGTTCATTCGCCGCACGTTGAAAAACTGGATCAGTGTAGCGAGCCTTAAAGGTATTACTTCATGCTTATAGAAATTTACTTGGGCCACTTCTTCTCCATTTTTTACCGTGGCAGTTCTTCGCGAAACAGAATGGCTAAATACATTCGAGACGGATGGATCATTATGTATCACGGCCGCCACTCATTTCGGAGCTCACCCCTAAATTCCAAGCCGCGTCTAACCGCTCACATTACAGTTCTCTATTTAATGGCCTCCCGTCGATATCTTAATCTTCGCTAAACCTTAATCGAACTTTCCGAGACTAGTCCGCAATCAAAGACTTTAACTGCTATCGGCTGCTGCAAGAAATCCCTTTAAGTGCCGGGGATCCAAAGGGGAGTCAGTTTCCGAATCCGAGAGCTCTAGAATCCCGCCGAAATTACATCGTAAAATTTCTTGTAAAAGTATTTCGTCCTGTAACGAAACTAACTCGCGAACGTGATCCGAAGTTGTCCCGACGCGACGGCGACAAGATAAAGATAAGCGACATAGAAACGCGACAATGCACTCGTTCGGCCCGCTCAAAGGCGAAAGCGATCCGTGGAACTGCAGGCTGAGCGGAAAATCGTGAAACGTTGCTCGCCGCGCCGAACTTCTGATCCAGGAATCAAGTTCCATGCATTGCTAAACTACCTGAACACCTAATTGTTCCAAGTTCCCTAACTTCGCGCAGAGACGTTGCGTACCAGCCAGACCGTATTCGAGCGTTCCAAGATTAGCCGACTCGACTCGATGCGACTTGAATCGGGGGGCAAATATTTCGTGAGCGATTCGCAGATCCGAAATGCACAGCAAACGGTGGGTGTCAAATAATCATGGGATCTTTTATGCGAATTAACCTCTCTCGACACAATCTCATTGATTCGTTAAATTCGTTTCTGCAAGCAGATATTGAAATAAACATTCCACGAAATCTAAATAAACAGAGCCTTGTCATTTTTAGAAGCTATAACATTTTAATCACTTTTAGTGTTCCGTAGGTTCAGTCTTAAAGCTTTTAATTTTCGAATGTTTTGAATCTTTGAATACTTCAAGTTTTGATTTTTCGAATCATTGGGTGTTTGAAGCTTTTAATTTTTGAATTTTTCAATCATTATTTATATTTGAAGTTTCGAATTTTTGAACTTTTGAATCATCGAATAGTTGAATCTTTTAATTTTTGAATATTTGAATATTTAAATTTTCGAATTTTTGAATATTTGAATACTTCAAGTTTTGAATTTTCAAGTCATTGAATGTTTGAAACTTTTAATTTTTGAATTTTTTAATCATTATTTATATTTGAATATTTGAAGTTTTGAATTTTTGAATATTTGAAGCTTGTATTTTGTGAATCTTTGACAACACATTTTTATCGCATTTAGCGCTCGATAGGTTTAGTGTTAAATAATTTCTTGTTTCTTTAATACACCTTCGGAAGTTCAAGTAGTTTTATGTAACTTTGAAGAAGTAAATTATTTGCCGCCTGAGCAGTTAAACCGTGCGATATTGCCGGCGTGAGAGGGGTTAAAAGATCGGGCGGAAACGGTCACGATACGTGCCGAACATCGAAAATAAATCTAAGAATGGTCACCGATTCCTATCCCACGGACAGGCCGCAGTAACGATTAACAACTGTGCCGTTTATATGGGGCGCTTGATTGCCCGACGGATACCTCTCGTCGATCGATACTCAACGGCTGCCGTTTTCCCACGGTGTTCCAGTGCTTCTGGGATGAGTCTTAATGTGCATTCGGCTCATCGATAAATGAACGCGAGGTTCCGGCTCGCAGCTTCTTAATTGAACAGAAGAATTTTCCTGAATTTTACTGCCAAATCACTTTTGTCTGACTGAAATCTGTTTAAACACAAATCGTGGATGAATATTGCAGAACGAACATAAAATTCCATGTGTTGGACGTGAATGTCTTTTTTCAATAGTTCCAAATTCAAAAGTATTCTCTGAATTTCCTTTCACGTATACGAGGTATGTTGTCAGTTAATAATTACGACGTTACTAGACAGCGGATCTGTATGCATTTACAGGAAAAATTAGTAGGTGCAATTTGAAACATTAATAATATTAGAGAAATTTAAAGATACTGTACTATTCTCAACCTATCAAACATATTAAGAAAGGAAATATCACTCCACTCCAATTTGTTGTAATTCACATAAAAATTGTTCACACGAATTGGAACAAATTGGTGTGAAACAGAAATTAATGTTTTTTTTCTTAATATCTTTAATAGGCTGAAAATAATATAACAGTGTATTTAAATTCTTTTTTATGTTTTTACTATTTCGAATTATACCAAACAAATTAATATCTTTAATCGGTTGAAAATAATGTGGAGCGGTGTATCTAAACTTTTTTTATGTTTTTCCTATTTCGAATTACAAACCACTGATTTTGGTCATAAACGTATAAAATTCGCGATCTAGTCATTGTTACATTAACGATTATGCAAGACTAAAAATCGTGCAGGCGCCCAATAAATTGCATAAGGTTTGCTCAGTTTCCGAAAAAGCTTGGAAAACGCCGGAGCATTTCGTTCGAACAAATCCCGCACGCTATACATGTATACAGGGCTACATGTATTTAACGGAGGTACTAAGGACTAGATCTGCTCGTTCCATTTCGGTTCTCCTCTTTTCTTCTCGTGCTCTTTTTTTATTGGGCTTGAGCCGATCGCTTCGGTCGGTCAAACTCTAATCACCAGAAAACGCTCTTACCGGTCGACCCCTCGTACATACAGAACCCATAAACCCGTTTCTCTTTCCATCGATCGTCAGGCTCGGCCCTGGTAATTTTCGGAAGCGGAACGCCGTCGCGATAAATCTCTACCCGGTGGGCGGGCTTCGTTTCCGAAGTTCCCTATCGGGTACAGTTGTACTTTCGATATCGCACACGTATTTTTAGATATTTTAGTTCCCCTAGCCGGTCCGGTTCCCGAACACAATTCAACTCGTACGTACGCGCCGTGCTTGAGTAGCCGTTCAGCTCGTTTAACCAATATTTACCGTTTGTAATTAGCCCTTCGGCCAGTCGTTCGGATAAGACGGGGGACAATGAGTCGCATGGGCGGGACACTTGTTTTCTTATAACAGTAATAAAACAGAACGACCACCGCAGAGCGCATCGTCTAAGGTTCGCTAGGTTACTCTGTAACTTGGAGGATCTCTTTTTTCCATTAAAACTTCACTAATTCTGTTTATTTCTTCGAGAAAACTGTAGATACCGAAATTTCGAGACAAGAAAATCACTGGTTCAAAAGTTCTAAGCGCTAAAATTTACGATTCAATGTTTTTTCTGAGAGGCTTTAACACTGATTTTGACAGACGAGGATACCGCCACACAGTGGTCTAAAACGCGAAATTTAGTGACATTCCGTTCTAACTCTTGAACCGTAAGAGATATCATGAAATTTGCACTAAAATTCGTTGATAAAAAGTCAATTTTAACTGTAGAAAAATAAAAATTTTTTTATTTTCTAAAACAATAATTTTGAATTAATTTTCATTGATATTTTTTATTGAAATAAAATTGTTCAAGTATAATCTCCCGAACTATTTTTGACTTCTAAATATGTATTTTATATTTACGTTTTTTTTCCATACATGTAATGTTTTATAGAATACGTAGAATATAAATTCCAGAAATCTTTTTGTAATCAACGCATACAAAATGTACCGAGATGGTAAAAACCTTCTAGATTTATAATAATTTATAATAATTATTTAATTTAATTGTTTTAAAATAATGTCCGTACTAGATATCACGACCTTTGTTATTTCGTATTATTTCATATATGTGTTATGTGTTTATAAAAGATAAAGATATTAACAAAAATGTAACAAATATAAAAGTTAAGTCACTTAATATTACCATTACGTTTCTAAATCGATGTTAACAATGAAATACTAAGAAACTCGTAGTCAAGTTATTTTGTTATCGTTCATTATATTTTTAACAATAAAATTAATAGATTAATTATACTATTGATAAAAATTACATACTTGTTTTAGGTAGATATAAACTTTTAATGGAATTGCAAAAATAATTATATTTGGTTAGTATTTAATTACTTATGTATTACTATATGTGAGTTGCTATACGTCAGGTGACACGTCAGGACAGCTTTAAACAATAATAACTTGTGATATAGGACGAGTTAGGAAATGATTCTTGCATGATTTCATAGAAGAAAGTATGCTGAAAATATTCCATTTTGTCAAATTCTATGATCTCTTATGACTCAAAACATATTCCTTGCGAAGTCTTAAGAATTTTGAAAATTTTCTTCATTACATTTAACGAAACATTTGTAATACATTACAAATACTAATTTTTGGTTAATAAAGATAAACTGTATGTAATACAGACTGCAGAATAACCTCTTATTGGAGGTTACAACTGTACAATAAAAAAAAAAAACTGTAGCTTAAAGATAAACCTTTCATTTAAAAAAAAATTGGAAAGAAAATATTAAAAGGGATCGCCAGGACATCTTAAAGAAGAAAAGCAATTTTTTCCATGCGAAAGACTATCTTTAAAAGTTCCAACTTTAACTGTTTGTTACAGTAATGATTTTTACTAAATTTTATTAATTTTTTCATTTTCTAGGTTGATGGATACTTAGAAAGCAATAAACATTCAACAGGTATCTATATGAGACAGTTGGTTTTTTGTAAAAATGTCACTAAGTTTCGCGTTTTAGATCATTGTGCGCCATGTTCGTTGCGTCAGTTATGCGTGTACTTGACTGCGTAGATAAGCACAGTGGTAAACACAGAATGGCGTTAAGTCTGGATTAAAAAGTGAATAATTTAGAGCTTATAACTTTTGAACCAGTGAGCCCCTTGCCTCGAAATTTCGATATCTACAGTCTTCTCGAAGAAATGAACAGAATTAGTGAAGTTGTAATGGAAAAAAAGGGGTCCCCCAAGTTACATACCACCCGCTGGCTACACCAATCCCCTTTCTTAACGTGCGGCGACCGAGCGACGGAATAACGGACGTGTACAGGGTGCGAAGAAAACACGATTATTCAATATTTTCATCATTCCTACTGATCGCAATCTAAACAAATGTTTGTTTACTCATTCTCCAACAAACTAGTCAATAAAAAAAAAATTCGACTAAAAAAAAAGAACAAAAGCGCAACAATATTAGACGAAACTATTTAGGCAAGGGTTGGTTAGTTTCCTCGGCTCGATGCGAACGTTTCGCCTGAAACATTTAAACATCTCGCGATACAGCGGGCCGGGACGAGAAAACTCGCACGGAAAACACTCGTCCGTCGGCGGGAAATATATTAAGCTCGGCGCGCGCACACTTGCGCGTTTCGTTGCCCGTGAATTATTATAAATTCGCGGACAACGAGCCGCGAGATAGAAACATGGGCTGTGCGAACAGCAACACGGTTGTGAAAAACGAAAAAAAAAAGGAAAAGAAAGAAATTCTCTCTCTCTCTCTCTCTCTTCTCCGTGACAAGAGGGCGGAGAGCTCGAGGCTCACGGTCGACGAACTACGAAAATAGAGGCGGAACTTCGTTAACGTCTTATTCGCGGGTGTCCAATGTTGGCTAACACGGCGACGCGTCGCGTCGACAGCAATCGGCGAGCCGCGCGAACGCGTTTCGGTGATTTAAATCGCGACCCGTCACTCTTCAGGTGGCAATAACGGCCGGCGTATTGAAATATTGCTCGTTATCGACGAGACAGTGTAATATCGTGGAACTATTACGGCCGACTCGTCATTAGTCGACGATTCACGGGGAGACTGGCGCGGCGCGGCGCGGCCCGGCCCGGTCCGCCGATTTATTGGCACCCGCCTCTCTCTCTCTCTCCCTCTCTTTACGTCGATTACAATATTTTCTCCGGCAGCCTTTTCAATGGCTTTTGCGCGAGAGCGAAATCCGCGCTGCCGTCGCGTCCTCGTCCGCATACGGAAAAAGCTTCGCCGAGGCGGACGAATGGGGGATGGTTCAACCGTGGAAAAACAGAGGCAGAAAAAGAATGGGGTACAGAACCAGACAAAGTACGGGAAAATATTACAGAAACAAGATGAGAACAGACTCGAGAAAAAGTCATTTCTCTCTGCCCCCACCCCCCTCACTCTCTCTCTCTCTCTCTCTCTCTCTGTCGACGGTAAGGTTACTATACTCGCGTCTCGACATTATTTATAACTGAATCACCGACCGACGACCCGTTTCTTCGGAAAATCGTCTCTCCGCAGGACTCCGAGGCAACGTAGATCCGGTGCATTTCAAATTTCTGACTGGAGCCGAGGTCGAGCGAAATTCCCGACCGGGAAATTGAAAAAAATCACGAGGGAACGTTGTTAAGCAGCGTCGACCTGCCTCGGCTTACCAGACTCTTCGAGTTTCGCCCCGATTCGGCGACTGTACGCCATTTGAAGTGTATTTTTCAGCTTGATCCTGAATAATTCGCGGTTGAACCGCGGCGAGGTACGAAAACATTTTCTGAAGGTCACCCTCTGGAGCTTTCAAGGTCATCGAATTTTTTTTCAATGGAGCTGGATATTCTCTATGGAACAGTCTTACAGCTGGTGAAAACACAAATTCAACGGCGCGCGATACGTTGACCTTCGCGTGACCTTCAACGGGAAAATCAACTGTTCGCTGCAAGTCTTTGCTCGGAAAATAAAGCTGAAAGATGGTGACGGTGATTCGTGTAATTGTTTGTTACAATCTGTATGTAACGGCACCTGTGTGAACGCTAATGATCGAGCAGAGGGTTGCCTTTCAACAGAAAACAAGGGCGGGCTAATTAAATTTGTACGCGAAACCGAGTTACGATTCGAATTACTTCTACGATTAAATAGGTACAGCCGTGTAAACTGTTAACGTAATAGGACATAAAGTTTAGACAACGGTAATGTTTGTTAACACCACATTAATATTAATTAAAGGATTAACATTAAGGCTAAATATTCATAGCAAGATTAATCCGTTTACTTTGTAAATGGGGCATACTCCGGTGAAAATAATGATTTCCTCGATTAGGATGCAAATTAATGACCTCCCGGGGAATCCCGCGGCCAGCCATTTTCCGATGTTTCCCGTATCGCGCGGAGCAACGGCGAACAGTGCCAGGATCCCTCGCGGAACAGAAGGAGTGCTTAAATCATTTTTAAAGTCCCTTTGTACGTGCCCGACGCACAGAATCTGCCCGAATTTTCTACACTTGCCGAATTTTCTATAAAGTCACTGTGTTTTGTAATGAATTCTTATAATTATACCATTACCAATGAAAAATTTGTATTTGGTAGCATTTCGGGGTTACATAAAGAAAGCATACCGATTCAAAACATAAGTATAACGTTTATTGATAAAAGAAAACAAAAAAACACTTGCCGAAATTTCTATAAGTCACTGTGTTTTGTAATGAATTCTTATAATTATACCATTACCAATGAAAAATTTGTATTTGGTAGCATTTCGGGGTTACATAAAGAAAGGATACCGATTCAAAACATAAGTATAACGTTTATTGATAAAAGAAAACAAAAATATAATTTTACACAGAACAGACTGCGAAATTTCTATGTCATTTTCGTTTTGTACGGATAAAGTTGAAATTAACAATTGTTTTTTTATTATATCTATTTTAATATTTAGTGTAACCTCTATTTTTTTTAGTTACATTAAAAATGCGATTGGGCATTGACGAAACTAACTTTTGTAGCGTTTCTGTTTCAACAGACGCCTATGATTCAGTCATCGCATCCCTTAGTTCGCTAATGGAGTTGTATTGTTTGCAGTGTTTATAAACTTGTCGCTCAATGATACCCCAAACATTTTCAATAGGGTTTATGTCACAACTACGACGATTTATAACACTCGCAGATTATCTCCGAGCAGCGAAGACTCCTTTCGAAAATTCTTCCCTTCTCTTCACTCCCATAAATAATGCATGAAAATACGGATTTCCATAGAGATAGATAAAAGGGAAATCACGAGTGTGCGAGATGTCCGACGAGTTTAAATTTTCAGATATGTAAAAATTTAATCGCCCGTACACTGTGTCCGAGTCGATGTGAAACCCCGAGTGAAACTCCCCTGCCATTTTACACGACCCGGAAAGTTCATAAATGAATTTCACGCGCGTTCCTTCGTTAAATTTTAATTGCAACGTGGTGCACACCGAAGAGTACAAAAGACCATATTAGTGAAACGTTACCTGAGGCTCGAGAAATCAACTATCAGCAATTTCGTCGCATTATTAGTTCTCAAGGTCATCCGGAGGTCACACAAAATGTAATATAGGGAAAAATTCGGTATTTTACGCGAACCGAAAGTTCGTAAATGAATTTCACGTGTGTTCCTTCGTTAAATTTTAATTGCAACGTGTACACCGTAGAGTACAAAAGAACAAATTAGCCAAACGATACCTCAGGCTGGAGAAATCAGCAATTTCGTCACGTTATTGGTTTTCAAGGTCGTCCGAAGGTCACACAAGGTGAAATAGGGAAAAATACGCGTTTCAGGATGTTTCTTTCCACTGAAATTGTGTCAGAAACATTTACCGTGTGACACGTATTATTTTCGAACCGGACAGAAACTTTTGCAATGATTCGAGACAGAATCGCAACGAAACTGTATCGTGCATCCGCAAAAATGTTGATTGGTCGCCGCCTATCGCCGGATAGGCAGGTAAAAAATGCTCGAGCGCGACCGTCCGGTATTCGAATAGTCCGACAACGATCGAATTTCGCGGCGCGTTCAAGATCCTACGGAGCATTCCGTTGAAAAATAATCACTGCCGCGATTCCTCGAATTGTTAACACCGTCCGAAATATTCGGCATGCGATAAATCCACCGTCGCGTGATTAATCACGGCGCACTCGTACAGAGGTTTACGTCGCGCGCGCGCGGCCCATTCGAGTTTAATCGTTTGAATCGCAGTTGAAATCGAGGATCGCAGATAGGCGGAGGCTGCACGGTCGGCGGGCAAGTTAAGTGAATCTAATTAATTTCCAATAAATTAAATAACTGCAAGTCCTGCGAAGCGTTGCAGCACGGCACGAAGTCTCGCGCATCGGTGGATCCAAGTGATGGATGAGCCGTCCCTGGAATTTCCCTGCGTTCCTTGCGCGAGAACCGTTTTCTGCGCTGCCGTTTCTGATACGCGATAGCTCCTACCCCGGAACAGCGAGAAGAAACAAAAATGCTGCTTCGCATTAATAGCAAATTCCTACGAAAAACGTGATACGCCCACCACAGAACAAGTTAGTATAACGTAATAGTACAGATAATACAACACCGTGTTAATTTTTACTCGGTACACAGCACGAACAAAACTGTTTGCAACAAAGATCCGTTCTCCATAAGAAATCCGGAAAATTTCGTGTTCCGCCTGGGATTAAAGAGAGATAGGATTTCGTGAATTTTTATTCAGTAGACAACACGAACGAGACTTTTTGCACATAGATCGTTTTCCCATTGCTCTGTATTTATCAGTGGGTAAAAAAATTCACCAAAAACAAAATCTGAACAAATTCTTTTTCCATTTTGAAGCCCCCTGTACTGGAATTAGAAGAAGGCAAGACACCCTATCGATTTGCGATGTGCATCGTTTTCCATTACTTCGTATTTTGGGTAAAAAAATTGTCCAAAAAAACATCTGAAAAAATTCGAGTTCCATTTCGAAGCGTCCCAAACTGGGATTAGAACGAGAGGTAACTATTCTGTTAAAACAAAAAAAAAGGAAGAAAATAGAAGAACTGGTTAGATCCGTGCCAGCGTTCTAACGTTGACCCGTATTTACTCGCCAATAAGTATCCGGATGTGCTGACGGACGGCCGGGAGAGGGTAGCAGGGCGAGCACGCGAGGGAGCACACCAGCCACGCATCACACATACACGCGCGATTCCTCCGCTTTCTCCGTGTCAATTTACCCCCGCGCGCGGAACCCGTGGAACGAGGGTGCGCGCGTATAATGTACACCCCGAGAGCCGGACGGAACGCGCGACAGAGCGAGCGCGTGGCAGTTACGACCGCCTCCTCCGTTCCACTTGCAGCGATAGAAATTATGCAAAGCAGAGCTGTGCGGGACAAGAGAATGGGGCGCGGCGCGGCGCGGCGCGGGGGCCGCCTTGGAAACAGGTGAAAAAGAAGAAAAACCCCCGGGAGGAATGGAGAAACAGCCAGACGCGGTAGGACGCCCGGCGATATCTACAGGGTCGCTCAAAAACTGCTACCCCCCGTCGCGAGATACCAGCCCTGCCAATGAAATTGAACTGCAGTTAAGAAAATTCAATTGAGACACTGAGCAATTAGTTTGAATTGAGACCAAATTAATTAAATGAAGATATGTGGCCACCTCGATTTACCGCATTATTATTTTAATTAACAATATTTAACCTCTGCGTACAGGGGCGTAGCCACACTCCGGGCGAATAAAAAACGTACCCGAAAAGCCGAATGGAAAATTCTCCGAAGTTCTCTTAGGAATTTTTTTTTTTAAATTTGCGAGTTTGATTTAAACTTTCGACGTTCCGATCCTTATGTGGATCATTTTCAAGAAAGAGAAAAACCGCGTCTGTAAAAAAGTTTAATAATATTTAATTAATTAAATTGTAATGGAAAATGGGTTTGATCACTGATTAAAATCCTGTAATATATAGCTTACATGCTTTATTTCTCTTAGGAATGTTTTAACATATTTCATGCATGATTAATAGAAGTTTTATGCATTTATGACAAAAATGACTGGCTGGAAAATTTAAATATACTGATATTATTTTTTTGAATAACGAACCGCTGTCTAATGATTAAAAAGAATTGAAATCATTAAATTTTATTTTTTTTTCGTATAAAAATATCTTTTCTGCGTAAAAATCTGTTACAAAACGGAATTTCTTGCATGATCGAGGAGTATCCCGGTTCCCGGAAGAACGTAATGAACGCGCGGCGTTGTTGTACAGACATACTTTTCAATTACTGGCTCGCACGTGGAAACGTGTTTCTAAAGTGGTCACATTACACGAAAGCTGTTTCCAATATTACCCGCTAGCTCTCCCTCCCTCTCTCTCTCTCTCTCTCTCTCTCTCTCTCTCTCTCTTGCGAAACGCTGCGGATTCGATGGAAATCTGGCAAACAATAGGGCAGTTCGATAAGCGAAGACGGGGGAAACACCGAGCACGCTGATCGAATATTCAAATATTCGAATAATCGGATATTCGAAAAATCAAATTGTACCAATATACTAATTACAAAAAGATGAAAAAGAAACTGTACACTGTAATAATCAAATACTGTTTCTCGATCGGTGAAGGCCGCGCAACGGATTCAATGAAAACGAGTTTAAAGTAATCTTGTCTGTACATGCCACTCGGCAAACAAAATTGTTTTCATCCTATGCGTGCAAGAGAAAACATTTTTCACGGAAAATATCGATTTTTGTAATTGCTTTTGCCAGCTCGAGAAGTTAACAGGCTTCAATCGACGACTGAATAAACCGTATTACCTGACTTTTTGTTTTCCTTTTTTACGTCCGTTTTTGTTCCCCACCATTGTGTATTTCTCTTATTTTCACGATAGTGTTTTATTTTCCATCGTTTGTTGTCTCAATATTCGTTCCCGGATCACACCGTTGTGTTCGCACTGATATTTGCGCAGTCACGGCAGTCGCTTCGCATGCTTATGCGAATGTACCATTGATTTTCGATTTCGCGCGATCGACGCCGCGGCAAATGTTCATTTAAATGTTCGGTAACGTTAATCCGAAACTGTACACGCGCGATGCTCTGATGGAGCTGGGCAAAAATAAAGAAAGAAAAATAAAGCAAGGACGATGCTATCTTTGACCGTGGTGTGTCTAGACGGCTCTCATTGTTGGTAGCTCATTAAGATGATCAGAAGGTGGCGCGTTCTATTTTCATCAGACGTCGAAGGTCAAGCACCATCGGTTAAAGTGGTCGCTTTGTTAATTTGTTCTGCGCCACTGCAACGAAACCGGCGCTGAGCGGCGCGGTGCGGTGGTACTAACGATCAACGTTCGTTCACGGCTGCCAGAGCTCTTTCCGTTTCCTCCGAGGGTCGGAGTCATTCGATGAAATTGCTCGAATCTCTCCGCCCCCTTGCAATTCCCGCAACCAATGAAACTTTCGAAAAATTAATAACTGCTTCGGGGAGGGACAATGTATTCGGGTCGCGTTGCACACGGGAAAAATGAACGGTTCTCTACTCGACCGGACAACTTTCCAACTGGAAATCGCACCGTGAATTCGAATGTGCCAACTGGACGGCGAAAAATGAAATTAGTGAGTCAATTCAAGATCGTAATATTATAATTTTTCATTTATACTTCTCTCAAGCGATGTACAGGGTGTATAAAAATTATATGTCATGAATACCATGGAGGGATTCTATACCTCTGGATCGGTGGAGATCTGTTGAAAAATTGGATCGTAAAATTGACCTTGACCCATTATTTTAAGGTTAAAAAATTTTTTATCGTATTCATCGAAAGGAACAAAAGTCTCAAGGGATCAATGGATCTCAAGTGAACCGTTCTCTTTAAAAACGACTTTGAAGTTTCGTGAATTAATTTCTTCCATATGACTACAGGGTTTCCCAAAATGGTATAAACGTGTAGGGAATGATTCTACATGAAAAAATAAATTGAAAATATAGAATAAATTTTTTTCGTTTGACGCCTGGTTTTCGAGAAAATTCACTTTAAAAATCCGTCAAGTTGGCGTGCCTAACGTTTGGAACAAGTAGAATTAGTAGGTCAAGAACAGACGCGTCAAACGATTGCCATTCGAGAGCACGCGTGTTCTCTGAATTTTCAAACATTAACTTCTCGAAACCGAGGCGTCAAATGAAAAACATTTATTCTCATATTTTCAACGAACTTTTCACTAACATATTATCAATTTATTTTCTCGTGTAGAATCATTCTCTCCACGTTTATACCATTTTGGGACACCCTATAGACATATGGAAGAAATTAGTTTATGAAACGTGAAAGTTGTTTTTTAAGAGAACGGTTGACTCGAGACCCAGTGTTCCTGTGAAACTTTTACGATACGAATAAAAAATTTTTTAACCTTAAAAGAAAGGGTCAAAGTTAATTTTGCGGTCAATTTTTTTAACAGATCTCCACCACATATAATTTTTATACACCCTGTACAGCGAACGTTCGATCTAAGAAAAACCGAGGCAGCTCCGGAGGGGATGGAAATTTTCTTAGATCGAATACTTACTGTTTTTGTTTCACGTAAAGATCCGCGGTCCGACAACTAGGCAAAAATACTGCAGAGAAATGTGTATTGTGGAAATCGAAGCAATTTGTTTAATATAAACGCTAACCGCGAAGCCACGATGTGTTTTTCTTGTATTTCGCAAATCGCAAACAAATTTCGTGCGCTCGATCTGTCAGCGCAGAAATTAATTTTCACAGCTGGACAAATAATTCCGTCGATATGGGTGACACGGTTGTCAGCGCGTTCGATACAGTGCTTTTGTGAAACAACCACCACCGTTGCGTTACACATTCAGAGATATTGATTAGGAGAATCTATTTTACGGTTAATTGTAGCATTAATTCCAATTATTTCTGCACGGGACTGCTGGCAACGTGTTTAGGACACTTTTCTGATTAAACGCGGACCGTAATTGACATATTCGATTCGCCATATAATAGAACCTCGATTATCCGAATTGGCGATATCCGAACACGCGTTTCACGCGTAATCAGTTCAATTTGAGGTGATCTAGTACTGCAGCTAGTTAACTGTTCTATTATCAAGTTCCACCGACCAGTTCGGATATTGGGGGTTCTATTACGTCGCGAATCGAACGTGCGATCCAAACTCTGTTTCAATACACTGTCACAAATATATTGATAAACAAAATCATAAATAAAACAAACAGGTTTTGTTAAAAAATTTTATGAGAAACATTCGAATGGTAAATTGAAAAGCGACTGTGGTAAATACAAGAAAGTTACTTTCATTCTGTAAAATTATTGTAAAAATGCGATCGGTGTGTGATGTAAGAGGCAAAAAGGTTTGGGTTAAAAAATTTCACAAAAAATATTGAAATAGTAAATTGTGTGAAAGACTGTGGTAGATACAGGGTGTTTGAAAATGATGTAATAATAAACTTACAATAAATGTACAAATAAATAATACGTTTCATTAATAAATTAAAATTTTGTCAGGTTATTTTCAGACACCTATTACAAAAAAGTTAATTCGATTCGGTAAAATCATTGTAAAAATGCGACCGGTGTATGATGAACGCGGTATAAAAAAAAAATGCTCGAGATTTCCGAGCCGAATGGCCGTTGTAACTCTGTCCCGCAGGAACGTAACAAATTTACCAGCCGGGAAGAGAAATCACTTCTTCCTTCCGTCTTTCGCCGTGGAATTTTTTTTGCTATATCGGTTTCCGACCGGCATGAAACGCGCCGCCTCAATAAATCGTTCATCGTTGCCGTGCTCGGCGCGGCGCGGCGCGGACGGAAGTGCGGAGCGACGAATGGACGAGTTTATATTAAATTCAGAATTCGCCGCGAGAGACTTCGGGTGTTCCCCGCGGCTGCGCGTCTAGTCGAGCTTATTACGGAAACTAAATCTGCCGCCCATGGCTATAAAGTATACACGGCACGCCCATCAGCCGCCATCAACGAGGCTGCAACTCGCCGAATAGCAGAAAATTTCTGACGACGGTAGTATACTCGACTCCGGAACGCTCTCCCGCTGTTCCCCATCCCCCCTTCGCTCCATGTAAATTACTCTCCGTTGAGACGAAACTTCCATTTAAATCAGCATGGTGTACCGTTACTATTTTCTTCTTTTTTTCTGTTTTGTTTTCCGGATTGCCTCTCCTCGTTCGACCGCGGCGGGATTACCGCGAATAATTTCGCGCCGATTCGAATTACGATCATGCGACAGCGTGCGAATACGCCAGCTCAAATTTTGCGAGCGGTGTACCGCACGAAACTGGGGCAACTGCACTTTGTAGCAATTAGAGTTTGTTACCGATTTGACATTCGGATTTTATTAATTAATAAATCGATCGATATAATACCGATCAGACTGCGGATCTTTGTGCTAAACAATATCCGACGTTGCGGTAGATGGAGTTGAATATAAATCAGCTTCATCGCTTAATAGATTATTCTAATCTTTTACTGTTTTATTTTTCACCTAGCCAATTTCTTCGCGAATGCATAAATTAATAATTAATTATTACACTTATTAATTAATAGTATTATAATAAATTATTAATTAATATGAATGAAAATTGACTTAATTTTTAATTATTAATAATTAATTTTAAAAGTTAATTTTGCGGTCAATTTTTTTTAACAGATCTCCACCGATCCAGAGATATAGAATCTCTCCATGATATTCGTGACATATAATTTTTATACACCCTGTACATACGTTGACAACTTCGATTTTGATATTTTTATCACAACAATTTACAATTTCATCTACTTAATTTTCCTGCAAATGCATAAAGATCAATCTATCGATAACCAAGTACAATTCTTAGCCGTCGGGCTGAATAAACAATGATCATTATTAGAATAATGTTAAGTAATCCAAACGTTGAAACGCCCACGTCAAAAACAATATTTCCAAGACGTCGAAGTTCTCGAACTTTCGGATCTTGGTGTTCACATTGCAAATTAGCGAAGATTCCAGTGTTCGCGAAAGGATCTCACGAATCAACGGGGAAAATCGTACACACACACGTGCAATTCCACGCGCCTGTACACCACCGCGCCCCATCGTAGGGAAAGAAACTTCATAGTTTCTCTCGAGGCGCGCAGACTGTTATCGGTTCGAATTTACTCGACGTTATCGTTCGCGCCGTGCCAGGAGAGAAGACAGGAATTCTGTGCTCGGAAGACAATGCAATTAACCGATAGCGTTTTATTCCAGGCCGCTCAGCTACCGTAACTCCCGCGGAACGAATTAAAGCAAACGGTTAGTAGTGTCGTTCCCAAGTTTTCTGAAAATGTAATTGCACTTTTCTCCGGGAACTCCTTAAAGTACCGACCGGCATTTGCGCCACCGTTTCCCCTCCGGAACGCCTTCCGCCGAGAGAGGTTACGGTAACCATGTTACACAAAACTACGCGCGGAACAGCGCAACAACGTGATCGGGGAACGGCGCGGCGCGACGCGGCAGGGGCGCTGCTGCTGTGTCGCTATCAACGGCTCCGCGAAATCGCTTTAGTGCTCCCGACTTGCCCCATATTTCAATTCCCGATTCGCAACTGCGGCTTGCGCGCCGTGTCCATCGTCGGAACGAGAGCACGGGTTCGTATCATTGTTCGCGGTTATCGCCGATTTTTGCGATAAAAATAACGCGGCCGGTCCCTGGGCATCGACGAGCGCTCTCTGATTTCACACCGAAAAACGAAAAACGCGACGGGAAGAACGCTCCCGGCCAAAACGGTCGGTACCAATAATAATTTCTATTCACTACATTGGAATTCTTAACCTGTGGTTCACATACTTATAAAATCGAAAAACAGATATAAAGTAACATCTCGATCTAAGCAAAACCGTCGGGTCCGTGCGGTTTCTTAGATCGCGTAGTTCATGAATTAATGCTCTCGATTTTCGAATGCTACGAATAAAACGTTGTCTAACTCTTTCTTGATAAAACTATGAGAAATCAGGAAAAAATATTCAGCAGCGAAACCATCGAAACACGAAAAGCTGTTAACAACCGAAATAATCGTCTTTTCTATTTCCACAAATCCGATCTCTTCTAGTCTCACATGCTCACCAACTTGCAAAATCGAAAACTGAGTTTCCAGTAAAGCCTCGATCTAAGCAAAATCCTTGGGTCCGTCCGGTTTCTTAGATCAAGTAGTTCATGGATTAATGGTCTCGATTTTCGAATGCTACGAATAAAATGTTGTCTAACTCTTTCGAATCTTGATAAAACTATGAGAAATCGGGAAAAAATATTCAACAGCGAAACCATCGAAATAGGGAAAGCTGTTAACCATCGAACGAGAATTGTTTCTCCTGTTCTCACCGGTACGGTCTCTCTCGAAATCGTTATCACCAGCGGTGGCAACCGTTGGCCGTGCATGATTCCGCGTTTCACCGGTATCTGGAACGATTGCTTGCATGTAAACCAATCCAGTTCGGTTATTGTTTCGGCTGTACGATACTTCTGGGAAAGATTGGAAAAGCGGAAGTCATCGGACTCGATGGGATCCAGCGTTAAAAAGTTTTTCCAGGATTGTTGGGTAACGTTGGAAATCCCGACCGCTCTCAGCCCGGCCAATGAAAATTTGATCGATGTATATTGCGGCTATGGTTGTTGCTCTCCGCGGCCGAATCTAGAAATGTTTCCGACCTCGGTCGTCAAATTCGAACGGATCCGGGCGTAACGATTCTAATTTTTCTGTAATCCGCAGTGTCGACGCGACTATCTTCCCGTTACCATTAGCGTTTGTTTTTTATTTTTCGGGGAAAAATTCCAGAACTGTCGTCGACGCCAAGGCACGGTCGATCGGTACGAAAAATTGGACAAAAATACAAAAAAAAAATATTTTATACATTGCATATTGTTGTAAATTTTTCGATTGAATTTCATTTATAGCTAAAAAAATTCAAATCAATGAATATTATTTAAATTGTAATTTAATTTAATCTTTAAATTAATTCAAATAATCAAAGATTATTTCAATTTTTAATTGTAATTTAATTTGATCTTTAAATTAATTCAAATAATCGAAGATTATTTCAATCTTAAATTAAATTAAGTTTTTAAATAAATTCAAACAATTGAATATGATTTCAATTTTAATAACACATGTTCATTGTTTCTCATAAATTAATTAATATATTTTCTCATGGAATTTCCAAAAAGATCTCGAAATTCTAACATCTAATTAAGCTTCCATTATATCGCAGATTGCAAGATTTGAAAAAATTCCGAAAAATCACCGAAAATGTTCCAACCGAGAAACACACGAGGGGATCGTCGTGCTAATCGTGGAAACCTGAAACGGCAGCAAAATCTCCTAGGGAAAGTTTCATTTCAGATGTGTCGGCGAAGGGACACGATACGCAAGGAAGATGAATGACCGAATAACGTTCGCAGGCAGACGAGACTTTCATTGGTCGATCAATTTAAAAGAGAAACATGGCGACCGACCGATTAGTCGATTTTGTCCGGACGATTTGTCGCCTGTGATCCCTGCACTACATATCACAGCGGAGCTTCGATTGATCGGAATCTTGGTTAACTGTTGTGTCAATAATGAAGACTTTACAGGAAACATTCTTTTTCTACAAGTAACATGTACTGCAATATGTATAATAGTTTCACTAAAAAAGCAAAATACCCTTTTAACAAAAAATAAATTTAAGAAAAAATGTGTGAAACAAAGGTTGTTTTGTTAGACGAAATAAATATAATGAAGAAAAATTTTTTTTTGAAATCCAATTTTCGAAATTTGAAAGTTGCAAATTTTAAAACAAATTTACAGCTCCTATAGCTAAGACCCACCCTAATGAGCATTAGATAATTTATGAGCATGTCAAATTATTATTATTTATTGCTTTAAACCGTATAAGGTTTATATTGCATATACATTACAAATTATTCAATATATGTTACTTACAATTAGTTTATATTAGTTTTGCTAGAATACAACTACCTCATTGAAAAAAAATATTAATTAAAGCATGTCACATTATACACAATCATAATTTTGAATTAACATTAAGGTTAAATGACCGGTTCAAATTATTAATTAAAATTAGTATTAAAATTATAAAGGTATTGATACTAATTATTACGCAACTGAGATTGAATTGTTGGTTTTTTTATTCCTGTTGGATCTATTAAAAAACAACTGAAAAAAAAGAAAACCGTATGAAAGCTGTTAACGCGGATTATAATGGGGATGCAGAAATTCGAGGTCGGCGTTAACATCAGCTAGCAATATGACTCACCGCGATGTCTAGGGTATAGAGGACTGACGTGCACATGGAATACCGGTTGCCCCGCTAATCAAGCTCTGTGTCTAAGGCTTAGTGCTAATATTGATGTTCGAGATTAGCGGAATACCAAACCGAATCTCGGCGCTGACCCCCTATTCCTCCCTATTCCCTTTCGGCGATCCCTGCTCGATTCATCCCTTCGCCGATTCAACCCCTCGACGTTTGCCTCCGCGCTTAGGAGCGTTCCAATAACTTTTGCGCGGGCGTTGTTGTCACACGCTCCTCACGGTCGTCACGCTCGCTGAAAACACACCCGCCTCGTTCCTAACGTTCGGATACTTGCTCGCCAGCTGAATTACGAAGTCACAGCATTACAGAGAGAAACAGAGACACACACACAGAGAGAGAGAGAGAGAGACGATATACGGGGTCTCAGCATTTTCCGGAGCCCCCAGCGAAGCTTTACCCTCTCCGCTCTGTTGAAACATTCCATTCTACCTCCGGATTCCGTGCGATATGTTTAACGCTGAAACCACGGCGGATCAAACAACGCGTCTCACCCTTCCCGTTTTACGAGCATAGTAATGTATCGATACACGGTAGCTCGCAATAATATTTCGACTCTATCGAAAAGAATGTTTTTTCATGTTGGATCGTGCGACTCGGATTTTCTTTTCTTTGGGAAGTTAAGACAGTTTTTATACAATAATAATTTATTTCCGAACCGTGTTGCCAGATTTGAAAAATAATTTGAAAAAATTGCAACTGGTCGGAATTCCAGAGTAAATGCGAAACGTTGCTTTAGTGTTTTTATTGGATTTTTTTTAAGTAAGGCCACCTAAATATCTCTTCGGGTTACCGTGATGCAAAATGTATTTGTTATGTAATATGTGAACGCATGGTGTCAATGGACCAAATATCTGGCAAGGATATTTTTCCCCAAGGTCATTTTTTTCGGAGCTATCAAGGTCATCGGTGTATTTTGACACGTTACTGCATTTTTTTTTTATTGCATCGTGTAACTGATCGGGAAATACGTTCAGACATGTATAATAACATGACCTTAAAGTGACCTTGATCTTTGAAAATTAAAGTGAACAGAAAAAATAACATTTACAAAGAATGCACCTTGTGATTCCATTTATATTGCAGTAAAAACATTTGTTACGTCATCACCAGACTCCGGATCTTTATGCAAAATAGAAAGTTTTTGCGTCGATTGCAATACACAGAAGCCGAATATAAATTTATATTTTACACTAATAATTTTAATGCAGTGAAAATAATATATTCATACTTGTTAAAGTCTTAACCGTTTTAAATTGCACCTACTCATTTTTGTCATAAACATCCGCGGTCTAGTCATCGCATATAAAGGAGATATTTAGGTGAACCCCACCCCGTATAATGTGCATTTCTGAAAATTTCATCGAAGTCGACTGACGCGGAGAAGAACTTGCCGAGAGTCGAGGAAAATTTTCGCCATCTTTAATCGTTCGATGCGAGAACGTATGATCGAAATTGCATCGCGTTCGGTCTCGTTTCGACCACAACAATGTATCTGTAAAAGTTTCACGAACAAAATAATGCCGGCCAAATCGGTAAACAACAGAGTAAAATTGTACGGACATATTGTACTCTATAAATTCTCTAAAATTTTTCCATCGGCAGAAACGCATAAAATTCCACAGTCTAGTGGGCACGAATGCATGATTGATCGAACGAGTGAGTTGCATAATTGACGTCGAGCGAACGAAGAACCGAAGTGGTTCGAGGCTGAACCGGTGAAAAACAGGCCGGGCGTCCGCGAACGATTGTTAAAGAGGAAGACATTAACGCTGTTGACGAAATCGGTTTATCTGTTTGCCCGACGTTTGTTCATCGGTGTGTAACATCGTATCGCCGCGTTGCGAATGTCTCATTAAATTCGAAACTTTCACTGTTTGCGCTTTGGTCAACGACCATTGCCTCGCTGAAAATGCCGGTTCTCGTTCGATCACCAAAGTTAAACGGCGTAGGGCGGGGACGCGCCTAGGATGGGTGACCGCTCGGTAAAAAGCCGGGAAGTGACCCTCTGGGTGCGTTTCACGTGTTGTTGGCAAAATAGGTGGTTCGGAACCCACCTTAATAAAAAGTAGGTCCCGC